>CM076583.1:223621971-224221971 GCA_034641835.2 Pinus albicaulis
TTTTTTTTCTCCAAGCAATTTAGGGTTTTAAGCATAGGTTTACCATGAAATCCTAATTCTCTAAACATGATTCCTTTCATCATAAAATCATAACTCCATTAAACTCTCTATTAAATTCCTCTTGTCTTATGTTATTCTAAATCCAATTATGGAGGAAATTTATATGATTTTATTTTCTATAAAGGTCTCATATATCATCTAGAATTAACCTTTGCTTGGATGTCACATATATCACTTATAATTAACCTATAATTAACCTTAAGGTCCCTTCGCATGCATTATATACGATGGGTTTTGAATGGGTTATGCCTACGAGCATTCTCGACCCTTTTCAACTCTACATATCCACGACTTTTCCATTACGTATCTGTATATACCTTTGCTATTGATTTTTGATAGAATTCAATGTACATATTATTATGAGACTGACTCTTCTATGCGTTTGGAGGTCAGATGAGGTGGCATTCATAATTAATGTTCACATCTATGTTGATATGATAACATATCATTGTACATGAGATTTCTAAGCAACCTTTAAATATGCAACTTGATTTCGTGATCGATTTACACATAAAGTGTGTAATCCCATTCAATTTGAGTTACTGTGTTCGTGGCGATGGGTAAATATTCTCCACGTCAGATGTTATGATAAGTATGGTGGTGTTGTATGGTTTATACTGGTCTCCGTCCCCTTATTTTGTTCACGTGGTGGATCCATGTCGATGTGGCTTACTCGGCTTACTCGGCTTACATAACTCTCTTCTGTATGCGAACAAGACGCCTCGAATTTATTTTGGATCTGAGCACCATTAATGTTATACAACATGTTTAATTTCACTCGCCAACCCCTCGATCCGTGGCTTGGCTCTTATGATTTCGCTAAGTGGATGATGGCGATCCTTTCATATTAGGGTTTCTGGGTCTGGTGAAGAATTATATAAGCCTTTGATTTTGGGTAGAGATAGTTTTCCGCGTTCATCATTTGTTTGTGTATCTCTTCGTCTGCAATGTTCTTACTTTTCAGAGGGTTTCCTGTCCTTAGTTCAGGAAGACGAGTTCTGGCGTGCCTACGCCACTGCGAGAATACCAGGTAATTTGTTTATGCATTCGTTTTTCTCCATCGTATGATTTAAAGATCAAGGTCGTTGCCCATAACTTGCCATACGTTGGTTCTGAGGAAGTCTTCAGATGTTCATAAGATGAATGCATTTTGTTTTGGGATTTTGGGTTATACTCTCTGTGCAAAATTTTCGTTGTATTCCATTTCTGGTTTATTTTCGACCATGCTTCTCTGTCGATTCCATGGAATGATAACTAATTTATTTTGTTAATGCTGTGTAGCGTCCCAATTTATGTGCTTCGCTTCACTTCAGGAGGACTACTGCCATTCATTCGGTCGTTGTGAGGTTTGATTTCCCTCCTATCTGTACATACACGTTTATTTCCTTCTTTTATTATTCTATAGAGTTTCAATTTAATCCATACTCTGTTTATAATTTTCGATTTCAGAGGCTTGTAGGACCCGAGATTTTTGTTTCACAGGTAGCGCCTCATTTTTTTTTTGAGCATTTTCTCCGTTCGATCGTTTTCCAGCAATGGCGCTATTTACTAATTCCCCTCTTGGCTTGATTTTTCCACAGGTAATCGAAGATCTCTTCGTATGCCTATGAAAGCAGTCATGAGACCATCCAATGTTATGGATGTTAACCTCGTCTTCCTTGACGTTTTAGGTCGGTATGCCTATGGGAATACTATCCCCCTCTCATTGAGTTGTTTTTTCGGACGTAGAATCATTACTCTCTTATGATTTTAGATAGTGTTTGTTGAGTAACGAGACTCTGTCAGAGTCAGATTGTTAATATGTTTCGTTCCTATGTGGCGCTCTTTTAAATTTGTTTTTATTGAGATAAGGGTTTCGATTCTCAGACCCTAGCCTGATAGGCACAGCATGTATTGTGACTTTTTGGATATACATATATATATTCCCTATTTTCTTATGTTGAATTCGCTATAACGACGCTACAGTGTAACCTTATATGAACTGTCTCCTGCTTCCTCGCATGGAGTGAGTCGTGTATATGATTTAATACAATGGAATTTCTCTTTTTTTAGTTTGCTTGTCATAACAGTGAGTGTATATTATGTAATTCTCTGTAGCACTAATGTTGTTCAATGTGTACCAGACTCCTCAGTTACTTCTCTCAGAATTTCTGGGAAGTCATATTTAATTTTAATTTTTCTGCTGATGTATTTTGTTCATTATTTTCTGTAGCTAGATATCTCTACACTTGTACCAGTATCATAGCTAACAGTCTCCCTCTGTTCATGTTTACACTGAAATTATTTTAGAAATTTCTGTCTATACATATAAATGGCATGCATAGATTTGTGAGTCCATTTTCATTTATACACATATAATTAATCTGTATGAATTACCAGGACTATATTCTCGTAGGTTTCTCTATTCTTATTATTTCCCATGTTATATATTTCTAGTTGAATCTTCTTTTCATTTTCTTATAGCTATTTACAACTCTAGCCTACATAGATCTCTGGTTGTAGGTATTTCTGTAGAGCTGGTCATGTTTTTGGGATTCATTCCCTTGCTATTTAAGTTCTCGTTACAACATTAAGGTTTTTATATTCTTCCATTGGCTCTCGGTCAAGGGAAATAGTAGTTACATTAACTGTTAATGTGTATAATGTTGAAAATATTTCAACTCTCTGCTCTTTACTTAATAACTATTAAATAATTAATTCTGCACTACTTTCTCACTTCTCTATTTTTCACAGAAACAGATTAAAGTTATAGATTTGTGCTTCATAAGATATTAGAAATTCTCAACTTTTACCTTGGGGATTTGTTTAGAGACTTTAGAGAAATTCTCTTTGGTTCACCGATTCATGTGCAGAATTATGAGCTAATAGAACAAAAGAAATTCATAAAAAAGTATCTGTAGAGAATATGTATCCTCAGATTTAAACCACCCTTTGTTTAGAATTTCTTTTGGATTCTACTTTAGAGTGTTTTTTCTCTACAAGCATACAGAATTATAAGGGTGACTACCTTATGATTAATTCTGTTAAATGTAGTACTAATAAATCTAATACTCTATAAAACAATTTTTATATGTAGCCAATTCATACCACAGTAAGTAGAAACACAATTCAACTTAGAGACATACCACTCATGTAGTCGACCAACATCCCAACCTTAGAGTCCTTCTGTCTCCCAGAACTCACCCCAGAGCTAAGATCACCTCCTAGAATAGATCAACCTCTAATCTGTACAAGAGCAGCTTATTTAAGCTATTGTTCCCCAAAGCATGTTTCTAATTCTGCGTCCAGAATCTCAGGATGCTTTTCTTCCTGTTTGCCTAGGCTTCCCATTTTAGGGATTCTTTAAAGATTTTTTATGCTTTTCCTCAGATTTTCCAGCTTTTTACCTCTTCCCAACTACTTTCCTCATCATTGGGGGAATTCAGATTTTTCCTCAAAAATCTAAATTTAAAAATTAATTTCTTTCAAGGATTTTTGAAAGATTGTGGGGAAATATTTGCCTCATCCATCCTCATGGATTTAGCAAGTGATCTCATAAATCTCATTTTGGTCAATCTGCACCACATTAATTTATTCATTTCCTCAATTAAATATTTAATTACATTGACAAAAGATTTATCCTTTGGGGTCCACTCCCCTTAGGATCAAAGTTCAAATATCTAACTTTGAAATTCAATCACATGAATTGGGGGTGTTACATATTCCCCCTCTAAAAATAAACATCGTCCTCGGTGTTGTTATTCAACTACTAGAGTTCATTTTGCAAATAAAAATGGATATTTTTCCATCATTTCAGCTTCTCTTTCCCAGGTAGCTTCTTCAGTAGTAAAGTGCTTCCACTGCACCTTTACTCTTGCTACCGTTCTGCTTCTCAATTCAATTTCTTCCTGCTCCAATATTTGAAGCGGTTCTGGCAGAAACTCCCCTTCTGGTTCCACCTGTACAACATTCCAATCAACTATGTGAGAAGCATCATGCACATATCTTTTTAATAATGAAACATGAAATACATCATGAACTCTAACATGGGGTGGTAAGGCTAGCTTGTAAGCCACTGGTCCCACCCTTTCTAATACTTCAAAAGGACCACAGTATCTAGGGGCCAGTTTTGCACAACTTCCAGCATAAAGGGTGCTCTTTTTGGGTTTAATACGCAAATACACATGCTCCCCCACTTTAAATTCTCGGTGCACTCTTTTCTTATCAGCATAATTCTTTTGGCGATCTTGTGCTGTCTTGATGTTTCTTTGTATCTGTTTGACAGTTCTTTCCATCTCTTGTAAAGCATCAGGTCCCAACATTAGTTTATCTTCTGGCTGACTCCAGCTCAAAGGAGTACGACACTTCCTTCCATACAGTGCCTCAAATGGACTCATTTTGATGGAGGATTGGTAGCTGTTATTATAGGAAAATTCAGCTAAATGCAAGTAATCTTCCCACTTTGAGGGTCTATCCATCGCATACATTCTCAGCATGTCCTCCAAAATTTGATTAGTTATTTCCGTTTGACCATCGGTCTGAGGGTGGTAAGCAATGCTAAAATTCAATTTAGTGCCCATACCGCAAAATAGCCCTTTCCAAAAGGCTGCTGTAAACTTAGCATCTCTATCAGAAACAATCACCTTCGGAACCCCATGGAGCCTTACTACATCCTTCAGGAACACATTCGCTACTTGAGCTGTCCCAAAGGTAGATTCACTGGTATAAAGTGAGCAGCTTTGGTTAGAGTGTCTACTACTACCATTACAGAATCATGCTGGTATTTGGTTTTAGGTAACCCTGTTATGAAATCCATGGAAACTGTGTCCCATTTCCATTCTGCAATCGGTAAAGGGTTTAAAAGGCCAGGAGGATGCTGATGTTCAATCTTTGACTAGTTGACATTCCATGCATCTACTTAAATATTCTGATACATCTCTCTTCATTCCTGGCCAGAACAACTTCTTTTTCAGGGCTGTTAACATTTTCTGATATCCTGGATGTCCTGCATATGGTTGTTTGTGGTACTCATCCAAAATTTCCCTTTTTAAGGACTCTACTTTGGGAATATACAATATTTTTTTATAACAGATCAGCCCTTTTTGGTTTTGAGTGAAATCATTTTTCTCCTTTTTCTGTAATTTCACCAGAAGTGTTTCATAAATTGGGTCTTGGTTTGTTGCCTTATTCACCAAATCTTCTACATCGATATGAGCACTACTTCCAATACTATTGATATTCTAACAAGCATTTCTGCTCAATGCATCAGCAACTTTATTTTCTTTCCCTGTAATATGTTTTATATCCATATCAAATTCACTTAAAAAGGACAGCCATCCGGCTTGTCTAGAATTCAGATCATTTTGGGAAAAGAAATATTTGAGACTAATATGATCAGTCACCAATGTAAATTTATTTCCAAGAAGATAGTGCCGCCACATTTTCAAAGCATGGATAACAGCTGCTAATTCTAAATCATAGGAACTATAATTTTGTTCATGTATCTTCAGTTTCCTAGATTCATAGGCAATAACTGAATTTTCCTGCGAAAGAACTCCTCCCCATCCTTCTCTACAAGCGTCCGTACATACCACAGATTCTTTATCAAGATCTGCAATCTTCAGTATAGGGGCTGTAGTAAGTTTCAGTTTTAATTGGTCAAAAATGTTTTGGCATTTTTCTGTCCATTCAAACTTGACACCTTTCCTTTGTAATGATGTGATGGGATGTGCTATGGCAGAAAACCTCTCTACAAATCTGCGATAATAGCCTGCAATCCCCATGAATGATCTCACTGCTGAAACATCAGCTGGTAGAGGCTATTCTTTTATAGCCTTTATCTTTTCAGGGTCAACAGTAAGGCCTTGTTCAGAAATAATATGACCCAAGTATTGGATCTTATCTTTATAAAACTCACATTTGCTAAACTTGGCATATAGCTGATTTTCCTTTAGAGTTTGCAATACTATCCTCAAGTGTTCTTTATGTTCCTCCTCACTTTTTGAGTAAACTAAGATATCATCTATGAACACAAGGAAAAATTTATCCAAGTACTGGTTTAAAACACTGTTCATTAGGCACATAAATGTGGCAGGGGCATTTTTCAAACCAAAAGGTAGGACTACAAATTCGTAGTGACCATACCTGGTTCGAAAGGTTGTTTTGCTGATGCCTTCTTCTTTAATTCTAAGCTGGTGATAACCAGTTCTTAAGTCAATTTCCGAAAATACTGAAGCTCCTCTCACTTGAACAAAAAGATCATCAATTCTAGGCAAAGGGTATCTATTTTTAATGGTCAACTTATTCAGTTGACAATAACCAATGCACATCCGAAAAGTGCCATCTTTATTTTTCACGAACAACACCGGTGCTCCCCAAGGAGACACACTCAGTCTGATATACCCTTTATCTAACAGTTCTTGTAATTGCATTTTCAGCTCCATAAGTTCAGGAGGACTCATTCGATAAGGCGCTCGGGAGACAGGTGTTGCTCCCGGCACCAGATAGATTGAGAAATCAATCTCTCTTTTAGGGGGAAGATGAGGGATTTCCTTTGGAAAAACTTCCTTGAATTCTCTTATTACTGGTACATCATCTAGTAATTCCTCTTCAGTTTTCTGTTCGGTTTCTTCCACATGCACTGCATAAACTTGGTGTCCTTTTCTAGTTGTTCTTTTTAATTGCAATGCTAAAATTTGTCTTACAGAAATAGGTTTTTGTTTCCCTTTGAGAATAAAAGGTTTCCCTTCCTCATCTACACAATGCAAAGTCTTATCCCAGCAGTTCATCAAGGCTTTCTTCTTTTCCAGCCAGTCCATTCCTATCAGTAGATCATATGACCCTAAGGGAAGAATGTTCAAATTTACTTCTGTTCGAAACTCATTTAATTTGATTATTGTTCTGGGCAGTTTATGTGTTACCTTTCTCTTAGTTCTAGTGGCCAGCTGTACCAACCATGACTGTTGAAATTTTTGAGTTTTTAAGTTACATCTTTCTACAATCTTTGGACTAATGTAACTCAAAGAAGCACCTGGATCAATCAGAACAGTAAGAAATAGGTCAGAAATATTACCCTCCATTTCCACCATGGTTGCTTGATGTTCTGCTTGTCGATTTTCTAGGGCTGCACTGATAGTTGGTATATTTATGGCTATATCATTTACTATTGTCGCTTCTCGATCTCTCATGAGCATATGAATTTTTCGATGAGGGCAGTCCCTCAAAATATGGGGTTCTCCACAGCCCCAACATTTCAAGGGCTCCTTCATTCTGACTGTCCCCTCCTTTTTACTGTCTCCATCTATTTGTTTTGAAGCCACTTGGGATTGAGAAGTTTGAATTTCTTTGGGTTTATTAAACTTTTTCCACTGATGATCTCTGCCAAAATTCTTCAAATAGGCTGGTTTCTGTTTCCTCCCTTTGAACTCATTCTTATTTACCCAACTTTTCCCTTGTTCAGTTTTTCCTTTCAACTGTTGCTAACATAACCTGGCTTTTCTAACAGCTTCGTCCATTGTTTTTGGGTTTTCAAACTCACTTTTCTCTTTGTATACAGCAGGAAAACAATTCATAAACCTCTGTACTTTTGCCTTTTCTTCCCTTATGTAGGGTACATATCTCAGTAGATTGGTAAATTTAGTAACAAACTCATCGATAGTGAGCTGTCCCAATCTAAGCTCATGAAATTCCTTTGCTTTGTCATCATAGTAACGCTCATTCATGTAGCGATTTTTGAATTTAACCTGGAAATCTTCGCAAGTAACTGTCTTTTCATCAATGGCATGCACCATCTTTGTCTCCTCCCACCACAAGGTAGCCTTACCTTGTAGCTGGTAGACAGCTAATCTGGCCTTCAGATTGCTTTCATATTCATAAACCTGGAAATACTTAATCATATTCAACAACCAGGCTTCAGCATATTCCTCCTTCTCCCCATCATAGGAGGGAGGTTTGATTTTCCGAAATTCCCCTTGTAATTCCTTTTTCTGCTTATTCTGATGCCTAATAGCATCTTCCTCATCAGACTCATCAGTTTTCCTCTTTCCAGAACCTTCGCCTTCCTGGCTATTCCATGAAGTTAATTCCCTGATGAGCTTTTCCTGCTCCTCACTGGCTAATGAAAATCTGTCATTCTGGCTTTTTATCTCACCCAATTCTTGTTGCAATTCCCGCAACATAGCCATCATGGGTGCATTGGGATCTGGTGCATTTTCATCATCACGCAGATCGACATAAATTTCTCCACCTTCTTCCATTCTAGCACCCCACTGTACACTACATAGCACAGGTCAGTGAAAAGAAAATGAAATTTTTGTCACAGAAATAAATTTATACAGTGAGTACATAGCAACAGTGAGCACAATGTCACCAGCCCAGTTTTATAACTTGGGCTCTGATACCATTTTTCAGACCTCCCAATTTCAGAAAATTTTTTTTTTTCTCCAAGCAATTCAGGCTTTTAAGCATAGGTTTACCATGAAATCCTAATTCTCTAAACATGATTCCTTTCATCATAACATCATAAC
This sequence comes from Pinus albicaulis, assembly GCA_034641835.2. NCBI lineage: Eukaryota > Viridiplantae > Streptophyta > Pinopsida > Pinales > Pinaceae > Pinus > Pinus albicaulis. Next base: position 223,630,536 of record CM076583.1, read on the forward strand.
TCCAATAAACTCTCTATTAACTTCCTCTTGTCTTATGCTATTCTAACACCAAGTATGGAGGAAATTTATATGATTTTATTTTCTATAAAGGTCTCATATATCATCTAGAATTAACCTTTTCTTGGATGTCACATATATCACTTATAATTAGCCTATAATTAACCTTAAGGTCCATTTGCATGCATTATATATGATGGGTTTTGAATGGGTTATGCCTACAAGCATTCTCGACCCTTTTCAACTGTACATATCCACGACTTTTCCATTACATATCTGTATATACCTTTGGTATTGATTTTTGATAGAAATCAATGTACATATTATTATGAGACCGACTCTTCTATGCGTTTGGCGGTCAGATGAGGTGGCATTCATAATTGATGTTCACATCTGCGTTGATATGATAACATATCATTGTACATGAGATTTCTAATCAAATTTTAAATATGCAACTTGATTTCATGATCGATTTACACGTAAAGCGTGTAATCCCATTCAATTTGAGTTACTGTGTTCGTGGCGACGGGTAAATCTTCTCCACGCCAGATGTTATGATAAGGATGGTGGCATTGTATGGTTTATACTGGTCTCCATCACCTTCTTTCGTTCACGTGGTGGATCCACGTCGATGTGGCTTACTTGACTTACTCAGCTTACATAACTCTCTTCTGTATGCGAACAGGACGCTTGGAATTTATTTCGGATCTGAGCACCATTAATGTTATACGACAGGTTTAATTTCACTGGCTAACCCCTCGATCCATGGCTTGGCTCTTATGATTTCGCCAGGTGGACGATGGCGATCCTTTCATATTAGGGTTTCTAGGTCTGGTGAAGAATTATATAAGCCTTTGATTTTGGGTAGAGATAGTTTTCCGCGTTCATCATTTGTTTGTGTATCTCTTCATCTGCAAGGTTCTTACTCTTCACAGGATTTACTGTCCTTAGTTCACGAAGAAGAGTTCTGGCGTGCCTACGCCACTGTGACAATACCAGGTAATTTGTTTATGCATTCATTTTTCTCCATCGTATGATTTAAAGATCAAGGTCGTTGCTAATAACTTGCCATACGTCAGTTCTGAGGAAGTCTTCGGATGTTCATAAGATGAATGCGTTTCATTTTGGGATTTTGGGTTATACCCTTTGTGCAAAATTTTCGTTGTATTCCATTTCCGATTTATTTTCGACCATGCTCCTCTGTCGATTCCATGGAATGATAACTAATTTATTTTGTTAATGCTGTGTAGCGTCCCGATTTATGTGCTTCGCTTCACTTCAGGAGGACTACTGCCATTCATTCGGTCGTTGTGAGGTTTGATTTCCCTCCTATCTGTACATACATGTTTATTTCCTTCTTTTATTATTCTATAGAGTTTCAATTTAATCCATACTCTGTTTATAATTTTCGATTTCAGAGGCTCGTAGGACCCGAGATTTTTGTTTCACAGGTAACGCCTCGTTTTTTTTTTGAGAATTTTCTCCATTCGATCATTTTCCAGTGATGGAGCTATTTACTAATTCCCCTCTTGGCTTGATTTTTCCACAGGTAATCGAAGATCTCTTCGTATGCCTATGAAAGCAGTCATGAGACCTTCCAATGTTATGGATGTTAACCTCGTCTTCCTTGACGTTTTAGGTCGGTATGCCTATGGGAATACTATCCCCCTCTCGTTGAGTTGTTTCGTCGGACGTAGAATCATTGCTCTCTTATGATTTTACACAGTGTTCGTTGAGTAACGAGACTCTGTTAGAGTCAGATTGTTAATATGTTTCGTTCCTATGTGGCGCTCTTTTAAATTTGTTTTTATTGAGATAAGGGTTTCGATTCTCAGACCCTAGCCTGATAGGCTCAGCATGTATTGTGAATTTTTGGATATACATATATATATTCCCTATTTTCTTATGTTGAATTCGCTATAACGACGCTACAGTGTAACCTTATATGAATTGTCTCCTGCTTCCTCGCATGGAGTGAGTCGTGTATACGATTTAATACAATGGAATTTATCTTTGTTTAGTTTGCTTGTCATAACAGTGAGTCTATATTATGTAATTCTCTGTAGCACTAATGTTGTTCAATGTGTACCAGACTCCTCAGTTACTTCTCTCAGAATTTCTGGGAAGTCATATTTAATTTTAACTTTTCTGCTGATGTATTTTGTTCATTATTTTCTGTAGCTAGATATCTCTACACTTGTACCAGTATCATAGCTAACAGTCTCTGTTTGTTCATGTTTACACTGAAATTATTTTACAAATGTCTGTCTATACATATAAATGGCATGCATAGATTTTTGAGTCCATTTTCATTTATACACATAAAATTAATATGTATGAAGTACCAGGACTATATTATCGTAGGTTTCTATATTCTTCTTATTTCCCATGTTATATATTTCTAGTTGAATCTTCTTTTCATTTTCTTATAGCTATTTACAGCTCTTGCCTACATAGATCTCTGGTTGTAGGTATTTCTGTAGAGCTGGTCATGTTTTTGGGATTCATTTCCTTGCTATTTAAGTTCTTGTTACAGCATTAAGGTTTTCCTATTCTTCTATTGGCTCTCGGCCAAGGGAAATAGTAGTTACATTAACTGTTAATGTGTATACTATTGAAAATATTTCAACTCTCTGCTCTTTACGTAATAACTATTAAATAACTAATTCTACACTACTTTCTCACTGCTCTATTTTTCACAGAAACAGATTAAATTTATAGATTTGTGCTTCATAAGATATTAGAAATTCTCAACTTTTACCTTGGGGATTTATTTAGAGACTTTAGAGAAATTCTCTTTGGTTCACCGATTCATGTGCAGAATTATGAGCTAATAGAACAGATAAATTCATAATAAAGTATCTGTAGAGAATATGTATCCTCAGATTTAAACCACCCTTGGTTTATAATTTCTGTTGGATTCTACTTTACAAAGCTTTTTCTCTACAACCATACAGAATTATAAGGGTGACTCCCTTATGATTAATTCTGTTAAATGTAGTACTAATAAATCTAATACTCTATAAAACAATTTTTATATGTAGCCAATTCATACCACAGTAATTAGAAACACAATTCAACTTACAGACATACCACTCATGCAGTCGACCAACCTCCCAACCTTAGAGTCCTTCTGTTTCCTAGAACTCACCCCCGAGCTAAGATCACCTCCTAGAACAAATCAACCTCTAATCTGTACAAGAGCAGCGTATTTAAGCTATTGTTCCCCAAAGCATGTTTCTAATTCTGCGTTTAGAATCTTAGGATGCTTTTCTTCCTGTTTGCCTAGGCTTCCCAATTTAGGGATTCTTTAAAGCTGTTTTATGCTTTTCCTCAGTTTTTCTAGCTTTTTACCTCTTCCCAACTACTTTCCTCATCATTGGGGAAATTCAGATTTTTCCTCAAAAATCTAAATTTAAAAATTAATTTCTTTCAAGGATTTTTGAAAGATTGTGGGGAAATATTTGCCTCATCCATCCTCATGGATTTAGCAAGTGATCTCATAAATCTCATTTTGGTCAATCTGCACCACATTATTTTATTCATTTCCTGAATTAAATATTTAATTACATTCACAAAATATTTATCCTTTGGGGTCCAATCCCCTTAGGATTAAAGTTCAAATATCTAACTTTGAAATTCAATCACATGAATTGGGGGTGTTACACTACTTATAATAGTTGGTACTATAACAAGTCTTCAAGACACCAAGATATCCACTTCGAAGTCGCATTCTAATATCTCATTAATTTTCTTGGACATGAAGACAGAATAGAACCTCGGTTAAAGAGCTCAACTCTCCATCTCCAAGAGTAAAAGATCTATACTTTGTTACCGAATACTCAGAATAGTTATTTGGAAAATTCATCTCATGTTTGTAAAAATTGTGGTGGATTTAATCCCAGATTCTGATGATAATGTTGGAAGATACTTCTTCACACCTACTCCTGTTTTGTTATTTGGAACGAAATTTTAGAAACTCTACATGAAACCGTATCTATTTGAGATTTAACTTTGTGTCGAAGATTACTGCCCAAAATATTTTGTTTGGATAGACAAATAAGAAAATGTGCAAATTTCTCATTAGATACTAACAACTAGATTATTGCATATCAGGAACATCAACAATGATATTTGTAGCAGGGACAAAAACAATGATATTTTTATTATTAACATGGATTTGTATGGAGCAGCTATATTCTTTAGATGTCAACAATTTTTCAAATGTGCAATAAGAAAAGTCTGAATTTAATTTTCCGAAAATTAATTAGGAAAAATTCAAATTCTAATTTCTGTAAACTACTTGGAGGTCGTTAACTAAGGTGACATGGGTTTGTCACTCAATTAACTTAGTTAATTCAAGTTGGAGACACTTGAGTTATGTTTAGTTATGATTGGTTGCTAATTTTTAGCAATTGGGTTCCATTAAATTGGGTTTAAAAATGAGTTAAGCTAGTTCTAACACATTAAGAACTATTGATGGGTCGAGTAATAGGGTGTAACTTGAGAAGATCATTCAGTTAACTCATCAAATAATTCAAAATAATTGATGCATGCCCATAACTTTAGTTACCAAGTTGAGATTAGAGTTCAAACGGAATATACTCTAGTTATAGAGTTATTGGAGTTGTACAAATGGTGCATGCAGTCAAAGAAGAGGCTATACTACGCATTTCTCATTGAGGAATTTCTCTAAATAATAGTGGGCTTATTCCCAAGGAAACAATGAAAGGAAATAGGGATCCGAGGAGACAAAAAATTGGCTAAGTATTGACAAGGCTTGTCAATGAAGTAGTGAGATAGTTTTTACTAGTGAAGAGGTTGCTCAAGCTTAAGCAAGAATTCTAATTATTTTCATATATCTCAGTAATGCAATATACAGAGGGAATATGTCTTTAGGTTAGGCTTTCCCTAGAAAATCGTTGTGTGATGTGTGATTGAATCTTGTATCATGTTTGTGTTGTGATTTCATGATCGATTTGATGGGTAGAGTAAATTCAAGTCTAATGCTTTAGTAAATTACCATTAGAATTTTGAATCTACAAGGAATTTGTACATGGTATGAGAGTAGTAATCACAATAGAAGAGAAGGAATTTGAGGTTGTCTTTTGCAAGTGAATTTTTTTTTGCAAAATCATCTTTCAAGAGCAAGATGACATTCTAGGAACTGCGACTGGAGTATGCGCTTGAGCGAAGCTCAAATTACGTAGCATAGAAGGACAAGATGGAAGCAATGCTCGAAGACAATGGGCTCAAGGAATTCATAGATATTGATATTCCAAAGATTCCAACTAATCATGTCCAAGATCTCGTAGACTAGAATAATTGTGTAGAAAAGACGAGAAGGATCATAGTAGAAGGAGTTTGAGATCATATTGTCTCGAGTTTTCATGGCAAGGATACTCCATATACAATGTGGTAGGATTTGAAGGACTCATTTCAGAACAACATTGACCACAAAAAGTTGGCACAAAAGGACAAGCTTTAGAATGTCAAAACGGAAAATGTCGACTCAATACCAGAGTACTTGAACATGTTCACCCAATGTGGAAAAGAACTTGGGAGTGTTTGTATTACAGTTATAGAAGACGATTTGGTAAGCCTAGCACTTATAGGCCTTCCTAAGAGTCTAGTGATTCAAAAGTATCTATCATTTCATTTGACTGTCGAAAATGACAACTGTAGTTTGATTGTTTTAATTTTTTTTGAAATTTGGTAGGGATTCAAGTACATACATTTAAATGAATACTTAACAATATAATTTTAACAATTAATTAATTTAAATATATATATATATATATATATAATCAAATTCGCATACAGAGTTGAACCCTATATATATATATATATATATATATATATAAACCAATTCGCAGACGGAGAGCCGGGGAAGGGAAAAAAAGGAAACATGAAACCAATGAACAATAACCCGAGGCTCTCGCTCCTTTGAATCTTGCAAGTGAATGGCTGCTACGATTGCCGTGTTCTTTCAGTCGGTTACAGTCCAACGAAATTGGGCCACAAGGGAAGAAACCTAGACAAATCGCTCGTTTACATGGCTCCGTATCTTCGTGAAAGAAATGATAATGATCCGTCGCAGCTACAGTAAAATGACAGACGGTAATAATTTATTCTTTCACTCACTACTTGATCGTGTCAGAGTAGCAGAAGCAGTCTGGGCTCAGGACTTGTTGTTCAAGGCTTCGGTATTTCATTATCAGCCGGTACGTCCTTATCGATATGGTGAGGCCATGCACATCGACAACGTCGCGATAAGCCCCTGCACCCCGACCAATGGAGATGGTCATTCGAATTAACAATCATAACGTGAGGACATGTTATTCCCTTTATTCGGTTTCCAAATGTAAAAAGAAGACATCATTGACCAAGTGTCATAAAGGTAATTCCTATAGTTAAAAAAAAACATTTATTATTTTATTATGAAATAAATTAAAATAAATAAACAAACTAATAAATAAATAAGGAAAAAAGAAACATGAAACCAATAAATCTATATATATATATATATAATATCAAATTCACATACAGAGTTCGGGAAAGAAACAATGAACCCAAAATATATATATATAAACCAATTCGCAGACAGAGAGCCGGGGAAGGGAAAAAAGGAAACATGAAACCAATGAACAATAACCCGAGGCTCTCGCTCCTTTGAATGTTGCAAGTGAATGGCTGCTATGATTGCCGTGTTCTTTCAGGTGGTTACAGTCCAACGAAATTGGGCCAGAAGGGAAGAAACCTAGACAAATCGCTCGTTTACATGGCTCCGTATCTTCCTGAAAGAAATGATAATGATCCGTCGCAGCTACAGCAAAATGACAGACGCTAAGAATTTCGACTTCATCGTGTCAGAGTAGCAAAAGCAGTCCGGGCTTCGGTATTGCATTATCAGCCAGTACGTCCTTGTCAATGAAATCCAGATAAAATTTATTTAAAAAAATAAAATATCTAACGTACATTTTCTATTTTTATTATATTCACTTAAAAAATTTTAATACTTGAGACGATTATTTTGAAATAATTAAATTTATTAATTGAAAATATATTAATCTCTCTCACAATCTGCTAAAGGTGGATCACTAATTAGTGCCCATTTCTCTTTTTAAAGATAATTCAGCCCACATTTGCTGACACAATACCACAAAATAAGAAATTCACGACAAAAACGTTTCAACGTAGTCAATTAATGACTTGCATTCAACGTGAGCAAATAATTAAGACAAAAACGCCCCCACGAATCTAAAATTCACTACTGTAACCTAATGTTCCATTGCTGTCAATATGCATCAAACGAAACAATTTTGATAGAGACATGCAATCCAGCACTACAAGGTTTTTCTGTATCTACAAGAGAAATACTATCACCCTGGTTATTTAAAATGCCACAACGCCATCGCAAATTAAAATATTTTAGAGCCACACTACATACATGTAACTAAAGGCGTTAAATAACGAAGGAGCAACCAGACACCTCATGTAAGGTCATTTCTATAGGTGTCATATAGAGAAAAAGTAGAGCGATTACTAGAAATCAATTACTAATATGGTCGAAAATGATCCTGATTAAAATAAACTTTAACAAAACTTGGAAACAGAAACACATGACATAATTAATAAAACTCGGAAACAGAAATATGACAGCAAAGTAGTTGCAATATTTATCAGAAATTCAAGACTACTGAAGGAGTTCCCGGGAGATCTTTACAAAATGATTAACTATATCAAATCATATGCCTTAAAGTTCAAATCCAGTCCACCATCAACTAGAACGAACCATAGGCCTTAAAGTTCGAAGCCAGTCCACCATAGTATTAGAAGTTAATGAATCCAAACAAAGAAAGTCTGCCACTAATAACTTCTAAACAAATTCTGGACTACAAAAAAACCAAACACCATGACATTGAAATATATACACCGTTTTTGCTCCAACTCTCCAGGATCATTCTAAGGCCCACTGATTTTCACGCCTGACCTCCTCCTCCTCTTCAGGAGTAAAATCATTCTTTATGTTGAAAGTTTTACGTATTTCCTCTGGCGTTTTCCCTTTTATCATGTCGGGAACAGTGTGACATGTAAGATCTAGGAGCTTTTCGTTGTTTAGGTAATTAGCAGCCTGCAAAAATCCATAAAGCTTACTAAGCCAAAATTTCCGTAAGATATACAAATGTATCTATAGCTTAGATAGGCATACAAATGTGCAGATCAATACTAATGAAGGGCACAAAGCTATTGTAGAATAATTATATAAATATATCTATAGTTTGGACAGGCATATGCATGTGCACATCAATAGTAAACAAAGCCACGAAGCTATTGCAGAAGAACTATATGGAATGAAACTACAGGGAAACAGAGATAATTGAATGATCTCAGAATTCGGGGGAAACAATAATCCAAATACGATTTCTAGCATTTAAAAAACAATAAAATTTTTAAAAATAAAAGAAATAGCTGATAGTACAGTGATAAATTGGAGAAGCCATCAGTAACTGTTCTAAGAGGTTCAAAATCATTTGTTTGGGGAAATCACGTAGATTAGATCCCCAAAACAATAAATAAAAAATATATTAGTTTTCTAGGTAACAAAAAACTTATAATAATCTGCATTTGGAAGTTTTAGATTTTGCTATTCAACAATACACAGAAATACATTCTGAAAATTACATGTACATTTTCCAAACCTTTTCATTACATAAGAGAAAAAATGCTGAAACGAAATCTGGGGATTAAACTCAAAAATAAACAAAAAAAATAAAATTAGAATTAAAAATCTAAAAAAACTAGTACTAACAAACTTTTCAAACAATTTATTTTTACAATAAATCAGAAACATCACACTAATGTATTTTTAAAAACACACGTGATATAAAATTGCAAATTAAATTCCAAATTTGCAAAGAATCAGAAACATCAAACTAATGCATATTTAAAGACACCCATAACAACAAAATTCCAAATTTTAGAAAAATTATTTAACTGCACCCTCACCCAAAATATACCATCACTTCAGATTCTCATCCAATTTAATGGAGGCAAATGAACCCTATCATTGAAAATAAATTTTTGGTAACACTGCAATTCTATCAAGTAAAGATATTCAAAAATATTCACAAGCATTGCACTAGTTCCTTGAAAACTTAAATATCTATAGTAAAATTTTTAAGATAAACTCATCACGATACTTCATCAAAACCTGCAGCATTGCAAATGAAAGCCAATGACCTAAGAAACCAATGAAAACAAAACCTGTATCATTGCAAATGTGCCTACAAAATCAAATTAAAAGAAAGCTATACAACTTGGGCACCCACAAAAATAATCAAATTAACCATTAAACTTGAAAAACAGAAAGGTTAAATTTTAGATACAATCCAATTGAGCATATTGTCTGGGATATGGAAACCGTTAGAAGACCCTGAAAATTTTCATAAAAAAATTCCCTTCAACAATATCCACAAGACGAGAAGTTCAACAATATCCACAAGACGAGAAGTTCAAACCCGAGAAATGAAATAACAAAACTGTAATTATTTTCTTTTAAAGAAAATAAACTCAAAACTAATCAAATAAAAAAAATAAAAATAAAGAAGCCCTAAATTTGGTGAACTAGAGATATCTAGTAAAGAAACAATCGAATCTAGTATCAAAATGAAAAACCTCAAAAACACTTTTCATTTCATCACTAAAAAAAGAAAGCCTAAAAATCTGTCCAAAAGGATTGCACGAAACCTTGAAAATTTTAATAAAAAGTCTCAAACAGGCCAGCAGTCCACAAACCTTGCAAACTGTGCCAGAAAACTGCATCAACAGGTCCACAAGAGCAAATCTAAAAGTTAAAACTCCATACCCTAGTTAAATGGGTTTCCTGGGAGATAGCAAGCCACTGAATCCTTGCTGGAATAACTTTTCCAGGAAAGTACGAAAGGATCGAACCCTTGATAATTTTCGTTCCAAATCCTTAGTAAAATTAAATTTTATGATAAAGTAACAGCGCGTCGAAACCATAATTAAATCGGGTTCCTAAATAATACCAAACCAGCAAATTCCTAATTAAATGAGGGTTTCTGACAGAATACCTGGATAAGGTCGAACAAAGTGGCCTGTTCGACTTTAACGAATTCTTTATCCCAAGCCTTGATTTCGTCCTCGGAGACTCCGGGCTTCTGAGACTCGACATGATACTTACAGTATTCGATTACCTTCGAGAGTATCTTGCTAGAAACGTTTGGTAGCGGAATAGCACTAGCGGTGCCAATGTCCTCGATCATGTTTTTGATGGCCCTGCATTCAGATGCCACAGCCTCCGTGACATCGAACAATTCGCCATCTGAGCTCTTCAAAGTCACCTTGCTTTGGCTGGCCATGGCTCCCAAACTACGCTGATCTCAATAAAAGGAAAGAGTTGAGTTTCTGTGTATAAGCGAAGAGAACTCGAGAAGTCTGAACGACCTTTTGCTCGAACAATGTGAGCGATATGAGGTAAGGCCAATGAGCTCGTGTATATTTATAAGGGGATTGAACATAACCCTAACCTAGAACTTCTAGGTTTTTTTTATTTTATTGTTTTTTCACCCGCTTATTTGATGCTGTGTCTATTTTAGGGTCCAATTAGGTAGCTATTTCCCTACTGTGGGCCAGATTGTGTCTAGAATTATCACTTTAGAAATAAAAATATAAATGGAAAGAAAGAGAAGAACTTTATATTTATATTTTTGAACTTATGGTAAAATAAAAAAGGAAAGAAAAAAAGTAAGTTTATATTTATACTTTTGAATTATGATAGAATTTAAAGTTAGAATAAAATACTCCACTCAAGTCCTTAAGTAACATATCTAGTTTAACAAACTTTTCCTAAATTTAGTTGAACGTGTAGTTGGAAGTTTCAAAAATGAAATTAACCCCATTGAAGAATGGAAGGTGGGTGTGACTAGCTTAATTTCATAAGAAGGCATCATTCATTCGGCGTAAGGAGGACAGGAGAAGGAATAACTCAATGACAACACTCCCGATTTTTTTATTATAGCTTATGTCGTGATTTCACCCATTTCAATAGCAAGAGTTGGAATGCAGATTATGGTTTTCCTTTGAGGTTTTCAAGGAAGAATTATTTATATAGTTCATGAGAGATCCCATTTGGCCAAATTCGGATCAAGGAGTTCAATTAATGGATTCCCTCGCAGATTAGTATACTGTCCCTCCCACTTTTGTAAAATTTATAATCTAAGTTGGACTTGGTATGAATTTCCTTGAAACTAATACTAATTTTTCAATTTGTAATGTGCGACTTGAAAGGACCCTCAATTTTTAGTTTGAGTTGGAAGAGGCACCCAAATTTTCACCGTGGTTTCAGATGTTCATGCTTCCTGCTTACTAATTTTATTGATTCATGATCGATAAGTTCATGATTTTGCGAAAGTGAAAACATTGCACAGGATAAGAGTTAAACCTAGGAGCTACCCTGAGCCCACCTGTTACTCTACAAACTAACCTACATGTACTTTTGATGATAGAAAATACCCAAGTTCAGTAACAGATCAGTATTCCACCAACTCCCTCGAGGGAATACAACCTTTTTCAAAGCTAGGCCTTGGAATTCCTAGCTACAACTAGCTACAACTATAGGTTTTATGTAAAGGAAATGGAGAGGCTAGGAATCAAACTTATGACCTGCCTATGGATTTTAGGCTACTCTACCATTGATTTATGAACTATTGATCACAGGCCATGCCATGTTCAGTCGTGGATTGATACTGCAACTCATAGGGACTATAGAAGTCAGGGTGATTCATGACACTATCGAAATCACCCTTCCTAAAAGAAACTAATTTTCTCACAAGGTGGATCAATGGGAAGTCCATTAGTCCACCTCGACATCTTGAAAAGAAGATAGATATTATCCCTACAAACTAGGGAGATGAATGGGAAGCTCATCAGTCCACCTCAATGTCTTTTAAAGAAGATAGGTCGTATCCCTGCATGCATTTGCTAAATAAGGTCATGAAATCATAGATATATGAATTTTTGCTACAAAACACAAATGTGTCATCATCGACATGTTGCAGAAGATGAGATTTAGGATTATAACCTACCTTATGTGTAGAGAATTACAAAGAGTCAAAGAAAACACTCTTTTTAATTCAAACATTTTCTTGGAAAAATTTAATAGCTCGATCAAAGTTCTCCCCATTATGTTGTGCTTTATGAGAGCCAAACTCAGAAATTTGAAAATTATCCATTTGCAAATCTGAGTTTTTTAGACTATCTTCATTTGAAAATTATAATTTTTTGAATGCATATTAATGCTAATCAATTTATCTTCTAGTTCTTTCGATGGTACATGGGTGGTGTATTTGTTTAGCTCTTGATAAATTATGTATTTCTCTTTTCGTGTGGAAGAAAAGTTCGACTCGATAGGTTGGCCTTGTCTTTGGTTATGTTTTATGTCTTGTGCATGGGCACGTCCTTTTTTGAACATGCGTTGTGTAGAGAAAGTGGTGGTCTTCATATTTATGGGTGTAGTGACATCCTTCAGTTAGTGGCCAAAGAGCTTCATAGAGGTTTCTTCCATCTAATGGTAGTTGGATAGTCTAGTGGTGGATGGGTGAGACTTCTTTGGAGTGGTGGCTTCTAGTAAGTGATGGATTGCGAAGACAAGGAAGAGGCGACTTTCTGCTGGTGGTGTCCTACAAAGATCATATAGGTTGTTGTCTAGAGCTATTATCATATCACATGATTATAGGGTGGATGTTGGGCAGTAATATGACTCCTAAAAATATAATTAAACCTACGTTCATTAATCTTATCAACCAATTACAAAGGAAAATTAACTATGCAAGACTAGAGTCTTAGATTATGAAAGATGTAAATTAACTACAAAGGAAAAGTTACATGGATCATCATCCAAATTCAATTGCTGCATAGATAAATGATAACAACAAATAATGACTTGTACAACTACATTTTTCTCGAAAAAGACTATTCTAATTCACAAACCATTTTATCTATATTTCAGCAGATCCTACGCATAAGGAAGACTAGTAAGTCATATGAATACTTCAAAGTCTTACTTCTCAAGGATAAGTTATGGAATTCACACACTCACACCTTAAATTTATGTAAGGAAATCCAATCTTTGATTTCAGGAGATGCATAACAAAATTACAAGATACAAAATTCAATTGAATATCTACCACAAAATAAGGCAAGTAAATATTAACACAACTAATGCAAATGTAGAAAAGAAACGAAATAATAATGATACATAGCAAAGAGTAGAACCTTCGGTGGTTGGGTCCACAGTCTTGAGAAGTATTGTGTTAAATAAAATCAATAAGAAGGGATTATGGTAAGTTGTTACACAAATTTATTAACTTCAAAGTGTTTTACAAAATAACCTCAAGAAGGTTCAAACTTAGATTGTTGTATGTAATATACAGTGAAAGTGTAATAATGAGAAGAACAACATATGTATTTTTACTTGTTGTCTAATATATTTCATTTAGAAAAAATTAATATGGAGCTATCCTGAGAATCAAAAGATTCTCAAGATTTCCTTTTTAACAATAATGCCCTCAAATAGTAATCATCAATTTTCTTCGACTTCATTCTCTGACCATGGTCAAGGATCGAGCTCTAATCTGCCATGAATACAGCATCAGTTGATCCAATATCTTGCTTCAATATCTCTATGGAACAAAAATCATTCCGTTTCACTAATCTCCATAAAAATTTACTCAAAAGTAACCTTTTTGATATCTAAAAGCTTAAATTAACGAAGCTACCTTAGACTCACTTTCGTTATCCTTTTTATCTTGAATCATTGAAAATTAACGGTAAACTGCTTAAAAACATAACAATTAATAAAGAAATAAGGAGAATAGCTATAACATTTACATGGCCCATCGTTACCCCATAGTTCACCTTATTGCATATCCTCATGAAAATATATGATTAAAATGTAGCAAAGTCAAAGAATAAGCTGAGCAAGAATGTTCACCATAATGCCGAAATCCATTCTTGTTTTGAAGAACCTTGAGAGCATCACTTTCTTCTCCTTCAGGGAGTTCATATTCAACATTGTAACCATACAAAGGATACTAGATAAGATGGTATTGTACTTGCACCCAATCCAAGTGGGTCCTTTAGACAGAACCATACGACTATAATGTTGCATTCTGTCAGCCACTGCCTAAAAATTCTTGTAACTAAAAGGCTCTCTGTTTTTTACGTTATTATGATATTCTTCCATCACTGGTGTGATTCCTGAAGGGGATCTTATTTAATATATTGAAAATACTCAAGAAATTCTATAAGATCATATTTATGCATGGGGGACAAAGCACAAGCAACCCGAGGTCGTTGCATAAACCCTTTACGCATTATAAAGTTTGTAGTGCATTGTTAGGTTCTCCTCTGACCCAAAGGTCTATAGAATTCTCCCTTCTTTGGAATATGCTATAGGCCTTATACCATTTGATTTAATTCCCAGAAAAGGATATAAAAGCTTAGAATTTCACATCGCAAATGAAAGGACTAGGGTTGCATTCCCTCTGTTCTTCTAGAAATAATTTATGCATGTAAATTTCACATAAACAATAACTCACATTATCCTCCTTCTCTCGAAACACTTAATAAAATTAGAAACAATAATAAGCTCAAAATTTTGGCCAGACTGTATGGCTTTTACTTTCAATAGTAAATATTGTTCAAGTAGAAACATGGCATAATTTTTAGCTGGAGATCTACAAGACAACACATCAGAGTACACAAAGAATGTCTCCTTGGTTTTCTCCAAATATGTTTGGAGTTGTTGCCATGATTTCTCTATTTTATTTTCTTCCATTCTGAGTTTGACGTAGCTTTCATCTTCAGTAGCAGGCAATTCTTTTTACTTTTGTACAAACTCTTGTTATTTTCCCGAGGTAGTAATCCCCCTTGGTATTCTTTAAAAAAATATTTATGCTTTTCCAATTTCCTATTTATTACTTGGATGTTGGCATCCTTAATCAAGTGAGAATAAGGAAGCACCACTTCAATTTTTGTATCCATGTTGGTAGTCATCAATAGGTTTGTCTAGCTTTTTGCCTCAAATGTAACCAGATAAGGGTTAATGGTTGTTTGAATTTTTGCATCATTGATAGAAATTCCTTTAGTCTGAGTTCCTGCATGATTGATAGGAATTCCCTCACCTTACATTCCAACTGTCACAATTTTATTTTCCTTCGATAATTTCATCTAGATTTGATAAGCTATTTTCTAAAATGTTCAATCGTTTTTCGTAGTTTCTTCCTTTCCTGCTCTAGCTTGATTCTCTGCCTACTTTTTTCCTTTCAGCCCTTTAGTAGGTTCTAAAATTGGTACTCTAGATAAATATCGAACAAAAGTGACATTTTCATTAATAGGAGGGACTTCAAATTATTCAGAATTTTCATCAATCAAAACTGTCACAGTTGAGTTATCTTCAAATTTATGATTATCATGGGTCAATAGAATGGTTGCTTCTCTATAAGAGTTTGGTTCTTTCATAATTTCAGTAGATTCTTCTGAATTTTCTTGGCTATGCATTCTTGGTGAAGATGGAAATATTTCAGTACTATTAGAGTTGGGGGTAGAGGTCAGAAAATTAGTAGGTTGTTCAGATGGATTCTCAAAAAAACATTCATTCCCTTCAAAGTAAAAGAGGGTTCACATATTTTCAAATACGTGGGCTATTTCCTCCTCACAAACTTAAGGCGAGTTAACCTACTATTCCATAGAGGGTTCTCTAGATGGCTCATTTTTTTACGAATGCTCAAGAGACCCTATAGGCTTCTTTTCCCTCGCTAGTCTTTTAGACTTTCTACGCTTAGATAGTAAACAAACTAGGAAAACGGAAAACCTCTTCTCATATCTAGTCAAGTTATGAAACATTGTGGTTTGACTATCACTTTCCTCTCTTGGCTACTGTTTACTAATTCAGGGGGATAATTTTCCATGTCTAGGTGAATGTTTTCTTCCTCACACATTTCTTCCAAAGATGGAACGTCATTAAGTCCCAAGAAATTATCTCAGCTTAATTGTGATAATTCCAATTCCCTAATGACTCTCAGTTTTATTAAATAATGGTGACTTACTATAGTACTTGGGTCCTTATCTCTAGCGAATCTACCAACAAATTCATGTAAAAGGAAATTTAAAAAGAAAGTTGTGTTTAGGACTATCTTCTACTTGAAAGCTTCCAATAGTTGGAGATGGTGTGGTCTTACCACATCATGGTTTGCATCACATGTAATGTACCTCTAGATTATGTCTGCAAGATCCTACTATGGTTCTCCGAATGATGCTCGGTGGAATCCTTTTTTTTTTGGACGATTTCCTCACCGGGGTCTGTAAACAATTCCATCGCAATTTTGAGTCTGATATTCCTATCTATCCATTTCTCTCCTTTCATGGAGAGACCTTTAACCTCCACCAAGATCATTTCATTGACTAGTATCTACTTGCCTGATGTAGGAACATCATGGCTCCAAATTTTGTACATTTATTAAAATATGGGGGGTATTATGTTTTGAAGGGAGTTGGTTCCCTAAGTATTTAATTAATGTAATTTTCAATGTTTTGAGTAGATTTTATGTGAGACATTTAGAATAGGGTTTAATTAAATATTGTGAGTAACATTTTTAAATGTTCTCGAATGTAGGAGAACATGAGAGATTTGGGCTAGTTGAGGTCTCATAGGGATTCTGAATCCTAGACTTAGGAATTAGTTGATGATTTTGTGGATTTAGAGGATTCTTAGGATTTGGTTTAGGACATTGACGATTTGAACCAAAATTGGTTACAAGATATTTTTTATATATTGGTAGCCCTCAAAGGCATTAAGGAAGACCATTCTTATATAGGTAATATTCAGTAGGAATAGAGGAGATTTGTATGTAAGCCTATGGGTAGAGAGAGGGATGAGAGAAGGCCATTTTTAAAGAAGATCAGGCCCAGGATTGAGTAGATCGGAACAAGGATCAACTTAATTTGTATGTACAATATTTTTAAGTGAATGTAAGGAAATCATTCTTTAATTTGAAATTGAAATTACTTGTGTATTTGAAGAAATCTAGGCATGCATAGGTAGTTCTATTATCTGATTTCTTGTAGAGTGGAGGAATTAAATTATGCTAGATAAGCAATGGGAATGGATTTTGTGTACAAGTGAATAACTAAATTAAAGCTCAAGAGGGTTTAATGCAGTGGATGATTGTGAAACTAATATGTGTAATCGAAAAAGTTCATTTATGTGTTGAAGGCGCATTGTCCCTAAGATGAATCAGAAAGTGAGAATGGAGTGTGTATGTAGTTGTCCTGGGAAAGGGTTTGGAATTCCTTTTAAGGAGTGAAGTCATAGTGATTAATTTTTAGAGTCTATGTGTTATGAGATTCTAGTGAAGAAGAGGAAATCGACTACGTTCTCTCGAAGGTCGAAACCATGATTTTCCCTAAAATTGTAGAGAATTTTGAATGAGGGTCTGAAGGTTGAATGGAAAAACTAGGTAGCAGAGCATTAATGTGATAAGCCGTGTTTAAAAGAGTAATTTTATGGAAAAATTGTATAGGCATAGATATATCATGGATCTCTTTGATCGAGTGATGGGTAAATGCAACAGAAGCATGGTGGAACGAAGCACCCATTCTATGTGATGATGTCCTAGTAGAATAAAGGAGTGAAGGAGATTATAGATCAGGTATGGTAACAGGGGATTTCAATCACGGGAGATCAAATTAACCTTGCTACCAAAAAATTATGGAGTTCATTCATATTTGTCCGTCGCCTCGTCCTCTTCCTCTATCAGGCACCTGCATTCTATGGAAATTTCTTCCTCCTTAGCTCTGGTCATTTGAGGAGGCTTTGGACGGGCCACATGGATGATGGCAGTGACTGGGTACTCCACATTATAATCTCTAGTCCAAAAACCCTCCATTTCAATAACCTAAATGAATATTTCCTCCATCGTGGGCTCATAAACTAGAAGCAGGCTGGTTTTCCTAGGTAAAGGCTACACAAATTGTGGAATAGAGGATTTCTTGTAGCCTCTTCAACCCTTAGGCTTCTTCAGAGGCAAAAAAGTCTCCCGATGAATACTATCAAATGATTGAGTGGCTAGCACCTCATGGATATCATATGTAGAGCCTTCAGTGGATTCCAATCGTTTTTCATGTCCACGGTGAGAGCAGCATGAGAATGCACCCCTGTAGTTGCCCCTGTCGGGCTTGTGACACTGGCACGGGGCCATGGTATGTCTTCTGACCTGTACATTTTATGATTCTTTTTATATATATACATCGATATGTATTGTACTTCAATAATTTTTATGTACATATATTCATGTGAACTTAAATATGTAAAAAAATCTATGATTGTTTTAAAATGTACTTAAATATCACCTAAATAATAGATGTACATCCAAAAATTATATAAAATTCACACACAGGTTCAAATGCATCACATGTACCAATGTATGTGTTAAATGTAATTTTCAATTTCCATCTAGATTCATTTTATATTTAACTAGTAAAATGACAACTTGAGTTTTAAGAACAAAACATTATATCACAACATGTGAGCACATGCCAAATGTAGTTCAAATATCCAAAATATACACATGTATGTGTAAATTGTGATTTGAATTTTCCATCTAGATTCATTTTATCTTTAACAAATATAATGATAGCTTGATTTTTAAAAACAAAACATTATATCACAACATGTGATCACATGCCAAAGTAGTTCAACTATCCAGAATATACACATGTATACATGGTTTGTAATTTGAAATTTCCATTTAGAGATTCATTTTATATTTAACATTTATAAAATGAAAACTTGAGTTTTAAAAACAAAAAAATTACATCACAACATGTGATCACATGCCAAATGTATTTCAACTATCGAAAATATACACATTGTGAAAATGTAATTTGAAATTTCCATCTGGAGATTCATTTTATATTTAACAGCTAAAATGAAAACTTGAGTTTAAAAAAAAAACCATTATATCACAACATGTGATAGATGCAAAATGTAGTTCAACTACCCAAAATATACACATGTATACTATTTTGTAATTTGAAATTTCTATCTAGAGATTATTTTTATTTTTAACAAATAAAATGACAACTTGAGTTAAAAAAAGAAAACATTATATCACATCTAATCACATGCAAAATGTAGTTCAACTATCCAGAATATAGACATTGTGAAAATGCAATTTGAAATTTCCATTTAGAGATTCATTTTATATGTAACAAATAAAAAGGCAACTTGATTTTTAAAAACAAAACATTATATCGCAACATGTGATCACATATCAAATGTAATTCAACTATCCAAAATATACAGATGTATACTTGTTTCATAATTTGAAATTTCCATCTACAGTTTCATTCTATTTTTAGCAAATAAAATGACAACTTGAGTTTAAAAAAAAAATCATTATATCACATGCGATCACATGCCAAATTTAATTCAACTATCCAAAAAAATACACATTGTGAAAATGTAATTTGAAATTTCCATCTAGAGATTCATTCTAGATTTAACAAATAAAATGACAACTTGATTTTTAAAAACAAAACGTTATATCACAGCATGTGATCACATGCAAAATGTAGTTGAACCATCCAAAATATGCACATGTGTTTTGTAATTTGAAATTTCCATCTAGAGTCATTTTATATTTAACAAATAAAATGATAACTTGAGTTTTAAAAACAAAACATTATATCAGAACATGTGATCACATGCTAAATGTAGTTCAACTATCCAAAATATACACATGTATGTGTTTTGTAATTTGAAATTTCCATCTAGATTCATTTTATATTTAACAAATAAAATGACAACTTGAGTTTGAAAAACAAAACATTATATATCACAACAGGTGATCACATTCCAAATGTAACTATCTGAAATTTAAAATCATTCCTGATAAAAGTAAATGTAGTTTCAAACTATATCCAAACAATAAAATATGTCCAAATTTTATAACACATGAACAATAAAAGTAAATATATATATAGTTCAAAGTTTAATGTTACAAGTATCAAGTTATATAGAAGCGTAAATATTACTGCATAGATAAGACATATATAGAAAATTAAATTTAAGACTAGATCTATCAAATAAAATGTTGCATACATGTGCAACATCATCAAATAGAGATGGATCCAGTGTCTTTGCTAGCAGCATTTTCAGCCTCATGCTATCCTCTGAGGAAAGGGGAACCTGTGCACAACGTGTACAAACATTAAAATTTAATGTTTTAAAATTGAATGAGAATGTAGAAATTCATGTAAAAAAACAAAATGAAAAAAAAATAATCATGCAATACCTCATGTAGTTCCCTCTTCGTTGTCTTTTGCTGCATCCATTAAAACATCTTCCACAGTAAAATGTACAATATACATGCATGGGTCTCAATATCCTCCATATTAAACATCATACACTCAATTCTTAGAGTCCTTGGAGAATGGAAATCATCTCCAAAACCCAAAAATTCAAAAGCTTTAAAACTATAAAATAACTCAAAATCTAGATATCATTTTATAATAAATCTTTTGAAATTCAATTTATAACTTAAACATATAAGTGAAAACATTAATACTTGTGATGGTGGATTGGGTAGCTCCCAAGGGTGGCTCCGAAAGAAAATCATTTCCAGAAACATAAAATTCAAAAAAAAAAAAAAACTATAAAATAACTCGAGATCTAGATCTGATTTTTTAATGGAACTTTTGAATTGCAATATATTAACTTAGAAACATATTTAAGTGAAAAATTGTTCATATTTGTGATGGTGGATTTGGAATATCACCTAACAGGGAAGAGGAGGGTACCTCCATCAAAAAAACATTGAATAGAAACATAATCTGTTAAAATTTAATTATATACATGTACATGTGTACACAATTATTTATTTTAAAAATATCTCATCATGTTCCAATATATAATAATAGATTAAAATAATTGTACATAAACATCATGTTCACTTAAAAAACACTAACATGTGCTCGCATATCATCTTGATTGTGAGAACCTGAAGCTTTCACCGTGATATTAACATCTTCATTCATCAAGTGTGGGAACTGGAAATCGTGTTCACATATATGATACATTTTTGTTATATTAACATATACAAATAAGTGTATGTATATGTATTTATTACAAATTGTACATGTGTTAAATTGTTCACCCTAACCATTAACACATACTGATCCCATGCCCTCTTCCTCATGAATGATTAGGTCCTGCCAACCATTGCGAAAATTCTTTACATATGTTCTGAGCTCTTCAATACTCATGTTGTCTATCTCTTCATCTGTATGATACACAAAATTGGCACGTGTATTCTCTCGTGTTATTTTTCGATTCAGAAAAACATCAACTCCTCCAAGTCCACTTTGAAATTTTCTATGATGACATCCCTTGCTTCTCAACTAATTTGAGAAGCAGCATCTGTCTTTGACCGCAATGCCTCCACATGAAGAAGTCGACCTACCAATGGTGGCTCAAGGCAAGGAAATTGAGCATCACGCTCAGCACCCCTATGGTCACATAATCGACCTTTCCCAGGAGCACAAAATTTAGATGGAAGGTCATTATAATTGGGTTTAATTCCCAAAAATAATTATGCATAAAATAATTTTTTAAAATGAAGAGTAACCTCGTCGTTCCATGGTAGTCTTCCATAGGCAGCAAGGTAACTGGCATACAAATGGAAAGCTATGTCAGGGTGCTTGAAATATTGCACCTTTAGCATCCTTCTTTCCTACCATTCTTTGAAACTAAACATATGCATGGCCATTTCTATTGTAAATATATGTTTAACAACCTCCCATGTATCAGGACCCACCACTATTTCCTTTATTTTCCTCATCACTTCTACAAAAGTATCAGTGGTTGGCCCAAGAGTTTTGTACACATCTACAAGTATGCTTAAAGAGGGAGTAACTATTTCTAATCTTTCTCGACTCTCAACACGGAGTTTCAAAGACACAAGATCTTTCTTCAATTTTGAAAATATGTTGAAACATTTGTAATGTGCATTGTTGGATGTTTGTTTCCTAAGATATATCAAAAATTTCAGATTGATGAGTCATGGTTGGTGCACAAACTTTTTCTTGAATAACACGTTATGGCCTACATCTTTTTGGAGAAACATTTTCACCCTCTGCATCAATATATAAAATTTTGTATAAATAAAAAAACATGTAACCAAATTTGTACAAATTGAATGAAAATAATATTTAGATTGATGGCCACCTCAAGATTGTTAGCCGGCATCATGCCCACCATGAGAGTGGTGAGAACCCAAATGACCACCGATTGGTCGAGAACCAATAAGTGTTACACAACATTTTCTCATTGTCCCTGCAATCTCCATCTCGCCCATTGGAGGGTCATTTTCGTGATCAATAAGCTTTGCAAAGACCATCATTGTGTCCCTTTAAATGAGAGTAATATTCCTTTTGTTGACAATTCCCTCAGTAGAGACTTAAAAACCCTTGTTTTTTCGTTGGCACGGGTAGTGAGTTATACCCTCACACCGGAGAGGAATATTAACGCTGGCCACTACACCAGCTAGCGCTCTGTCCCAGTTTTCCACCCGGGGTGAGCTATTTATGGAAATTTTTTAAAAAATAGAGGTGGAGATTCCACTCCAACCGCCTCGAGGATGATTCATTGGAAGTGGTTGAATTGAATAAGCCACAAAATCCCTCCTTTAGTTTATGGTTTCCACCTCTTATGGGAACTCCCTAAAGGATAGGCCTCCCGCCCACCTTTTTAGGGATCCTAACCTCCTCCTTTTCCTCTATAAAAAGAAGCTATCTCTCTTTGCATAAGCTAGCTAAACTTGGAGAATTGAGCATACTATAGAAGAACTACTAGAGAGATAGAATAAGAATGAATTTTGTTGACAGAGCTTGAGTCCATGTCTTTTGAGAGAGCTTGAGTCAATTCCTTCATCTCATCCGAATTCCCTGAAGAACATCTAAGACGCACTCCAACTAAACCCCCTGGAGGAGATTGTGACGTCGAAGAATTGGTTATAACTCTTCCTTCTATCAATATATATACGTGACTATTGTTTGGTTCCAATTTTTTATTATGTTAGATGTTTAATGAAATATGCTTAGCACTCTTTGAATGGCTAGTATTTATTAGTGAAATTGTTATGTCATATGTTGTTCTTGTTTTCTGTTCTATCTGCACGTATCCGAGCATGACTCCGGAAAGATTTTGACTTTAAGAGGTAGGAGCAAGAGGCCATCACCACTACGCCAATGACGACAGCGTTGGATTCTAGGTAGGTTGATCTACCATGTCCTCTTTTCATTCAGTAATTAGGAATCAACACTCCATCATGTCTATTTATTTCTAGACACACTCTAGGGCTAGAGGGATAGTCTCTATCTGCAGAGAGGATTTACCTGGTTAAAAAATTGGCAACTTGTAATTTTGATTTCTGGGGGAGGAAATGGGAATATAAGGGAACAGTGGTTTGTGGAGGTTTTAGGCATGGAGTCACGCCAACCTCCCAATTTTCTACACTAGGGCGCACCAACGGCGCAAACCATTATTGTGCAAAAATGCAAGTGAAATACACAATTTTTTACAAATCCAAGCTTCAAACGCTAGCCCGGTGGCCCTCAATACTCGGTTCAACTAGCTCAGCAATCGATTCAACATGCTCCTCAACTAGTTCCATCATTTCAGCTATTGGTTCTACTTGCTTATTGTTAGCCAGGTTTACCCGCTCAACAACCTACTGAACCTGCTCAACCAGGTCTGCCTGCTCAACTGCAAGGTGCTTATTACCTTCAAGGTTCATATCAACCGGTAAATAGGGTGCCCCAAGTTTCTTACCCTCAAAATAAACTTTTATATCATCAACCTTAAATCCATGCTTACATTCTACAGCAGCATCCATATGCTGCTCAACAAGGACCTCAGTGGTCTACTCTGACTCAGTATCCAGGTCCTCAACCGCAGTATCAACCGAATTATGTTGCTTCTAATCCCTATGATCCGAATACTCCAGGACAGAATGTATGGGGACAAAATCCCACTCGGACTAGGTGGAATGTACACGCAGGTCCTTATCAAAGACCTCCAATGAATTTCAACACTCAATTACCATTTCTTGCTATGTTGGAATTACCTGATGTGTCAAAGTTGAAGAATGATCCCATTATTCGTAACTCGTATTGGCCTCCGATTCCAACAAAGATTCCTGGTGATTGTCCCAAATTTGAGGGCAATTCTAGTAAAGACCCCCAAGTGCATGTTATGAATTACCATTTGTGGTGTTCCTCTAACTCTTGGGTTGACGATTCTATGCAACTCTGTCTTTTCCAGCGAACTCTTACCGGTGCCACTGCAAAGTGGTACATTGAGCTATCTCGTGGCATCTTCCGAGACTTTAATTCTTTAGCAATGACATTCCTTACACATTTTCAGTTACTTGTCCACTATGAGACTAGGACACACCTCCTGACTTCATTGAAACACGATCAAGCTACTCATATCTCAGATCATATTCATGAGTGGCGACGTCGTCATCACATGATCAAATTTGAAATTCCTAATTAGCTTCTAACTCATTGGTTCACCACCTCCTTTTTCAACCATATTGTAAAAGACATAGCTATGGGGGCATGTGTAACTGAGGAACAAGACATTTATTATTCCCAGTACCTTGATCTTGTGTACTCTCAGTATGGCGCATTATATGATATCCTTTCTGATGCTCCCTGAACCTGAACTTCTAAACCACCAGCAACTCCATCCATCGATGGTATTATTGGTTCTGTGTCTCGTAATTCTTAGAATTCTCAATCATCTTCAAACACTCAGAACCCGAATTTCGCTTCTTCCAATAATGTTTCTTCTCAGTCCACTTTGAATTATGGTAAACCCACAAAAGTTAATGCCGTTTAGGAAAATCCTAAGGATAATGCTTCTTAAGGTAAAAAAAAGGGTAAAGGTAAGGCAAAAGCCAATACCCCGAAACAGGATTCTCAGAAACCTCATGCTGGCGATGGTTCTCAAGGAAAACCAAAGTATCCTCGTTTGATTTGTGATGATGAGCACTTCACCAAGGACTGTCCTAGATGATCCGAATTGAGTCTCTTGCTCAAAAGCACCTAGGGAACTCCGACCATTCTTAAAGAACCTTTCCCATCTCAGCAGACTCATATGGTAAGCAACCTTAGTCCTCTACCCCATTTCGCTCTCAGGTGTTCATGATGAACAGTTCTATGGCCATTTCTATTGCTACTCGGTCAAAATATTATACGGGATCCTATTAGGCCATGAGGAATGATCATTGATGGTCCTCCTCCTTCGCATGTTGCTGGCCCTCTTAAAATTGAAAGGCCCAATGCTGAATCTATTGTGTGACCACCTTCCAAAGGTGGACTCCGCAAGTCTTCTTATAATCCCAACTCTCGTGCTCCTCACCATTACAATATTGTTGAGGATTTGGCTCATGAGCCGTCCATGATTTCTACATTAGAAGTACTTTAGGGTTGTCCATATCAACGATGAGCTTTATTATCTGCGATTGGAAAAATTTATCCTGCCGATACTATCCTTCTTTATTTTGATTTAGAAAATTTCGTTCCATGACTGCTGCATCAGATTGCACTCATTATTCAAGTTTTTATTAATGGTCTCGACATCCATCGAGCAGTTGTGGACGAAGGTGCATCAACCTGTGTCATGTCATCTTCGTGTTGGAAAGATATTGGTTGTCCAGCCTTGAATTCATCACCAAATTCCGTTGAGGCATTTGATGGAAGAGAATCAAAACCTTTAGGTGTTCTCGCTAGTTTCCCGATTAATTTAAAAGCGAATATAGTCAATGTTGAGGTCAAATTCATTGATGCTAAACTCAATTATTATCTTCTCCTCGGTCGCAACTGGAGTCATGCCATGTTATGTGTTCCGTCTACTCTCTTGCGTGTTCCGAAATTTCCACATGAAGGAAACCTTGTTACTGTTGATCAATTTTCCTTCTTCACCTCTTCTTCTGAGAACAATGGTCCATATGTGGATCAGATTCCTACTCCCTACAAGAGCGTAGGGCCGGGTCCTTTTAAAGACCCTACCCTCATGGGTATTTTTCCTCTTCCTCCACGAAACACTGTTCAGATTCATATGATCTCTTTGTTTAACGACCCATGGATTATTCCTTCCCCTGAACAGATTGATTTCTTCAGATATTTGATGCCTTTGAGTCTAATTGAGATTGATTATTGTGAACTCATCGCAGCTTCAAAAGCTTTGTCCTTTGATTGTGATCCGTTGAGCATGTCTCTTGACATTTATTATCAACCCACCTGGCTTGGCAATTCTGATTCGCCTGATCCTTTGAAAGAACTGTTTCCCTCTGATGAACCCATCGTGGAAACCATTTCTCTTGAGGTTCTACCATGGGACGATGGTCACCATCATTCGTCATTCATGCCTGGCCTTGGGGCCATGTCTACTTGTCTCGAGCGTTTTTCATCTCAGGTTCCTTCTCCTCCACTTCAATTGCATGTTTTGACGCATGCAATCTTTACAAAAGGTAAATTGAGTAATATTACATAGATGATGCCTATTGACATTTTCGTTAAACCAAAAATCGTTGATAACATCCATATCAGGGTCACTTGTTATTTCGATGAGGTACAAGTTTATACTAGCATTTTTCGCAAATTTCGTGATGTCTTTGCATGGACCTATGAATAAATGCCTGGCATCGACCCTAGTATAGTGGTGCATGAAATACCTACTTACCCTGGATCGAAGCCTGTTCGCCAGCATCTTCGTTCGGTGCACCCTCCAAAAGCTGCCGCCATTAAAGGTGAAGTTGAAAAAATTCTCAGAGATGGTTTCATTTATCTGATTCGTTTGACATAATGGGTCTCTAATATTGTTGTTGTAGATAAGAAATAAGTATCTATTCATGTCTGTGTTGATTATCGTGATAGTAATCGAGCTTGTCCTGAGGATAATTATCTTACTCCCTTTATCAATCAAATCATTGATGACTGTGCTGGGAGTGAGATATCTTCTATCATGGATGGTTTTTCTGCTTTCAATCAGATTAACATTGTCCTGAATGATCAACATAATACTGCCTTTATCTGTCCTTTGGGTTCTTACGCATACAAGAAGCTCCCTTTTGGCCTTAAGAATGCAGGGGCTACATTTGAGTGAGATATGTCATATTCTTTTCATGATATTCTTCACATCGTTCAACCATATCTAGATGATCTTCCCACTCATTCAACTAAGTGTCTGGACCATCTCCACCATCTTCGTTAGATTTTTCTTCATTTTTGGCATTACAATATTCGGCTTAATCTGCACAAGTGCATCTTCTGCGTTGATTCTGGTAGACTCTTAGGGTTTATCATATCTAAATATAGAATTTGCCTTGATCCACTCAAGGTTGATGCTATTATCAATCTCCCTTCTCTCTCCTCATTACATCAGTTGTAGATTTTGCAAGGAAAGGATAATTTTCTACGTCGTTTTATACCTAACTATTCAGAAGTGGGTAGAGGATACATGCGATTATTAATGCATGGTGTTCCATTCCGTTGTGATGATATTTCTCAAAAGTATTTTAAGGCCCTGAAGACGTTCCTTGTCAATTCTCCTCTATTGCATCCTCCTAACTATCATTGTGATTTTTCCCTTTATCTAGCCGCCACTTTAAGTACGATTTCCATCGTTCTTGTACAAGATGATGATGATGGTAACGAGCATGTTATATATTACTTGTCTTGTAACCTTCTCAATCCTGAGACACATTATGCACATGTCGAGAATTTAGCGTTAGCTAAAGTTCAAGTAGTTCAATGTTTTTGTCATTATATTCTTTTGTGTACAGTGACTGTGATTTCTGATTGCAACCCCATGACCTATATATTGTCTTGAAAATTGTTGGGGGGAAAATAATCGAAGTGGATTGTCATCCTCCAAGAGTTCAATTTGGAATTTACTACTTCCAGGTCAAAGAAATCACTAGTATTTGTTAATTTTATTTGTTCCCTCTCTTTAGACTCTCCTTCGTCTCATTCTGAGGAACACATTCCAGACGATATGCTTTTCTTGATTAGCACCCTCAATCTGTGGTTCGGTGATATCATCATTTATCTCCAAACTTCTAATTTCGTATCTGAGTTGACAAAGGATGCCCATCGACACATCCGTCATCAGTGACAACCCTATTGTACAGTCGGGGATACCCTATATCGTGCCGGAGTGGATTCCATTCTCCGTCAATGTTTTACTGTCAAGGAAGCTGAGAAAGTACTTAATGATTGTCACAGTAGTGCCTATGGTGGTCACATGTTTGGTTATGCCACTGCACAAAATATTCCTTGTGCTGGTTATTTATGGCCTTCTATCTTCAAAGACTGCATTTTTGCAGTTCGTAAATGTCATGATTGCCAGATTTATCAATGCAAGATTCATGTACCGCCTATACCTCTTCATCCTGGCATTACTGTTGGTCCCCTTGCGAAGTGGGGCATCAATTTTATGACATGTAACCCTCACTCTCCCAGGCGACATGCTTATATTATCGTAGCCATGGACTACTTCACCAAATGGGCCGAACCAATGCCTACACTTTCCACTGATGGTAAGACAACTTCTCCATTCATATTCAATCACATCATTTCTAGGTTTCGTGCCCCTCAAGCCATTGTTACCGATCATGGTTTTCATTTTTGACGTAACATGGTGGCAGAGTTGACTTCCAAGTTGGGTCTTCATCACGACAGCTCAACGTTGTACTATCCTCAAGCCAACGACCAGGTTGAAGCTGTGAACAAAGTTCTTGTTTTCATGCTTCAACATATGATTGAGATAGATAAATCCAATTGGTATCTCATGTTATTTTCAGATCTTTGGACGTATCAAAACTCAGTTAAGAATGCAACCAGATTCAACCCTTTTTAGTTGGTTTATGTTCTAGAAGCTACTCTTCCAAATGAATGTTAAATACCTTCTCTCATGTTGGCTGTTGAATTACTGCTAAACACTTCACCAGAAGAAGTGCGTCTCCTTTATCTAGAAAGGTTGGATGAAACCCGCCTCTTTGCTGCTCTAGTTATTGACGCACAAAAACGTGTGTTAAATCTCTTTTTGACCAATGAGTTTCCCCTCATTCTTTCATTGAAGGAGATCTCGTCCTCTTGTATGACCAAGCTCATGATAAGCTGTGGGTAGGTAAATTTCAACCAATGTGGCATGAGCCTTACATTGTTAAATGTGTATTGCAGAATGGGGCCTATGATCTTATTGATTACGAAGTTCATTCTCTAGAACAGCCCAGAAATGGGTTGTATCTCAAATAATATTATGCGTGAGTCATTCATGCATGATTTGTGTACATAGGTGTTTTTTTCATTTTTTTAAATGTTTTGATTTCGTGTGATTTGCGAGCATTTTCCTGCTGATTTGGGTCTTGCTTATTTGTGCAGATGTCTATTACCCCTTATGTCGGTTTTGCGGATGGTGCTTCCTAGAGTACTAGGAATTTTTCTTCAGCAGCCTAGGTAATCTATGATCCTATTGGTGAGTTCATAGAAATACAAGGTATTTTTCTAGGATGAACTACAAACAATGTCATTGAATATAGTGTTGTCCTTGAACTATTAACCGAGGCAATCAATCTTGGCATACGTGCATTGCCTGTAAATCTAGATTCACAGCTTGTTGTTCTACAACTCAATTGTCATTATTCAGTTAGAAACCCATACATTTTGAGATTATATTTATGTATTCATCTGAGGAACATTGTCAAATCGTACATAGTCTGGGACTCCGTGTGTGATCCCCTCTAAGTTGCACATGATCTCCTCTTCCTCACCTCCCTCGCCATGAGGGTCGAAATCATGAGGGTTTCACCTCACTATCGAAGGCATCCCTGCAGGTCTGTCTGGGCCAACATTTTCTAATGCATGGAGTTAATGTCAAAAAATACATAGTTAAAAAAAAATCATAACACTCATGGAAATTAAAAAATGAATTTTACCCAAATCTTCATCCCAATCCTCTCCCTCAAGGAGTGGGAGGTCCAGATCACCAATAAAATTTGTACCAGAATAGGGCCAGTCTTCCACGACGATCAACTGTCAGCGAAGCCAGTCAATGAACTCCATTGTCTAGGAAATTTGTTGACTGTCCCCTGCCCTTA
The DNA here is from genome assembly GCA_034641835.2 of Pinus albicaulis. Taxonomy (NCBI): domain Eukaryota; kingdom Viridiplantae; phylum Streptophyta; class Pinopsida; order Pinales; family Pinaceae; genus Pinus; species Pinus albicaulis. The sequence continues at coordinate 223,660,787 of CM076583.1, forward strand.
GCATCAAAGCTACCCATTGAGCCATTCGTGGTTCTCTCGCTGGTGGTGTTGGGACTATGACCTCCTGACATTGAAAAATTGGTTGTCCTTCTAGGAAGAATGACACCAGGATAGACCCATATCCGAATTGTTTCAAGTTGGTCTTCTTGCATTTTTTTAGCTGATGTTTCATGTTTATTGTCACGGCCTCTGCCCAGTTGTAGATGGTCGGTGTCAAGAAGTCTACAGAAAGAAGTGACTAGGTATTTTTTTCTTTGTGTGGTGCTTACGATCTTGCAGCTCATGTGATGGTATGTAGCACTACTTTTAGTGCCAAGTATGGGATAGTCTAGATATCGAATTTCCCACTTCCTGATCCCTTACGTGCCCCTATAAATACCCTGTCAATCACCATGGACATGTTCTCCATGGAAGATCGGGTGCTAGTTAGGATCGATGCTTCTCCCCTCCGTGATAATCCTGTGATAAAGTAGACATCAGAAACATCAATATGAAGTTCCTGATCATGAAGGATGAACTTTTCATGATCCTCATCCCATATGCTGATCAAATACTATAGGAGCTTCGGTTGAGCATGGAGACATGTTATTAAGAAGAACTTCTTCAGTCCACAGTCTCTAAAAGCCTCCATGTATCTCTCATTACCCATGGCAAGCTCATCCTCTTCATTGTGTTCACGTTCATTCCATTCGATCACCATTTTTTCCGCTTTCTACCTATAAACACATTCATATGAATATTATTAGCCATTTTTGAAGCTTGGATTTGTAAACAATTGGGTATTTCACTTGCATTTTTTCACAAGAATGGTCCACGTCGTTGGCATGACTATTTCCCAAACAGTCGCCCAATTTATTAGCCATTTTTGAAGCTGGGATTTGTAAACAATTGGGTATTTCACTTGCATTTTTGCACAAGAATGGTCTGCATCATTGGTGTGACTGTTTCTTGAAAATTCGCGCCAATGGGCGTGCCCTAATGTAGAAAATTGGGTGGTTGGCGCGACTCCGAACCTGAAACCCGTGCCAATCACCATGCCCTAATATTCACATTTCCTCCCCCAGAAATCAAAATTGGAAGTTGAAGGTAGTAAAAAATGACTTGAAGTGAAGGGAGATATCTCGGCTCTTACCTGGAACTGATAGAATCGAGATTGGTCTACTAGATTTCCTGCTATCGTCGCTGAAAAATCACATTGTAAAATGGGTAACTATTGCTCCATAAGAGGTAAAAAGTGAAAGGAAATTAATTTTACTGTTTTTGGCATTTTATAACTTTTCACAGCCCTAATTAGGTTTTAAGACATGTTTTTGAATTATTTTATTATATTATTTTCGAGAAATGGGTTTTACACGTGTCTCTTGTGCAGCAATAGATTTTCAAGACATAGTGGTGGAGTAACGACTTAAATTTTATACTTTTTCGAACTTGGTAAAGACACGAAAAAATCACTACTTGAGTAATCTTTCAGCTCTTTTGTGACTCTCTAAAATTGAAAACATTACCGAGACTCTTGTCATTTCAAACTCGTTAAATGGGTGTGAAGCGATATCTACCCAGTATACGTTTACTCCTTTTTTTGGGCTGGGATAGATTTTTTACAAAAAAGGAATACCTTAGCCTATCGCGACTAAGATGTTCTTTCAGAAATTGTTTTCTACCTTTTCGGGTCTGAGAGACTATTTACGAAAAGGGCCATGATGGATTTTTCTTTTCTACCTTCTTTTCAAACTCTCTAAACATGAAAATATGTCGAGTTCTCCCTTTTTTAGACTCGTTAAACCCTGATGACATCAGATTTCCTCACCATGACGTTATTTGAGTTCCTCCTTCCTAGGTCTCGCTAAATGTACTAGGTTGGATTTGTCAGAAGGAAAAACTTACAACACAAGCATATGCTATCCCCTTCAAGCTTGTCAGATCCTTTGATGTCAAATGCTGCCAAATCTAGTGTCGTGCTGCTCAATGTTCAAGAGAATTTTTCCTTTGCAGTTTTCAACAACCCTCTAATTCTCTGTTGGTCCTATTTCACTATCATCATTTTCCTCTATCTCGTATTGATGATGTGGGAAATATTATGGCCCACCTTCAATCAGGTCACTTCTTGTCTACTTCAACTCATTATCCAGGAATTTGATCTAGAGACTCCCTTCTGGTAGGTTGGAGACTGCATGCCTCAATGGCAGGTTCTTCACATTCTATGCAAGGTCCACATCACTGGCCTTTGATTCAGTGATTATGTGGATGTTCGATGCCAGATCATTGTTCACATTCCATGGTTTGTACTAGTTGTTCCTTGAGAGCCATTGTCATTATTGGTGGTTTATCTCGTGCCTATTAACAGGTTTCATCATTAGCTGGTAATGAGGTGATTTTCTTACATGTTCGACTTCAGCTCATATATTCACATGCTTGAATTTGTACTTGTTTGGGTCGAGATGGAGTGCACGACCCTAGGTTTTGTTTGATAAAATCTAGGCTGTGAATTTTGGTGGATTATCATGACTCTTTTGATTGGATGGATGTGACCATACCTGAGTCTATTTATTGATCCTTACTGCTAGATGGCTGTGTCCATACCTCGGATCTCATTTTTTATATACTCTATTATGGATGGTTGTGCCCATACCACATGTTCATGTGTCAGAGATTTTAGTTGTACTCGTAATTACAAGTTTTCCAACAATGGTGTTTGGTTAAAACGTGTTCTCATAAATCATTTCACCCCTCCCTCTCCCTTAGACCTCATGCTTTAGGGGGCATATGTTACAAAACATTTTGTCACTATCCCTACAATCCCCATCTCGCCCATATTTCCAACCTTTTCTTTCAGCATATTTCCATACGCGGTTTTTATGAACTGAACTAGCGTATGCACGCAGAAATATAGAAGGAAACAAGCGTATACTGATTTATCGTTCAGATTTAGAGAATTTTTCAGGAACATTCTTTTAAACAGATTTATCAGATATGAATAAGGCTAGATAATCATAGGTTATGAGAAGTAATCAACAGTATAAAGCATCACACACATGAACACCAATATTTAAGGTGGAAACCCAATTCGGGAGAAAACCATTGTTGTTGTCGTCTCTGTCTTCAATCTTTATTATATAGAAAACCTTTTACAACATTGTATTGATGTAGACTTATACCAGTACGCAGGCTTCTACCTGTAGAAGGCTGCAACCTTCTCTCATTTTCCAGCTGGAACTGAAAGGGAGCTCCAACCCCCTGAACTCGTTTACCAGCCTCTCCTGAAAGGGAGCTTCGACCCCCTGATTTCAACACCAGCTTCTACTGGCTGAAATCTTCTACTTCCATAATAAAGGCTTCAACCTTTAGACCCACTATAGACCATGTTTCATCAATTTTCATACTCGATCAAACAGCTTCAGCGCAACCCTTCACTTAACATCAACAAACATACTTTTCCCAAAACTTCAAACAGAACAGTGAGACCACTATAACGAGAATATCATAAATAACCCAGACTTTAGAATAGATATGCAGATACAACCTCAACCCTAAAAATTCATTAATTCAAATAGCATATGCTACTTTGATTCACTGAAGCCATATACATATGCGCTTTCCTGCACACCAACCCGAGTATACTTCTGTGTATATTATTCTTCAGAAAACCCTAACTTCCATACATGCTTTTAATGAAGCGAACCCACGTATATACATAAAGTGAACTAGTGTATAGATCTGTAAAAATATAATTTGTAGAGTAGGCCAAATCTATAAGACTTACACAGATTTATTCATTTTCTTTAGCAGACTTGCGCCAGTTCTTCATCATTCCTTCAGTCGGTCATTCTAGAGAATCATCATCATTAGATCCAGAGATATTGAACCATCATTATATCCATGGGTGCATCATAGATTCAGATGTATCAATTGAGAACAGAGTTCATCCATGTAGATGTTCCTTAAAGAAATTTATTCATCAACAACCCTTACACATGCACACCTTGCACTATGATCCTCTTTTCCTTATATAGTTTTAGCCTTTATCAATACCATGAGTCAAAACCACTTAACTGCTGATGGTATTCTTGGATGGGATCAAATAGATAATCCAACGCTCAATACTGTAGGTCAATACCATGGTAATTCCCCCTGTTTTTATACATTTGGAGCACAAACAGTCATACGTGACTTGGGTCGTACTTTTCCACGTACATACGCGACTTGGCTTTTACAAACCCACGTATACATTTTTTTATATGGAAAAAGTCAATCTGCATGTATAGAACTGCTGATGGATTTCTGAGAGTCTTCATACAGTGATTAGCTGCATCCTTTGCTAGAGAGTTGCCATCAAGGACAACCAATTCAATATATAAGGATACAAGAAACATATTGCCAACAATCTGCCATTTGGACTTGATGGAAACCATGATCAGAAGTATAGAAGAGTATATTCAGCAACAACATTCTCCCCCTTTGACATCAAGGGCAAAGGGTAAATCAAGATCCTTTGTACTGACAATACCATACTCCCCTTGAGATCAAGCTGCAACTTCTTAACATAAAATTCAATGTCTATGACTCTATAATTCAACCTATCACAAAAGACTCATACTTACATCAATGATCCAACCAAGTGGATTTACACAATTGACTCAACTACCCAACGAAGTGAGTTTACAATGTTTGAACGAGTCCTTACATGACTGAATATTACAATTTTACATAATAGGTCTTAACATGACCTTTTAATCAAATTATAGAAATGACTTATACAATCAAGACGAAAGATCAGATCACAGCAAATAATGAGAATGCCAAAAATACAACCTTTCGACATGACCAATGCTCCCCCTTAGCTTGTGCATCCTGAACACTTTCAACAGCAAATCATCAAGGCATATTCATCAAAAAAATTAGAGAATGAATCAGAATTATGAGAACTGGAACACCACCAGAGATACCAAATAGCACCGCAGCTGTGTTGAAGAATGTTCACCCAGAAAAATTTGTCAGCAAACACCCATACGTGGTTTTCTATGTATAAACTCGCGTATATATGTGACTATCCTTCATGAAATCCACCTATCCAATTTAATATTCTGAATTTAAGCAGATCTGATCCTTTGCATGGCAGAGACTACTCCAAACCTCTGTCTGAGATATTCGAATGCTTCCCTGGGTAAAGGTTTGGTAAATATATCAGCAACTTGTTCTTTGGAGGGAATATACTCCAACTTCACCTTTTGTTCAACCACTTGTTCACGTAAGAAATTATACTTGATGGGAATGTGCTTGGTCTTGGAATGCATAACAAGATTCTTTGAGATACTTATGGCACTTGTATTATCAAACATAATGGAGATAGGAGGTGAACATTTGATTTGAATTTCTTGTAAGGTTTGCATCATCCAAATAAGTTGAGTGCAACACGATGCGGTAGCCACATATTCTACTTCTGCTGTAGATAACGAAATAGAGCTTTGCTTCTTTCCGAACCAAGATACTAACCGGGGCCCCATATAGAATGCACCACCACTAGTGCTTTTCCGATCGTCAACATTTCCAACCCAATCTGTATCAGTCTAAGCATGAAGAGCGAGATCAACATTCTTTGGATACAATAGTCCAAAGTCTTGAGTTCCTTGTAGATATTTGAATATTCTTTTGACAGCCTGAAGGTGAGACTCTTTTGGATTAGCTTGGAATCGTCCGACAATCCCAACTGCATTCATAATGTCTGGTCTAGTCCCAGTGAGATAAAGTAGACTTCCTATCATAGATCTGTATTCTGGTTGATTCACCATGGGAGAATCATCATGAAAACTGAGATTACATCCGGTTATCATTGCTGTACTTATAGGTTTGCACTCTTCCTTGCCATATTTCTTCAAAATTTTCTTAAGATATTTTTCTTGTGATAGGAATATGCCATCTGTTGCTTGTTGCACTTGCAAGCCAAGAAAGAATGTTAGTTCCCCAAGTAAAGACATTTCAAATTCTTGCTGCATAACAGAAGCAAATTTCTGACTCATAGATTCTTCATTACTTCCAAAAATGATATCATCAACATATACAACCACAGTCAATAGTGCATCATTTTCAGTTTTTGTGTATAAGTTGCTATCAGCATACCCCTTTGGAAATCCTTGTTGATGAAGATATTTGTCAAGACGATAATACCATGCCCTTGGAGCTTGTTTGAGACCATACAGAGCCTTTTCAAGTCTATAAACAAGTTTTTCATCATTTCCCAAAATGAATCCTTCTGATTTTTCTATATAAGCTTTTTCTTCTAGATCACCATTGAGAAAAGAAAATTTCACATCCATTTGATAAACTTTGATTTGTTGGAAGCTTGAAAAAGCAAGAAAAATTCTTATGGCTCCACGTCTAGCTACATGAGCAAACGTTTCTTCAAAGTCTATACCTTCTTGTTGAGCATACCCCTTGCAAACAAGTCTAGATTTATTTCTTATAACATCCCCATTCTCATTTAACTTGTTTTTGATTATCCATTTAGTTCCAATGACATTGTTTTCATGAGGTCTTGGTACTAATTCCCAAGTGTGATTCTTTTCAATTTGATCAAGCTCTTCATTCATGGCTTGAATTGAACATTCATCTTTGCTATCTTGATTGAAATTATGTGGTTCAATAGTGGATAGAAATGCCAGATAGCTAGAAGATCCCACAAGAGTCCTTCTTGTTTGTACACCTGATCCATTTTCTCCCAAAATTTGAGATTCTGGATGATTCTTTTGAACATATATGGATGGATATTTTTTAGATAAATCATCTTCGCGTTTTTCATTGGGTTCACTGTCTATATCATTTCTATTTGATGTAGAAGGATATATGTCATCATCGTCTTCATCTGTTGTTTGTTTTTCTTCTTTTGGAGCTGCAGGAGACTCATCAATAACAACATCAATACATTCAACAATCTTCCGAAGTCTATTATTGTAAAATTTATATGCTCTACTCCTAGAGGAGTAACCAAGAAGTATTCCTTCATCTGCTCTAGGTTCAAACTTGCCAAGTTTTTCATCATTATTTTTGATAAATAATTTTCTTCCAAAAACTCTACAATGCTTCACAGTGGGAGGATTACCATACCAGAGTTCATATGGAGTTTTATAACTATTTAAACGAACATGTGCCTTGTTAAGAATATTTACCACTGTATGTGTTGCTTCTCCCCAAAATGTGTCAGGTGTTCCGGAATCATCAAGAATAGCTCTAGCCATTTGCTCAACTATTCTATTAATTCTTTATGCTACGACATTTTTTTGTGGAGTGCCAACTACATAAAACTGTCTTTTTATGCCATGTTGTTCAAAAAATTCAAGGAATTCATCTAATGTATATTATCCTCCTCGATCAGATCTAAGACACTTGATTTTTAGATCTAATTAATTTTCAACCAGTGCTTTGAAGATCTGAAATTTCTCAAATGCTTCATTTTTGTGTTTAATCAACCCAATCCAACACATTCTAGAGAAATCATCAATAAATAAGATATAGTATTGTTCACCACGTGGTGAATTTTTCCTCAGAGGTCCACATATGTCAGTATGAATGAGTTCAATAGGCTTACTTGATGATCCTTCCTTGGCATTAAATTGCACTCTGGTTTGCTTACCGAATTGGCAAGATTTTCATATGATACTTTCAGGTAGAGTAATATTGGGAAGATCACGAACAGCTTTAATTCTGTTTGATTTCTTGATTTGAGAGAAGCTCAGATGCCCCAACCTTCTATGCCATAGCCAGTTTGCTGAATATTTATTCAAGTAACATTGTTCTTTGCAGTTCTTCAATACATATAGGTTACTTGGAGTTTTGTTTCCTTTTATAATTGTTTTACCTGTATCAAGATCACATACCACACATTCTTTTGAACTCAAGACATCTCCAGTTCCTTGATCACACATTTGACTTACACTTAACAGGTTATGCTTTAATCCATCCACATACATGACATTATTAGCTTTCACCTTTTCTTTTAGAAAAACAAACCCTTTTCCCTTAATGACAATAGGAGTATCATTCCCAAATGTAAAATTCTTTTCTTTTCTAGAGCACTATATGCAAGAAGTTTGTTTTTATCACCTTTCATGTGTTTTGAGAATCCACTATCAATGTACCATTGATTTTCTTCACCTTCTGCAAATAAAGCTATGCCACAATTTTGAACCTGTAATTCCTTATTTTTGCACACTTTGGAGCTTGAAGGAAAATGCTCTTTTGGCTGGAATTTTCTCTTGCATTCAGATTCTTCATCGCCAAAGTTATTGCAATAAGCACATTCAACTTCATTTTGAAGAGGAAAAAATTTGTTATAGGTATTCTTCTTTGTTCCAATATCAATATTTTTCTTTCTTTCTTCTCTTGTCATGATGGTTTTATATGCAACACATTGAACAACTTTATGACCGAAATTGTGACATGAGAAACATTGTCCATTGAAGAAGAAATTTCTGCGATCATGAAATCTTCTGCTTGAATTTACCTGTTGGTTGGTGTTTCTTTGAAAGGTATTCTTGTTAGTGTTCTTTGAATTGAGATGTTCATGCTTTACTTGTGAAGATTATTTTTTCCCTTGCTAAGTGGTAGAATGTTGTATACTGGTTCTAGCTTCTTTTAGATAATTTGGTGCTAAAGTCTGAGAAGATTCTCTGATATATCCAAGACCTGTCTTTAAAAAAGGAGAACGTTGTACCTTGATAATCTCAACTAAGGTTTTAGATCCTTTAGCAAATCTAAGATTAAAAGTCTTCTCTTTCTCAATTTCTTTTCTTAGACTTACTATTTCACATTCTAATTTCTCATTGTGTTTCTCCTTTTCTTCAAGCTGATTTTTCAGAGTTTCTATGGATATTTTACTTTCTTCTAAGCATATTTTACTTTCTTCTAAGAATATTTTGAGTTGATTGAATTCATCAAGAAAATCATTGTCCTCTAAAGCATCCATAAAAGTATCTTTTTCTTCTCTAGATTATTTTTCAAATGCCATGAGAAGTCTAAGATCTTGTTCACATTCTTCCTCACTATCAGATAACCCATCACTATCTTCATGAGTATAGTAACTTTTTCTAGTGCTAAACCGATTCTTATTCCTTCTTGCTACTTCCTTCCCTTTTTCATGTGTTTCTTTATGAGGACACTTAGTAGCATAATGACCAACTCTTCCATAAGCAAAACATTTGAAAGGAAGATTACCTCTGAACCGTCCCATGCCAAGTTGGAGTTTCTTTGCAAAATTTACCTCATCTTCTTTTGAGATATACCCTGATCCTTTTGTCTCTTGTACTTCTTTCCATTTTGTAGAAGCTCTAAAGATGACTTCTTTGACTTCAGATGGTCATCCTCTTCTCATTTCACATGCAGTTAGTATGCCATGAAGTTGCACCACAGTAAGATTTTGAAGATCCTGCTTTTCTTCAAGAGCAGAAACTTTTGACTCAAATTTTGCCGTTAGTGATCTTAAAATTTTCTCAACCAAAGTAGATTCGGTTATTGTTTCTCCCAGATTTCTCATATGATTTACAATATCATCAAGACGTAAAAATAAATTGGCAATGCTCTCCTCATTATCCATTTTTAGATTCTCATATTGAATTCTGAGAGTTTGGAGTTTAGCACTTTTTACCTTTGCATCACCTTCATAACTTAGAATTATTTTGTCCCATATTTCCTTTGTTGTATTCAGCTGCATGACTTTGACAAATTCTGATTCAGTTAGACTTCCCAATAGAGCATTGACTGCCTTTGCATTTGTTTCATAATTCTTTCTTTCCGTTGGATCTGTTGGTACTGAGGCTGGATATTGATATCCTCCTTCAACAATAGCCCATACATCTGCTCCTAGAGACTGAAGATAGGTTCTCATCCTTGTTTTCCAAAATATTAAATTGTTTCTGTTGAAGAGCAGAGGCCCGATAGATGTTGTTCCATCTTGATTGCTCATCTTGTTTGATCTTCCTTCTAGCGACTAATCTTTTTCAGAAGGACCTACTCTGATTCCAATTGTTGGGAAAAATACTGAGAGGGGGGGGGGGGTGAATCAGTATTTAGAGTTTATAAAATAAATTGAACCTTTTCTTTCAGCAGATTTCCATACGCATTTTTTATGAACTGAACTAGCATATGCACACAGAAATATAGAAGGAAACTAGCGCATACTAATTTACCTTTCAGATTTAGAGAATTTCTCAGGAAAATTCTTTTAAACAGATTTATAAGATATGAATAAGGCTAGATAATCAAAATTTATTAGCAATAATCAACATTATAAAGCATCACACACATGAACACCAATATTTAAGGTGGAAACCCAATTCAGGAGAAAACCACCGCTGCTGTCATCTTTGTCTTCAATATTTATTATATAGAAAACCTTTTACAACATTTTACTGATGCAGACTTATACCAGTACGCAGGCTTCTACCTGCAGAAGGTTACAACCTTCTCTCGTTTTCCAGCTGCAACTGAAAGGGAGCTCCAACCCCCTCAACTCGTTTACCAGCCTCTCCTGAAAGGGAGCTTCGACCCCCTGATTTCAACACCAACTTCTACTGGCTGAAAGCTTCTACTTCCATACTAAAGGCTTCAACCTTCAGACCCACTGCAAACCATGTTTCATCAATTTTCATACTGGATCAAACAGCTTCAACACAACCCTTCACTTAACATCAACAAACATACTTTGTCCAAAACTTCAAATAGAAAAGTGAGACCACTGTAACCAGAATATCATAAATAAAACAGACTTCAGAATACATATGCAGATACAACCTCAACCTTGAACATTCATTAATTCAAATAGCATACGCTACTTTGATTCACTGAAGCCGCGTACATACGCGCTTTCCTGCACACCAACCCGTGTATAATTTTGTGTATATTATTATTCAGAAAACCCTAACTGCCATACGCAGTTTTAATGAAGCGAACTCTCGTATATACACACTTTTCATGAAGCGAACTAGCGTATATATCTGTAAAAATATATTTTGCAGAGCAGGCCAGATCTATAAGACTTACCCAGATTTATTCATTGTCTTCAGCAGACTTGCGCCAGTTCTTCATCATTCCTTCATTCGATCATTCTAGAGAATCACCATCATCAGATCTAGAGATCTTGAACCATAATTATATCCATGGCTGCATCATATATTCAGATCTATAAATTAAGAACAGAGTTCATCCATGTAGATGTTCCTTAAAGAAATTTATTCATCAATAACCCTTACACATGCACACCTTGCACTATGATCCTCTTTTCCTTATATAGTTTTAGCCTTTATCAATACCATGAGTCAAAACCACTTAACCGCTGCAGGTATTCCTGGATGGGATCAAATAGATAATCCAGCGTTCAATACTGTGGGCCAATACCACGGTAATGCCCCCTAGTTTTATACATTTGGATCACAAACAGTCATACGAGACTTGGGTCATACTTATTCGTGTACATACGCAACTTGGCTTTTACAAACCCGCGTATACATTGTTTTATATTGAAAAATTCAATCTTCTTGTATAGACCTGCTGATGGATTTCTGAGATTCTTCATACAGTCATTAGTTGAATCCTTTTCCAGAGAGTTTCCATCAAGGACAACCAATTCAATATAGAAGGATACAATAAACATATTGCCAACAAGAAGAGACTCAAAAACCCTTGTTTTTGCCTTGGCACGGGTAGTCAATTATACCCTCATGCTGAAGAGGAAGATGAAAATTGGGCCCCACTTCAACTGGCGCTCTGTCCCAGTTTTCCACCTGTGTCAAGCTCTTTACGCAATTTAAAAAAAAAATATAGGTGGATATTCCACTCCAACCACCTCGAGGATGAGTCATTGGGAGTGATTGAATTGAGTAAACAACGGACTCCCTCCTTTTGTTTATGGTTTCCGCCTCTTATGGTAACTCCCTAAACGATAGGCCTCACTCCCACCTTTGTAGGGATCCTAACCTCCTCCTCTCCCTCTATAAAAAGAAGCTATCTCTCTTTGCATAAGCTAGTCGAACTTGGAGAATTGAACATACTATAGCAAAACTACTGGAGAGATAGAAATAAAAGGAATTACATTGAGAGAGCTTGAGTCCATGCATTCATCCCGTCCAAATTCCCTGATGAACATCTGAGACGTGCTCCTACTGAACCCCGCTAGAGGAGACTACGTTGTCAAAGAATTAGTTGTAACTCCTCCTTCTATATATATATATACGCGACTATTGTTGGCTTCCCATTTTGTATGATGTTAGATGTTTAATGCAATATGCTTACTCCTCTTTAACTGGCTAGTAGTTATGAGTGAAATTTTTATGTCGTACGCTATTCTTGTTTTATGTTCTATGTGCAAGTACCCGAGCATGACTGTGGAATGATTGTGACTTTTCGAGGCAGGAGAAAGAGGCCACTACTAGTACAGCAATGATGACAGCATTGGATTCCATGTAGGTCGATCTACCGTGTCCTCTTTTCATTAAGTATTTAAGGAGCAACACTCTAGCATGTCTCTTTGTTTCTAGACCCACTCTAGGGCTAGAGGGATTGTCTATGTCTGCAGTGAGGATTTACCTACTTAATAATAGGACCGCCCATTGATTGGCCTCCTGGGGAATTCATATCACCACCCTCACGTAATTTGCCACCACCTATTGATGGGCCAGCAGGAGAATGTGTACCACTACCAACCTCGCGCACCGAGAGGGAAGCTTCATAAACACAAATATGAATTTATAATCAATTCAAAAATATATTCATACATATAAATACATTTACATATGATTGATTAAATTGTGTGAACCATACCACGATTGCGTGAACCATGGTCATGCTCCATTGATGGAGTAGATACTCTTGTCATCTGAACTACTAAAAAATAAAAAATTAAATTTATTAATAACTAATTTAACTCAGATAATTGATAAAAAATAAATTCCATATCTATACATGGATGTACATGGGGATATATATATATATATATATATATATATTCAATAAAAAACTCAATTCCACATGTAATTTCATTTAAAAACATGCTCATTTAATATAAATACCATGAACATTCCTTGATCCATGATCCCCCTCTCTTGTAGAGGCATGTGATTCTATTGATCTTCACCTTTCATTCTTTATTATATATATATATGGATATCTATAGTGGAATTTTACAATTATCTTTAAATTACAATTTAAAATAAATTCAAAATATTTCAAAAATTTAATGTAATTTAGTACAAAAATTATGTAAAACACAACTTTCAAAGCACAAATTGATGTGTGAAACTAAATTTAAACAAAAATTTGTTGAATTCCTCACATTTCAATTTCATAAAATGTGAAGTTCACCAAGTTTCACTTACATGGTGGGAGCACACATTGTATATAATTGAAAAAAACACATGGTCATTAAAACTGACGCATTTATAAGTAAAAAACACACACATATCAAAGATATGTTAGAATGTCCATTAATAAATTTTGAAGGAGAACCACTAATTCATCTTTCAGATATGAATATTGAATTGGAATTTCCCTGTATAATACTAATTCATCTTTGACATATGAATCTTCAATTGGCATTTCCCCACAAATAGATCGCCAGCAATCTTATTAGCATTTTCACAATGTCTTATACTAAAAAATTGAAATTGTCTAACAATATTGTTTAATTTTCCATGTATTTGTTTTAGCCTCTGCTTCTTAACTTGGTACAGGCCTTCAATCTGATTGCACACAAGTTCAAAATTTGTGAAACTACAATTCCATTTGATCCATACTCCCTAGCTATTTCCAAGAATTTTATTAATGCAATATAATATGCCTTATTGTTTTTTTTTCTTCCTTGTATATTCATTTTCCTTTGGAAGACCTTGTTAGTCACAAAATTGCAAAGCACATATGTAATCACTACTTTCCCTAGATTAGGAATCTATGCATATGTCCATTTTTCAACCATGTTTAGTGGGTCTTTTTATCCCTGAAAAGAAAAAAAATTCAATAAAATATATTAAATTAATATTTGTTGCAAAATCATGAGATCAATGAAATTTATATGGTTTTCCTTAAAGTTTATGGGTGAAATTACATGTACATGGTTCCCAAAAACACTAAAAAATGCCTTAAATTTTATGAGAGGAATGTCATGTGCATGGTTTCCAAAAGCACTAGAATTTTCCTTATTGCAAATGCCTTGAATTTTATGGGAGAAATGGCATGTACATGGTTGGGAGAAATGACATGTACATGGTTTTAAAAAAACACTAGGATTTTCCTTAAAAATATATTAAATGAACATTAATTGCAAATGACTTAAATTTATTGCAAATGCATGGGAGAAATGGCATGTACATGGTTTGACTTAAAACACTATATTTTTCATTAAAAATATATTAAATTAAATTCTATGGGAGAATTACATGTACATGGTTTACCTTAAATTTTATGGGAGAAATGACATGTACATGGTTTTCCTTAAAGCTTGCCTTGAGTTTAAAAAATATATTAAATTAAATTTTATGGGATAGTGAAAAATACATGGCTTACCTTAAATTTTATGGGATAAATGACATGTACATGGTTTGCCTTAAAGTTTTCCAAAATTTTATGGGAGAAATGCCATGTAAATGGTTTGCCTTAAAGTTTGCTTTAAATTTTATTGGAAAAATTACATAGAAATGGCATGTACATAGTTCCCAAAACACTAGAAAATGTCTTAAAGTTTATGGAAAAATTACATATGAATGACATGTACATGGTTCCCAAAACACTAGAAAATGACTTAATGTTTATGGGAGAAATGACATGTACATTATTTTCCTTAAAGTTTGCCTTGAGTTTACCGGAGAAATCCTATAGTTTATGGGAGAAATGGCATGTACATGGTTTGCCTTAAAGTTTGATTTAAAATTTATGGGAGAAATTACATCTAGAAATGACATGCCTTAAATTTTTCCTTATATTTGATGGGAGAAATAACATATTTATGGGAGAAATGACATAGAAATGACATTCCTTATTTTTTTCCTTGAGTTTATGGGAGAAAAGACACATGTAAATGGTTTTCCTTAAGGTTTTCCTTAAATTTTATTGGAGAAATGACATAGAAATGAAATGTACATGGTTCCCAAACACTAGAAAATCCATTAATGTTTATGGTAGAAATGACATGTACATGGTTCCGAAAACACTATAAAATTCTTTAAAGTAAAATTTTTCGTAAATTTTATGGGATAAATGATATAGAAATGACATGTACTTGCTTCCAAAAACACTAGAAAATGCATTAAAGTTTATGGGAGAAATGACATGTACATTTTTATCAGTAAACTTTGCCTTGAATTTATGGGAGTAATGTGAGAAATGGCATTTGCATGGTTATCTTGAAACTTTACCTTAAATTTTATGGGAGAAATGACATGTACATGGTTTTCCTTAAACGTTGCCTTGATTTTATGGGAGAAATAACATGTACATGGTTATCATTATAGTTTACCTTAAATTTTATGGGATAAATGACATAGAAATGACATGTACATGGTTATCCTCAATGTATGCCTTAAATTTTATGGGAGAAATGGCATAGAAATGACATGTACATGGTTTTGCTTAAAGTTTGCCTTAAACTAGAAAATTCCTTAAAGTAAAGTTTGGCTTAAATTTTATGTGAGAAATGACATAGAAATGACATGTACATGGTTCCAAAAACACTATTAAATGCCTTAAAATTTACGAGAGAAATGACATGTACATGGTTATCCTTAAAGTCTGCCTTGAGTTTATGGGGAAAATGGGAGAAATGACATGTACATGGTTATCCTTAAATTTTTCCTTAAATTTTATGGGAGAAATGATATAGAAATGGCATGTACATGGTTCCCAAAATACTAGAAAATGCGTTAAGTTTATGGGAGAAATGACATGTACATGGTTTCCAAGAACACTAGCATTTTCCTTAAAAATATATTAAGTTAATGTTTATGGGAGAAATGGCATGTACATGGTTTTCCTTGAACACTATGGGATAAATAACATGTACACGAATTTCCTTAATGCTTTCCTTAAGTTACAGCCATGGAGTGATGTTGTCATTCGAGGATGAACATTAGTCAAGAAAATGAAGTATGTGCATAAGTTTAAATTGGTATGTTTATTTATGAACAAAATTGAAATAAATATGATGCTAGAACTGAAAATATAATGATAGGTTCTATAATATGGATGTAGACTAATGTTTAATATATGCGTGTATGCATGTATGTCTGGTGGAGTTGTTGTGTGCATGTAAAAGTTGTGTGAAGACAATTATCCTGTACACAAAAATGAAAATATAATGATAGGTTCTACAAGATGGATGTAGACTAATGTTCAATATATGCATGTATGAATGTATGTCTCATGGAGTTTTTGTCTACGTGTGAAAGCTATGTGAAGGAAATTATCCTGCACACTATTATTATTCATGATAGGTTCTACAAGATGGATGTAGACTAATTTTTAATATATGCATGTATGCATGTATGTCTGGTGGAGTTGTTGTGTGCATAAGTATGCTACCACAAGCGAAAGTATTAAGCTCTTGTAAGAAGAAATTAACGTATGGCTCAAATGAAATTGGTAATTTTGGCATGAAATTAATGCGTAGATAAAATTTAATTTTTTTTCATTATAAACCATAAATTAGTTGTCAACATCTCAGAAGTTCAGATATAACATTGAAATTTTTAATTTCACATCGGGACATAGTAATTTAGCCAACAAAAGCAGATAATCCTATGATTGATCTTTACCCTCTTGACAAGCTCAGACTATATGCATGGAAACTTAAATGTTGAGAATATGCGATTTTTCTGACACACAATACACATCAACAACACAGGAAGATCACAGGTTAGGTGGATATACAAGCTGAAATTTTTCGGGATGGTCTGGATGTTGCTCACATGAACTCTTTGTTACCCAAACATTTTTTTCGGGGAGTGAGTGAAGTTCAATTCAAGATCAGGTAATCAATATAAATCTATATCTTAATAAATTCATATAAATATTAATCTCAATGCATATCCAAGTATGCTAAAAAGAAAAAGGCTTGAGAAAATCTTACATAATCTAGGTACTTCAAAAAAAATTTAAAATGTTAAATCTATTTATAAAACAATATTTTATTGTATTAACCAAAAATAAAATTATTACATTATACCTTATCCAAATTGTTAGCCAATTTATTATGATAAAAATTATTTGAACCTCCTGAATATTAGATGAGGGTGATGATGTTGAGATTTAGAGGATCAATATTTCTTATGTTTGGTGTGTTGGATTTGGTGTTTCTTCAATGTTGTGGCCATGGCAGCTCAGCTTCAACAACTATAGGTTAGATTGATAATAACACACCTTCTACAATGCCTTCTACTCCCTCCAAATGTAGAATTGAATATATGTAAGTACCATAGGTTACGTTATTCCAATAATCTAATATAGGTAAACATTACTTAGTGTAAAATAGACAAGGAATCAAAGCCCATTGAATATGAGGTTACAATAACTTTGTAGCTTATATAATGAGGTCGAACAAGTAACAACAGTTATGACAGCTTCTATGATCAGATTAGTTTTAAACACAATAATCTAATATAGGTAAACATTACTTACTGTAATCCAAACACGAAATTAAAGCCCATTGAATATGAGGTTACAATGAATCTATAGGTTATATAAAGAGGTTTAACAAGTAACAAAAGTTATGCGAGTTGTGATCATAATATTTGTAAACACGTAGTCAGAGTAATGAATAGGTATAAGTAAGCTTATATAGGCAATGTTCGATATGTGATTAGTGTGAAAGTTGTACTCAGTTTGAAATTACGCTTATCAAATTCTTAGATATGGTACAATAACTCCCTCTATCATCATGATTGTAATCATAACTTATACGTTTCATAGAAAGTGTGATTAATTATGTGAATGGTTACTACTTATATCTTATCTACAGTTGTATTAAGTTTAAGTCAGCAAGTTGGTTAAGCTCTTACACTAGACTTATGATTAGAGAGCTAGAACATGGAGACTATACTTATGGTAATTTCTTTCCCTAATTAACACCACGTATTCAGAGTAATATGATAGTACAACATGTTAGTTAGATGAACATACCATGTTCAAGCTTTATGGAGAGAGTACAAACTAAGGCTATATCGGTATAGGTCACACAAGTGATGTAACAAACTGTGTATCATACTCATTTTCATAGTAATCTACATAATTAAGCTTATAATAGTGATATAGGATATGATTACTAAGCTAACTAGTAGAGATTCTATATAGCTATCTTAACCACAACAAATACTGCAGGGAATTCTCAATGTCAAAAAATTCATAAGGATTTGGGTAGAAGAAATCTTCCATAGATTTTTTAATCTGGATGCTGAATGAAGATCTGTGACTTTGGCCATATTTACTCCTTGATTTCATAAAGGTAGAGGAAAATTCTTGAACATATTTTTAGAGGAAATAACAGTCCTCTAACACATGGATATGGATCCGTTTACATCCCTAACAAAAATAATGGGTACCGGATAACTTGGTTTGTTCTTTTAGTTATGGATCCATATATGTATGTATAAGAGAATTCAATGCCTCCTGAACAAAAGCTGTCAGGGAAAAGCGCATGCAACAATTTTATTCAAATAAGAGTAATATACCTTTTCATTGACAGTAATCTCATATGTTGAAGGCCTAAAAGTAAACCAAAATGAAAGGAAATTGGATATTTCAAAAATATTTGTAAGCTATGAAGACTTAATTTATTCGTTTCCAGTATGATTATAATATTTTCATATTTTCATCTGAAAATTAAGTGATATTAATAAAAATCAATCTTTGGTTTCATTTCCATGTGAAATTTTCTTTCAGAAGAGTAAAAGCAAAAGTAGGAGGATGCAAATAGTAGGTTTTTTCTTCTACCTTGAAATTCGGATACAAGAAGATAGCGAGAGCGGGCACGGTGAGAATACAACGAAAGGAAACACAACGAGAATACAACGAGATGAAGAGGATTTAGATCATCAAGGATGCAGATTAGAGAAAACCTATGAACAGCGAAAATAAAATTTAAAAACAAAAAAGAAAAGCAATAAACAAAAAAATAATAGAGCATAAACTATAAACCTTACCTTCTCAGCTTCGCTTTCTCCTGTCCTTGACCCTGTAGCAATGCAAAAAAAATAGAGTGAGATAACACCCCTACAATAGTGCAACAAAAATAGAGTGAGACAGTACACCTCAAACAACACAACACGAACAGAGCGAGACAACACCCTTGCAACAACACAACAAAAACCAAGCAAGACAGAAAACAACAGAGCAACAAAAGAGAAATAGTAACTAACCGAACAGTAACAAACCAAAAACTTGTTTTGTTCTGGGGGCCATTATATTTATAACAAAATTTTTGGGAAATTTATTTTAAAAATTTTGGCTGGACTATTAGTTTCGTCGGACTTTTATTGTCGCTTTTCTCGTATCTGGCAAAAAATATTTTTACCCATGTCGTCAATACGCTATCAATGTAAATGGAAGAATTAGTTCAGTTGAATTAATTTCAAAACTTCGTCCGAACTATTGAAAAAATGAAATTTTTATCGTGTTTCCCACGAAAGTGTAACCCACCTCCGCATTTTTACGCAGCCAACACCACGGTCATTTGATCTATGTAATGAAAAAATAATCTTATTACGGGAGCATATTGTCTTCCATGGATTTAAGGTTAATCCATTAGAAGTTTTTGAAAGATTTGGATTCAAATGCCCTAAACGAAAAGGCACTAAAAAATTCCTACAAGAGGTATTTAGGTTATAAAATTTCAAAATAATTATTGGTTTCATCAAATTGGAGCTTTCAAATTATAATAGTATATTGTACTTACATTTCCTCACCAATACTACACTATAGTTATAAGTTACATTTCAAAGGGATCAGGAACAATATTGGGCATAGAAAATGAATCGTTACATCTAGCAAGGATCAAGAACAATAGTCAACAGAAAAATGGTGGCCCCAACATTATATCTCTATTAAGGGATAAAGTGCTGGAATTTTTTTACAAATGTGGATTCAAATTCCCTGAAAGACTAGGTACTACAAACATCCTACAAGAGGCATTCACGTTATAAAATCTCAAGATAATTATTTCATTCATCAAATTGGAGCTTTCTAATTCTAATAGTACATTGTACTTATATTTCCTCAATAATACTACATTATAGTTACATGTTACATTGAATAAGTATCAAGAAAAATATTGGGAATACAAAAGGTGACATTACAACTATGAAGGATTAATAACAATAATGGCCAAAACATAAAATGAGGCGTTATCATGTCTATTTCAAGGACTTTATATTTAAAAGCAAGTAGCTTAAGGCAACTTGGCATTTGGAAAACGAGTTAGTAGTCCCTTATGGTAAGATAAAAAGTCACAAAGAAGATTTTGTGTTCAATAGGAGCCATGTCTCCAAAATAGATATATTCAAGGCTTGTTTTTCAACTGAATGGGTTATTTTCATGTGGAATTCCATTGTTTACATCTTTGTAAAATTACATGGTAAGATGCTCCAAACTCTAGAACTTTGTCTGATTTGAGATAACTCATATGTTATTACAAAATTTTAATATTTGATAAGAATCATGAGGAGAACGTTAAAGGATATTTTACTAGAACCATTTATGTTTGTAGATTATAATTGTTGCCTTCATTGGAGTGAGTGTATTCTTGAGGATTGAAATGCAGCCATAAACCTTGAAGTAATGCAAATATTTACCTTGCAAAACTCTTTTTCATCCTCATGACCAACATCTTCAATCGATTTCTATAATTTTTCATTAAAAAATTTTAGCTCACTGTGTTCTTCAACAGTGGGAGCTTTCATTATTCCTACTTTTATGTTGAGGATTCAGATGTCATTGTTCAAAGGTGGTATTTGGGTGATGATAAATTACTATACCATTGGGTTTAACCGCAGGTACCATCAATTAATCATTTGTTTATCAAGATTTTCTACATTCTCAATAATGTAATCATAATCCTAAGTAATTATCGTTGCATTTTTCCTTCTAACTGACACTAGTCCTTTTTCCATGCATGTTTCCTTGACAATTTCTTCCCATCTTCCTAGTTCATCAAATGGCATCATTCCTATTCCACCTTATAGAAATTTTTTTCAAAACGATGGTCATAAATAATACTAGAGGAGCTTTATCTCTTATCATATTCAATATTTTAATATTCATTCTTCCTATATGTTAGAATATTTTTCTTCCCTTACTAACTCATGGACACAAAATATTTCTAAGAGAGAAACGAGGAAATGATGCAAGACCAGAAGGGTAAGCAACTAGTACATTACTTTTTCCCCATAATCACATCATAGCATTTGTATTTTAACAATGAAGCATAAATTTACAATCAAATTAATGTCTTGATGGATTTAAAATGTAGATAGTGTCCCAAAATGGTTGATATGGGGATAGTAGTGCTCACCATTAATGTATATAGAGAATGTTATATTCTTGAATGAGATGGTTGTTCCTACATGGGAGATTGTAATATTTTAACCTTTTTAATCCACTAAGGACTTCAAAATTATATATAACGAATGTATTTTTAATTATGAAATTTTTTATGCCAGTATGCATCATATTAACTTGTTTTATGGAACCATCTTGACCTTTAGAATGTAGGCAACACCACGAATCCGTGCCTTAATGTGTTGAAGCGTCATAACATATATACACAACATTATTGGTATTGCATAGGAGGTGGTGATTTATTACGATTTTAATTATTTTTCAATGTGTTGTGTTTTTTAATTTGGCTTTTGATAGCTAAATCATGAGTTTCTTAATTGTACACATACCTGCCATTCTCTTTTTGTTTATCTCTATTTTATGAAATATTTTCCAATATGAAATGATATGGGATTTATTTCTCGATAGATCATTGGAAAGCACAATTTTTTATACTTGAAGAACCTTATGAAGAAATGAAATCCCAATAGAATTAGTATAGATGAAGGGCTTAATACAAGACAATCAAGGTAAAAAAGATGATGTTTCTTATATTCTTTGTCTTCTGCAAATGCGAATAATACTTGTTAGAAAATTTTTAACAATATCATTCTTGGATTTTGTTGAACGTATTGAACTGTAAAGGGATTAAACAAATATGATTCCATGATTTTTAGTTCTATAAGATTTTTTTCAATGGTTATGTAGTCAAAATTGATATTAGCCCAATGAGCATCCTTTTAGTTAATCTAGCAAATAATAATGAGTCGGTTTTGGAGGATTAAATATAGGAGTTTCTCCAAATCGAGCAATGAATTATCCATTTTAATCACCAACCATGTCCTTTAAAATTTCAAATAATTTTTTGAAATCCCCCCTGTATGGAACTTGAGCCATCATACTTGGCTATTATGTGATCTAACTATTACCAATTTTTCTGTATTCTCTTAGTTGATGGATTTGGATGACTAATTCTAGATTCATCTATAGGAAATGAGGGAATTAGGAGTTACTGAAGATAGATTGCAATTGTTGCAATATGTTATAGTTGCATTCAAATCATGTTCTTGCAACATTGATGGGGGTCAGTGGTGTATGGAATACAATTCTCATTGATGTCTTAGATGGAAGGAATATTGGAGGATATATTAAGGGTGATACCTGGATTTCCAAAAAAGCAAGAAACCTTTCCTAAAAAAAATTCTGCTATGAGTAGAATGACATACATTCTCCATACGTCACTACCCTGGAATCACTGTTATAATTTTCATTTATCCAATTTCTAAAGGATGTTAACGAAGAAACCAAAGTTGTAAGTCTACAAAAATAATCAATTTCTCTTATGGCATGGTGTCAAATTTTCATGCTACTGACTTGCAAAAGATTCCATTTGCAGGACTTTGTGGATGAGGTAATGGAACTTGTGTAATTATAAAATTTAAAGGATGCAAGGATAGCTTTGCCTAGTGTGACTTGATTGTCACTAGAAAAAAGGAAAAGGTTAACAATAAATGTTGAGATTTTTGCAAGTCATATAATTTTCATGGATGATCCAACTTCTAGCTTGGACGTGAGATCAACCACAATTTTTGTGTGAGTCACTTGTAACTAAAGATATACTGGAAGGATATTTATATGTACCATTCATCAGTGCGACATTGATTTTGATGAGATAAATCAATGTTTGTATTCTATGATTAAGTTAACATATATTATTTATTTCAAAGTGGTAATTTTTGACTTACTATAATCTTTTTATTTATTATTGATGAAAAGAGGAGGCAAGGAATTCACTTTAGGCCACTCGGCCAAAATTCTCACATGATTGTTCCAAACTTTGAGGTAACCACTATACAAAATTTTGTAGCTATAAAAGGAACGATTTTAATAGAGTATTATCAATTTAGTGTCTAAATGTGACTTAATTTTCTTACTTTTACCATGCAAACTGCATGTTATTCTCGGAGTACCAAAGATGAAAGAAAAATATAAACCAGTTACATGGATTTTAGAAGTTAGTTTCATTTTTTCCCAACATCGTCTGTGGAAGTTAGTTTTATTCCTGTAAATCATCATACAAGAATAGACGTTCCAAAGAATCACAAATTTTTTTTTGTCCACAACAAAGCATTAAAGTTTCCAATGTTTTGGAACTAGAATCCTTCTACTTATAATAGCTAGTACTATAACAAGTCTACAAGACACCAAGATATCCACTTCAAAGCCACATTCTAATATTTCATTATTTTTCTTGGACATGAAGGAATAATAGAAGCTTGGTTAAAGAGCTCAACTCTCCATCTCTGAGAGCAAGAGATATATACTTTGTTACCCAATATGACAATAGTTATTTGGAAAATTCATGTCATGTTTGTAAAAATGGTGGTGGACTTACTCACAAAGTTTTACGACAATGTTGGAAGATACTTCTTCACACCTAGCCATGATTTATTATTTGGAATGATATTTTGGAAAATCGACATGAAACGATATGTATTTGAGATTTAACTTTCTATGGAAGATTACTGCCCAAAATATTTTGTCTGGATAGACAAATAACAAAATGTGTCATTTTCTCATTTTGTATGTGATAGAATCTTCTTACATACTAACAACTAGAGAATTGCATATCAAGAACATCAACAATTATATTTTTAGTAGGGACAACAACAATGATCTTTCTATTATTACCAAGGATTTGTATGGAGCAACTATATTCTTTAGATGTCAACAAATTTTCAAATGTGCAACCTTTGGTTGCAGTAGAAAGAAGTGTGTTCTGCGCAGAAAAGGGTGCAAGTATGTACTCTACTTTTCCCTATGATTTCACCCAGGTTAGTTGTATTTCATTGTTTCACTTTACTCTAGACATTCAAATTCCATGTGCCAAATATTAGTGCAGCAAAATATGGGCCTATATTATTGCCCATCCAAAATTAAACATTGTGTTTCAAATACGTAGGTCAAAATGCCTACATTTTTTCACTAGCTCGTATTGGTATTACTTCAGCTAAGGGAACCCTTGGCATTTTTGTATGGGCCTTTTCCTAGTTTAGGAAGGTCTTGAAAGGTGCCAATTCAATTCCACTATGTTAACAACATCCAAATGGAATCTGAAAACTATACAATTCTCTATATATATGATTTTTTTGTCGCATTACATTATTATAATTGGATACAGTTCCTATTTATATATGTAACATTTGATGATTTTTTTAACCAATGGTGATTGGGCTTCCTTACATTTTCGTCGAGACAATTGTGATTTTTGAATTTACTTATTGTGATTAGTATGTGATAGAAACTTTACCATATTTTACAAATATTATTCCATTATATGTCAAGCATAAAATCAATGCCTATATATGAAATATCAAGGACTGCAATAACTCGTCACATAATTTTTTAAAGTGTGCTAGGTCAAGGGAAGTGCACCTACCATATAAGTAGGAGGTTGGTAGTTTGATTCCGCCATGCCTTAACACAAATTAATCAATGATATCGTAGTTTACTTTTAATTAAATAGTTTACTTATAGATTTATTTTAATGGTTAGATATTTTTCTTAATTCATTGTTTTTTCTGTCTATAAAGAGACAAAAGTGATATTGTAATGTATTAAAATATTCTATTGTCTCTACAGAAGCAATAGCTAGGATTAAAGACATATTTTCTCTTTAATCCCAACTATTGTTTGTGGAGTGAAAAAAATGAAATTGTTTCTGAAGAGACAATAATGTTGAAAATAATGCAGCAAGAAAATTTGTAATTTATTTTTCCCAAAATTAATTAGGAGAAATTCGAATTCTAATTTCAGTAAACTATATGGAGGTAGTTAACTGAGGTGACATGGGTTTTTCAATCAGTTAATTAAAGTTGGAGACACTTGAGTTATATTTATTTATGACTAGTTGCTAATTTCTAGCAATTGGGTTTTGTTAAATTGAGATAAAAATGTGTTAAACTAGTTATAATTGATTAAGAACTAGTGAAGGGTCGAGTAATGGGGTGTAACTTGAGCGGATCATTGAGTTAAATCATCAAATAATTCAAAATAATTGATGCATGTAGATAACTTCAGTTACCAAGCTGAGATTAGAGTTCAAGGGCAGTGTACTCTCAATTACAGAGTTACCCGAGTTGTATAAATGGTGCATGTACTTAGAGAAGGCCCTACAAGAACTGTGCAGTTCTTATTGATCAATTTCTCTAAACAATAGGAAGGAAACAATGCAAGGAAATAGGGAGCTAGGGAGACAAAAAATTGGCTAAGTATTCTTGTCTATGAAGTAGTGAGATAGTTTTTACTAGTGCAGAGGTTGCTCAGGCTTAAGCAAGAATTGTAATTCTTTTCATCTTTCTGACTTATGCAATATACACACAGCAAGTGTTTTTAGATAAGTTTTTCCTTAGAAAATCGTTTTCTAATGTGTGATTGAATCTTCTATCATGTTTGTGTTGTTATTTCGTGATCTATTAATTTCTTTCCTCTGATGGGTAGAGTAAATTCAAGTCTATTGTTTTAGTAAATTACAATTAGAAGTTGAATCTAGAAAGAATTTGTACATGGTATCAGAGCAAGAATCACAAAAGAAGCAAAAAAAATTGAGGTTGTCTTTTGTAATTGAAAACAAAATTGTAGAATCATCCTTCAAGAGCAGAGTGACCTTCTATGGATTGTGACTCGAGTATGCTCTTGAGGGAAGCTCAAATTACGTAGCATGGAAGGATGGGATGGAAGTAATGTTGGAAGATGATGTGCTGAAGGAATTCATAGATATTGATATTCCAAAGACTCCAACTACTCATGTCCATGATCAGGTAGACTAGAAGGAATGTCTAGCAAACACGAGAAGGATCATACTCGAACGAGTTCGAGATCATATTGTCTCGAATCTCCATGGGAAGGATACTCCATATGCAATGTGGCACGACTCGTTTTAGAATAACATTGACCACAAAAAGCTGGCACAAAAGGACAAGCTTTAGAATATCAAGATGGAAAATGTCGACTCAATACCATAGTGCTTGAACATGTTCACCCAATATCAAAAAGAACTTGGGAGTGTTAGTATTACAGTTATAGAAGACGATTTGAGATACCTAGCACTTCTAAGCCTTCCCAGGCAGCTAAAAATATCTGTCATTTCATTGGAATGCGAAAACAGCGAATCTGCCTCCAAACAATAAAGAGGTTGTACTTTGATTGTTTTAAGTTTTATTTAACATTTGATAGGGATTTAAGTACAGATTTAACTCTATACTTAACAATATAATTGGAACAATTAATTAATTAATTAATATATATATATATATATATATATATATATAAAATCAAATTCGTAGGAAAAACACATGAAACCAAAATATATATATATATATATAATCCAATTCGCAGACATAGAGCAGGGGGAGGAAAAAAAAACATGAAATCAATGAACAATAACCCAGGGCTCTCGCTCCTTTGAATCTTGCAAGTGAATGGCTGCTATGGTTGCCGTGTTCTTTCACAAAGGCGGTTACAGTCCAACGAAATTGGGCGAAAATGGAACAAACCTAGACTCATACGCCTCAACGAATGGCTCGTTTACATGGCTCCGTATCTTCCTGAAAGAAATGATAATGATCCGTCGCAGCTACAGAAAAATGATAGACGCTAAGAATTTATTCTTTCACTCACGACTTCATCGTGTCAGAGTAGCAGAAGCAGTCTGGGCTCAGGACTTGCTGTTCAAGGCTTCGGTATTGCATTATCAGCAGGTACGTCCTTGGCACATCGACAACCTCACCACAAGTCCCTGCACCCCGGCCATAGTGGAGATGCTCATACGAATTAACCATCATAACGTGGGGACATGTTATTCCCTTTATTCGGTTTCTAAATGTAAAAAGAAGACATCCTTGACCAAGTGTCAGAAGGCAATTCCCTATAGTTTAAAAAAAACAATTATTACTTTAGCAATTCCCTATAGTTAAAAAAAAATACAATTATTACTTTATTATGAAATAAATTTAAATAGAAAATAATAGATACGGATGCAATATCTAACATGGTGCATTTCAACCCTAGTAGAGGAAATAACACTAACTGATACTTGAAATTAATTTGATATTAAAAGACACGTGAAAGCGAAGTTCAAAGGATGGCTTATTTAGTTTGGAACTCCATCCATTTAAAACGAAGTCTTTAATAATCTATTTTTTATTTTAATTTTAAATTAAAAAAATAAAATAATTTAAATTATAGGTATATTTTTAAATTAATAATTTTTCGGAAATTTGTATTTTATAATTTTTAAGACATTTATTTTAAGGAAATTTGAGGAAATTAAATGTTAAATTTGATGAGATTAAATTTTAAGATTTTCTATGAGATTCTTATTTTTTATTTATTTATTTTTTAAATGGATAAATAAATTTAAAATTGTAAAATTAAAATATTTATTTCATGTGTCATTTCAATACTTTTTAAAAAAAAATTAGATAAAATTTATTAAAAAATATAAAATATTTAAATTGCATTTTCTTATTTTTATTATATTCACTTAAAAATTTAAAACAATATTTGGGATGATCATTTTGAAATAATTAAATTTATTAAATGAAAATAAATTAATCTCTTTCACAATATTCTAAAGGTGGATCACGGATCACTCAATTCTTGATGGGGTGATAACTTGGATTCTTCTTGATCAAGAGTGATTAATGGTAGTTAATGCCCATTTCCCTTTTAGTGTGCCAAGGGAGGGGACATGCATTATATTTAATTATCCAGGTTTTTCAATGGGAGGTTGTAGTAGGTATGAGTGGAGAGGTGAGGATCCCTCCTCGTCCTCCACTATCATTGGCATTTGTAGCAGTTGGGAATAGTTTCTTCTGTGGCATAACCTTATGTTTGTGCATCGACTCTCGAGGAGGGCCTCAGTTGTTGTATGGTGTCCATGGTTTTTGTTTTTGGTGGCTTTTGGTGCAAAATCTGGTGATATGCTTTATGGTGGACTCCCCTCTGCTCTTCAGACGTTGGTATGAGGTGAGTCTTCTAGTTTATTTGATCGATACTGCTTCTTTCTTTCCTATTTCTAGTATGTGTAATTTTAGTGAGTTATGTGCTTATTTCGATAGGAAAATATATGATTTCTTATGATTTATAGAGCCTCTAGCATTCCATGAATATTGTATCTCATTAATTGAACATTGTTGGGAGTCTGATTCTATTCGTTTATAATTTGGCCTTTCTGCTTATTTATTTGTGTTCTTCTAATCTGTTGTGTCAATTGTACAAGGGGTTTTTTTCGATATCACATTCTAAATGTTTATTTCTCTTGGATTGGTACTCTTATTGGCCACATCTCTGTGATATTTGTACCTTGTATCAGTTAGGCATCTTGATAGGGTGTTGGTCAACCTTGTAGGTTATGTGTCCTCATTGTGGGGAATTGGATAATATTCTCGGTGCTGGTCCTCTTGTTTGTTGTGAAGGTGACAACCTATTTTTTTAGTCTAAATTGGACATTTTCCCACTTAATTCTTCATACATCTTCATTGGGTGTGGGTCACTTAGTCGTTGTCATGTGTATCCTTTTACGTCAATTGTCGTGCTTCAAAGACAAAGGATAAGAAGTCAACAAGGAGGTTTTAGTCACTTTCAGTACAAAAAAGTGAACCGTTTTGCTTATGTTTCCATAGCCTCTGCATTTGATATAATTCCCCTGGAAATTTAGTGAGAGATTCTCGTCTTGGAGAATGAAAAATCTTGAGATCACCCATATTATTGAGATTTAGAATTAGTCTTAGAGGATGAGAAATGGATGACATATCCTAGCAAATTTCATGAAAGAAGGTGGCATTTCCTCAGTTCCTTGGCTCTTAACCAGCAACTCACAATCCTTTTGTGTCTTAGTTTCAATGATAAATAGGTAAATAACTAGAATTTTTTAACTTCTCTCGAAGATATGAAGTGAATGCTTCAAAATGTGTGCTTTTGTTTAGAAAACGTTTAAACAATGATGTTCGCTTCAAAGGATTTTAACTTATGGATTCTACATCTGAACATTTGATGTATCCTCCTACAGATGATAGCTTATTGTCTCCTACTATTCTCTCCACTATTTATCACGAGTAACTCATTTTTTTAATTTTCTCTTCTCTTCTAGTTTTTTGGATGGTACGTGGGTGGTATATTTGTTTAGATCTTTCTAAATTATGTATTTATATTTTCATGTGGAAACATGCTTTGTTACTATGGAGTTGGTTTTTCTCTGGAATTTTGAATGCTCATATGGTTTTGTGGAGTAAAGACATTATGGAGATTTGGTTTTTGGTGCATGTTTACATTTTTGGAGTAAGGACATTATGGCGATTTGGTTTTTGGCGCATGTTTGCATTCCACTGTCACGAACGCAGCTTGTGTTCCCTTAGGCATATATATTGAGGCTTGTCAGATGGCTCAGTGCTTTTGGTAGCTGGATGTTATTATTTTTTGGTTATTGTATTTCATGAGTTTACTTGGTAACACACTCCTCGGAGAAGTTGGTTATTTTTTCTCTCGTTTATAATTATGTAAACTTTGTAAATAGTTTTATACATGAAATTTTGTGGAGTTGAAGATTATATGGTTTATACGCCTTCATACTTATGTGATCTCTATTTTTTAGATTGTAATTTTTTTTTCCTTTTTTTTATAAATATATGCACTTTATATATATATATATATATATATATATATATAGAAAATAATATTTTAAAGGTTTATATATTTTTATATATAAATTTTATATAACTGAAAAAGAGTTAAAAACCCAAAATACAAAAGGAGAAAAAGGGATATCAAATTGTATTTTCAATATATAAATAATAAATAAAAGTTTATTCCCCGGCTGCGGGTGTTTAATAGTCACAAGGGAACGTGGCACATAGGCCACTTCCCAATGCATATGGCCGGTGCAGCCCATATGGCTCCCGGTACTACCATTAAACGCTGCATTTACTCTCCACACTGCGTGAGAGCTCCTCTCCTCGATCGGCCCATTCGGTTCTTGGTTATGGTGGATATGGCGGTCATTCTGGGCGCGCATTGCATTTGTGAAGGTCTGAATGGTGGGATGGACAATCCAGGCTCGCCTATTCCTTTGCATGCGATTTTTTCTTCTACAAATACTGAGGCCAGCCTCAAGACGAATACTGGGAAACGAAGCTCGTTAGGAGCCTGCATCGAGCTAGCCCCCAATTGGCATTTTTCCCACAGTCCTTGGTGTAACCAGTTCGTCTTCAATTCTGCTTCTTCTGCTCTGTCCGGCATTCTCGCCCCCTCTTCTGTAGTCTCGCCCAGAGCTCCTTGTCGGTTTGATTCTGGTTCTCATTCTCCTTCCAGCGCAACCCAGAACTCTCTCTGTCTGACGCGCCCTGCTCAGTTTGGCTCAAATTCAACCATCATGCCTCGCCTCCGCGAACGCATGAGAAGTCGACGGGGTTCTGTTCGTGGGCGGCTCAATCAACAGCACCCGCCTCCTGTTCCTGCTCCGGTGTCCGAGATGGCTACTGGGTTTGCAATTGCTGCTGCTCCGCGTTCTCTTCGGCCATCCATCCGTCAAACCTCTCAGCGTGCTGAGTTAAGGTTCGACTGTACCTCCTGCAATGCCATTCTCATTGCTGCTATTATGGTCACACTTCGGGAAGAAGTTCCGAATTTTGGCCCGCCCAGTTCGTCGAACATGCCTACTCCTCCTCCTGTTGACCCTGCCTCCTCGACCCCTCGGCACGAGACCAGCATGGAGATTGAACGTGAAGATGGCGGATGCGCTCTCAGTGAAGAACCGGCGGACAGAGGCGAGATGTTCACCTGCAGAATCATTGAAGAATCGCCCTCTCCCACTCATGAATACCAACTGCTTTGTTTTTCAGGTTTCTCTGTTCTGCTCTAGTGGAAATCATATGTTTTTCAGTTATATTACTTTGTTATACAGGCAATGTATTTTCCTCAGACATAGTGTTTTTTTGATTACTGCAAACTTAAAATCGGTTTCCCATTTTTGGGCGGTTCAGAAGTTATGGTTTAAAGGACTGGTTTTCCGTCTCGGGCAGTCCAGACTTTGCATGATTTTCTTGACTATGAAGCCCAATGTTCAGGCTTCCACAGCTGACGTTGGTGCAGTTTTGTACTATAGCCTTTATACATAATAGAAATTAGTCTCACTTAGAAAAAAAAAAATTTAAATAAAAGTTTATTTAATTTAGAATTTATTTTTCAATATACTCAACTTTAGTGGTGGAATGTTTATTATAAACTTCTAAATATAATTTCGAATTAGGTTTCGAATATGTAAGTAAAAATTTAATAATTAAAAATTAATAGTATATTCTTTGAACCTTTGGATCTTTCCATATCCAATACTATACATATTGTATTTTGAAACAATGGATTCTACTGAAAAGATAATTCTGGCCACAATTGTTGAGACAACACCACAAAATAAGAAATTCACCACTAAAACATTTCAACGTAGTCAATTAATTACTTGGATTCTGATGTGAAATTAATTAATATAAATATGTCCCCACAAATCTAAAAATTCACTATTGTAACCTAATGTTGCATTGTTTTCAATAATGCATCAATCGAAACAATTTTGATAGAGACATGCAATCCAGCACTACAGGGTTAATTTGGATAGAGACATGCAATCTAGCACTACAGGGTTTTTTTTTATCAAGGAACGACATACCATCACCCTGCTTATTTCAAATGTCACAACACCATCGCAATATTAAAATATTGTGGAGATTCAAATTCGAATAAACTCACCACATATATGTAACTGAAGGCTATTGGAATTATACTCCCAACCACTTCCATGATTGAGAAGTGGCGACAACCCATCCTTCATCAATTTTGTGTAGAGAAGGACAAAGCAAGGATCCAAGAACTCAAAGCCGTTCTAACGCAACCACAAAAAACAGAGTACCAGATCCATCCTCTATGTTTATTACTTTTAACCACCACTTTAACTTACTTTTTTCCCGCAACAGTGCAATCGCAAGTTTCTTGCAATACATTTAAGACTTTGCCACCTATGTTATTCTACCATCGATGTGATATCCGACAGGATCTACCTTAACCTTACTGCATGAGCCAAAACCTTTTTTTTTCATTTTATTTCCTTTGTATTTCCCTTTTCCGCATGTACCTTTTTTTACTGCTCGCAGAGCTCACTTCACATTGTTTACAACTTACCTTCTGCAATCCGCAAGTTAAGTTATTTGATGTGCGATGCAATCATACTACCGCACATCAGAGTCGCAACTATTTATGTTTTCGCATAAGTGTCCCAACATATGTTATTCTATTTGTGACGTGATCATGCCATTGAACATCACGCCCGCAAGGAATTATGTTTACCTTTATTCACACCAGTTAAAGTTTAAGATCTTCGATCTATGATGTGCGATAAGGAGTCGGATGTGATGAGGACTCAAAGCGAGAAAAAATAATATTTGAGATTTGAGAGTTTATGTTTTGAACGTGTTTTTACGTGATTTTGTGTATAAACCAGAATATGGCATTCGTGTAGATTTAATGAAGATATGGGTCTTTTGACAGCCCAAGGACAAGAAGTTGTTGTACGTTTTTTCAACAATCAATCACATTGATTAGAATTAGGTTTTCACGCTTTGTCCATTTGTATTAAAAGAAATGTAATTTCATTTTGTTAAAGAGAGTTAAATAGAAAAAGTAATTTCATTCCTTTCCTATGTATTATGTTGTCTGTGTATGACTGTTTAATTTCCACATTATTTGTAGTCTCTATGTCATGGGGGAAACACATTTTCCTTTGTTTATTGTATTAAGAAATTCAAACATGGTATCGGAGAAGGTCTAGGCTTTCAATACAAGAATGAGCTCTCTTTAGTGAAGAAGCTGTAAGATTATTTTTTTGTTTGTAGAAGCATAAGTCTCCAATAGTGAGATATCTTTTACAGAAGTGAGAAGGTTTCTCTTTTACATAGTCAAGAAGATTTTTTTTTTATCACAGTCACAATGGCAATAGCAGGCACAAGCCTGACAAATCAACAATTACCATAGTTTAATGGTAATAACTATGATTATTGGACCATTACAATGAAGGCCATGTTTGCTTCAAAATATATATGGGAGTTGGTGGAAAATGGTTTTCCAGAACCAGCATATGCATCAGTGCTTATTTATTTGGTAGAAGAAGAAAGAGAATTTTTGAGAGAATAATAAGAAGGACTCCAAAGCCCTTTTCTATCTCTATGAAGCAGTACAGGACAGTATTTTCCCAAGGATTGTAGCAGCAAAAAATTTTAAGGAGGCATGGAATATTCTCAATACAACCTATCCAGGCATGGAGAAAGTGAGGAAAACAAAGCTACAAATGCTGAGGAGAGATTTTGAAACTCTCTATATGAAAGCGTATGATAACATAGACTCATTCTTCACACATGTGATGGGATTGGTTACCCAGATAAGGTATCATGGAGTGACACTTAAGGAAAGAAGAATAGTGGAGAAATTCTTGAGAATTCTACCTTCAAGATTTGATGCCATAGTAGTGGCAATGGAAGAGACAAAGGATCTATCACAATTTCCAGTGAATGAGCTTTCTTCATCCATGATGTCTCATGAACATAGACTGAATAGAACAAAGAACTCCTCATTGGAGCATGATATCAAGACACAAATGTCTTTTGGTCGAGGTAGAGGTCAAATAAGATCAAAATACCGAGGAAGAGGAAGAAGCCCACAGCGAGGTGGAAGAAACATCCCTGGAAGCACAGGTGGAAGGGGCAACTATCAAAATCAAAGCGAACGCTCAAGTCAGAGTCAAGATGAAGGAGAAAGGTATGATAAATCCCAAGTCCATTGTAATTAATGTAAAAAGTATGGGAATTATGCCAATGAATGTATACAGAAATAAAATGACATGAACAATAGGAAAAATGTGAATTTTGCAAAATAAAATCAGAACCAGAGGAATGTGCTTCTAACATGTAATGTAGAGAAATAAAAACATGAAGATGTATGGTTCTTAGGCTAAGGTTGTAGTAACCACATGACTGGAAACATAGCAATTTTTTCCAATCTGGATGAAAATGTGAAGTTTGATGTGACAATTGGGATTAAAAATAAAGTCTCTATCATGGGAAAAGGAAGAGTATATGGGCAGAAACGTGAAGCTGGGTTACACTTTTGTGAGAATCGGGGGCAAAAAAAAATTTTCGGCAATAGTTCGGCCGAACATTTTATAAAGTTCGGCCGAACTTTATAATAGTTCGGCCGAACTATTTTAGTACATTGACCGAACTTTTGGATCCAAATTATTGACGACGCTGTGACGTCGATCGCCAGAATTTTGCGGGAGGTTTTGCAAACAAAGCAATAATATGAATTACGACCGAACTCATTTTAAAGTTCGGTAGAACTCTAGGTTACGACGAACTTGTGGGGTTCGGCCGAACTACGTTTTTATAAATAAATGCTTGTGGTCGTTACGATTCTTGTTTTCATTGTTTATTGCGCGTCTTTTTGTTTCTGTCGATTTCCATTGGGCGATTTCCCGCGCGATTGGTGAAGGTCGAGGTTCAACGCGATTCATTGTTTAAAGCGCGATTCATTATTTTAGTCGAGGTTAAGATGTAACGGAGTACGTTGAGCTTTATCTGTAAACTGGTTATATGAAACCTATGTAAACAAGCGTGTAAAATAGTAACATATGAACATTTTCCAGCAGTGTGTTATGACTGTTTTTTTTGTGTAAAATAGTAATCTGTATAAACTTGAGTATATGTTGTGCTACAGATTATTATTTGTAATGTCTGTAGAAAATCTCAGAAACAGGACTGTTTATGTATTATTGATCTGTGAAAAACACTGTCAAAGGGACCATTTCAATTATGTAAAACAAAATGCTTTTTGTGAGGACCTCTGTCCAGATCCGATTTCCGCAAATTCAAACAAAGGTCAAACGCACGCTGCATCTGTCAACTTCTTCACGCTGCCCTAGCTTGTTCATCTAAATCTTTCCTGCGTCCTCTCTTCTGCCCGCCATCCATATCAACCTGCTCCTGCACACAAACAACAAAAAAAAAAGGTTGAACGCAGAGCTGGATCTCCAAACCCGCCTTCCCGTCCAAGCTCCTTGCCGTATGCACCATTTCCTCCTGCCCGAGCTGCCGTCCAGACCCACGTCCAAGTGGACCTGCGTAAACTCAAAATGAGAAAGTCAGAAACACAAAAAAATTGCTTTAGATTTTTTCACGCCGGCATTTTTTCAATTTCTGATCGATTTCATTTTTAATTCATTGTGTTAACGTAGGGTTAGGATTCGATTTTCTTTTTATAGCGTAAGTTTTCTTTGTTATGTTTTAAGTTCGACTTTTATTTAATTGTAGATTGTAATTTCGATTTTTAGTTTAAGCTGTAGAGTAAGGCACGTAGTTTAGTTTTTATTTTTATTTTTTAGATGTTCTTATTGTTTAGATTTCAAATTAATTTATTTTTTGTTTCAAACTTAGTTTTAGATTTGATTAACTTTTAGATTTTAGATTCCGTGCATGTAGTTGAAATCGTACTTGTTATACTAGTATTCCAGTATGATCATTCATTAGTATAAACACAGATAAATCACTATGATTACACTATCATTATTCATAACAATACTATGATTATAGTCTTAATAAAAGCATGAGTACTGGTTTAGATCAGCTTACTTGGAACATGAGTGGTCATAACACCATTGGTTCGTAGTAGAACTCTTAGACCTGTGTGTAATGATAAAGCTTCATCATATTACTTTCATAGCACATTTTCATCAAAAATTTTCTCAAAAGCATGTACGTAGATCCTAGATCCTACTCCTGAACATGTATTTCAATCATAAGCAAGCATTAAAGCATTAGCAATACCCAAAACAAGACAGTAGAACAATCCTCAAAAGATTAATTTTCATCCACTAAAGAGCAACCCTCTTACCTACCACGTAGTTTATATTTTGTTAAATTAAATATCAAATGTTGTTATTATAGACGATATGAACATTGTCAATTTCATAGTAGGATTTTAAGTAAATGATTAGTTTGTTGGAAAGTAATAGATTTTGGTTTGGTTTAGATAGGAATTATAAAAACCATATTATAGGTTCAATTAATTTAACTTTTTCTAAATTGTATGAACCATTGTAGTGTTTGTAGAAGTTAAATTTAACGTATCCTTGTTTTGTATTTGAAAAAATAATTGGATCATAAAAAGTTCAATGATTTATTCTCTATCATGTTTTCAATTGATTTGACCCTAGTCAATATGGTATTATTCTTTATCACAAAACTAGAAACTCCACTAATGAGGAACTCTATTAATTTATTCCTTTTTGCGTTTCTTTTCTCTTAGTATTAGCCTTAAACGTTGATTTTTGTTAGTTAGATATGATATGATTTTATTTTATTTTTACTTTAAGAACCAAAACTTTGGAATTTCTCCAGCACTTCATATAGTTTATCTCATTTCTAGGGCCTTCTAAATACTTATTTTGAATGAAGAAGCATGCTAAATGCCTTTCTTTTTAGGGCTTTTTAAATACTTATTTTGAATGAAGAAGCATGTTAAATGCCTTTCTTTCTTCAAAAGCATGTGCATGAACACGTTTTCTTAATGTAAAGTGTGTATAAATTATGTCTACATTTCCATTTTTGATTGAGAGTTAATTGCTTAGCATATATTGTGCAAGTGTACATCAGAACTATAAGAACCTGGATTGACATTTAATGCAAGTAATTTATCTCACAATTTATTTACCGATTAGGATGCTTTGACCTAGTAACTTGAGAGATGAAAAAGATCCTATCACATTAACATGAGGATCCATTTTCACAATGAACATTAGGAAAAGACAATATTCATTGCAGTTGGTAATATAGTCAACTAGTAGACTATTCAATTATTAACAAAGTTTATGAAAAAATGCAAGGAATTTAAGGTTGCATTTCAATTTTGAAAATTTTCTACAATAATTTTTGTAGGATAATTTGTTAATGCAAGTTTCCATAGTTATTTATAATTTTTATTTTAATAGAAAGAGCCTTCAACCAAAAATACCGAAGGTTAGTCCCGCGTGTGCCCTTTGAGACACATTAGGTCATCCCACCAATTCATGCCCCATGGTTCATGAGTTGAAGGGTATCCTTCATACCCCTTAAGCACCCCCATTTCTCCCCACTCCATCATGTGATGTTGCCACCTCATCACGTAATAAGGGTTTAAGAACCAACGACCTCTTGTCTATTTATGTGAAACACAAACATTATACACAACATTGTCTCAATCTCCGTCGATATCAAGATGTGTTGGTCACCATACATCATGCCTCAATAGTAGCACCACCACTTACACCAACCTCATATGTTGATGATTCCTCTTCCACCATTTATTATGTCACGAACTCGGTTAATTATTATTTGGCATGCCCTTGAGTGCTCTATGTTCAATACACTCATCTCATCTATATGTGTCTTGTACTCATCAAATACCTTCATCACTGCATGCATCAAGTGACATATCCCCCTCATCAAGATCCCAATCCGCCTAATTTTGGATGCTCCTCATACACTAAGTACCTTGACCATATCAATGGAATGCCCAACTCCTAGCATGGTTCCCACCACACCAACACAACTATTGGAGATTCAAACGACCTCACCACTTAGAAAATGATACGAAATCATTTCACCCCCTTGTACTAGAACAATACATAAAAAGAATAACATAATTAATAGAAGAGATAAAAATATGAATTAGAGAAAGGCATGGATCACATATTAAAGGAAATAATAGAGCTCATGTACAAATTTCCATATTTGTTGCATTTATGTGTCTAACATAACTCTACTTTCAACATCTTGCTTCATGCAACATGCACCATACTTTGAATTTGCAAAGACCCAGGAATTCTCCACCCCCCATTTAAATGACCCTACAAGTTGATTCTTTTAGTTTTTTCACTTTATAAGCATAAACGTACGATTATGCATGATGGAGAATCTCTAGCGCTTTCCCTTGTTAATATATTTAACAAGGGAAAGCGCTAGATATTCTCCGTCATGCATAATCGTACGTTGGATTTGGTGATAATTGTCTCCATATTTTGGCTTTAGAATATATTGTGCAAGTGTACTTTAGAAGTATAAGAACCTGGATTGACATTTAATGCTTGTAATTTATCTCACAATTAATTTACCCATTAGGATGCTTTGACCTAGTAACTTGAGAGATGAAAAAGATCCTATCACATTAATGTGAGGATCCATTTTCACAATGAACATTAGGAAAAGACAATATTCAGTGCAGTTGGTAATATAGTCAACTAGTAGACTATTCAATTATTAACAAAGTTGATGAAAGAATGCAAGGAATTTAAGGTTGCATTTCAATTTTGAAAATTTTCTACAATAATTTTTGTAGGATAATTTGTTAATGCAAGTTTCCATAGTTATTTATAATTTTTATTTTAGAAAGAGCCTTCAACCAAAAATACCCAAGGTTAGTCCCGCATGTGCCCTTTGAGACACATTAGGTCATCCCACCAATTCATGCCCCATGCTTCATGAGTTGAATGGTATCCTTCATACCCCTTAAGCACCCCCATTTCTCCCCACTCCATCATGTGATGTTGCCACCTCATCACGTAATAAGGGTTTAAGAACCAACGACCTCTTGTCTATTTATGAGAAACACAAACATTATACACAACATTGTCTCAATCTCCGACGATATCAAGATGTGTTGGTCACCATACATCATGCCTCAATAGTAGCACCACCACTTACACCAACCTGATATGTTGATGATTCCTCTTCCACCATTTATTATGTCACGAAATCGGTTAATTAGTATTTGGCATGCCCTTGAGTGCTCTATGTTAGGAGCAAATGCCAGCTCTATGTGGTGTCACCATGCTCATCAAATACCATCATCTGTTGGATGCATCAGAAAGTGACATGTCCCCTCATCGAAGATCCCAATCTAACTAATTTTGGATGCTCTCATACTAAGTGTGCCCAGCCATATCAATGGAATGCCCAACTCTAACATGGTTCCTACACACCAACACAACTAGCCAGAATTCAACGACCTCACCATAGAAAATGATACGGGGGTGTTTCACCCCTTGTACTAGAACAATACATGAAAGATAACATAATTAATAGAAAGAGATAATGTGAATTGAAAAAGGCATGAGTCAACATATTAAAGAAAATAATAGAGCTCATGTATGATTTCCTGCTTTATTTGCATTTATATTGTCTAACATAACTCTACTTTCAACATCTTGCTTTGTTGCTTGTGAACCATACTTTCTCTTTGCAAAACCCGAAATTCTCCACCCCCCATTTAAATGACCCTACAAGTTGATTATTTTAGTTTTTTCACTCTATAAGCATAAACGTACGATTATGCATGATGGAGAATCTCTAGCGCTTTCCCTTGTTAATATATTTAACAAGGGAAAGCGCTAGATATTCTCCGTCATGCATAATCGTACGATGGATTTGGTGATAATTGTCTCCATATTTTGGCTTTAGCATATATTGTGCAAGTGTACTTCAGAAGTATAAGAACCTGGATTGACATTTAATGCTTGTAATTTATCTCACAATTAATTTACCCATTAGGATGCTTTGAACTAGTAACTTGAGAGATGAAAAAGATCCTATCACATTAATGTGAGGATCCATTTTCACAATGAACATTAGGAAAAGACAATATTCATTGCAGTTGGTAATATAGTCAACTAGTAGACTATTAAATTATTAACAAAGTTGATGAAAAAATGCAAGGAATTTAAGGTTGCATTTCAATTTTGAAAATTTTCTACAATAATTTTTGTAGGATAATTTGTTAATGCAAGTTTCCATAGTTATTTATAATTTTTATTTTAGAAAGAACCTTCAACCAAAAATACACAAGGTTAGTCCCCTGTGTGCCCTTTGAGACACATTAGGTCATCCCACCAATTCATGCCCTATGCTTCATGAGTTGAAGAGTATCCTTCATACCCCTTAAGCACCCCCATTTCTCCCCACTCCATCATGTGATGTTGCCACCTCATCACGTAATAAGGGTTTAAGAAGCAACGACCTCTTGTCTATTTATGTGAAACACAAACATTATACACAACATTGTCTCAATCTCCGATGATATCAAGATGTGTTGGTCACCATACATCATGCCTCAATAGTAGCACCACCACTTACACCAAAATCTTGTGACATCTTGTCAAAAACAAAACCATCAAACTGAAAACACATCATTTTCTCCTTCAAAGAAAAAAAAATTCACATCATGTGAATATGTCCATGTACTCTTACATATTGGTGTACAAAACCATCAACCAAACAAGTTGACAAAACATGCCTCTTCAAACAACTGACTCTTAGCTCAAATAATAGAGCTCATGTACTTTATCTAACAAGGGAAAGCGCTAGATAGTCTCCATCATGCATAATCGTACGTTGGATTTGGTGATAATTGTCTCCATATTTTGGCTTTTTGACCCGCAAAACATAATTATTTTAGAAGGGAGGGAAGGAGGGATGATCACATTGACTTTCTTGATGACCTGTCTATGAAGATTAACTAGTACCTCAAGAATTATTTTTTTGCGTAGGGAAAGAGACACATTCCCATGTCTAGTTCTTTGATATTGTTAATGCCTCTAGTGTTTACTTCTACAAGTTCTATAGGCAGAGTCTGTAAAGGGCCAGGTAGCCTCTGGATATCATCTTTTATGAAAGGTGACATATCTAGTAAATGCCCCTGCAGTCAATCTCTGGAATGGATCTAAATAGAAGTTATTCATTTTTTAATATTCGTAAAACACAACAACTTTAAGGTAAACTATGTACATGTTCCATTCATCATGAACACAAACCTCACAAGCCTCCTTGGCTTTGGAGCATTTTCCATGTTTTCCATAACCAAGAGCCAAATAATTAGGCCCTTCTTGAAGAACATTTTGGCTCAACTATGCCTTGTACATGCTTGCCTTTAAAACCCTTTACTTTCATAGCACATTTTCATCAAAAATTTGGACCTTGTTCCTCTAATGTCTCTAATGTCTCTCAAAAGCACGTACACATTCATTTTCAGAGGACATTGAAGGTAGAAACCAATAGCTAATTCTTCTAACTAACCTTGACTAAAATGAGCTAAATTGTACTTTGATACGAACTTGATTTAAATTGTCCACCCCACATTAGGCACCAATGATTATAACCTTTAATGGGC
Organism: Pinus albicaulis; assembly: GCA_034641835.2. Taxonomy (NCBI): domain Eukaryota; kingdom Viridiplantae; phylum Streptophyta; class Pinopsida; order Pinales; family Pinaceae; genus Pinus; species Pinus albicaulis. Next base: position 223,702,640 of record CM076583.1, read on the forward strand.
TGGCACTAGTTTGTAATCATCATCTCAAAATGGCCTAGTAGATGAAAAATTATCATGTTTGTAATCATCGTTTCACACCATCTACATATGACCCTTCTACACATTATATGATTGAATTTATGGTAGGTCATCCCTTCTATCTAGACCACGTTTGATTGTGACATTAGGTGAATAAAGGAAATTTGATAAGGAAATGATCAGTATAAGTTTGTCCTCCTCCACGCACTCCATATCTAATGATTGCCTATTTTTCTCTTCCAACATTTTATTTTGGAAATTCATTTTGGTAGTTAATTCTACTATTTAGTCACAACACACTTGGAAGTCAAAGAAATTGTTATATACACTACTAAACTCAATTAACATTGTTTGTTATTGGACTTTACAATAACAAAAAACTTAGATTTCATTAATGTAGTAGTGTATAATATGATAATTATATGTATAGTGGTGTGGCTATCGATAAAATTAGCTGCTAATGAATTTCGAGAATAGAAAGTTGGAAGTGGAAAATTGAGAAATCACTAGCTATGGGGCGGATGGAGGAGGACAAGCTAGAAACTATCTTTTGCTTATAAATTGTATTTTATTCACCTGTTTTCACAATCCATTCATGGGATAGGTAGAGAGGATGACATTTCAAAAATTTATGCATATAATATGTAGAAGGGGTCATGTATGAGATGGTGTGAAGTGATGATGATGGACATGGTAAATTTTCATGTGCCAAGTCATTTTTAGATGATGATGACAAACCAATAGTAGCCATTTTAAGGTTATAATCATTAACAAGAAATATGGGTAAGGAAATTCAAAGTGCCAAATTCTAAGGAAAAAGCCATATTTGCTTCTCAAAAACTTTATTTGATATACTCTTAAAAAACCAAGTACAAATTTTAGTAATCCTAGAATCATGCTTTACATAAGGTAAAAGTGGGGAACTCATGACGTGTACTATAGATAAAAAAAACATTTACACTTACCAAAAAATATATGATAAAAATTGACAAACTACATGCCCTTAAGCTCAAGGGGATATAATCATTCTTGCCTTCCATATAGATAATGAAAATGATTGTTCTAAGTCTCATGTTGCTTCTCATGTTATTTTATAAACCTTGGTTGGAAAGAAAAATATGAGGGCAGAAATGTAAGAAATATAGAACATATTGGATTTAACATCCCCAAATTGGATTTTACTCTGAGGTATTGATTTTTTGAAATCTATTTTGTGAATGTTGACCAATAGATATACATCATGGAGGATGAAAGAATAAGATCAACCGAATCCCATATGGAGTCTCGGGGATCGGAGGATGTTCACGGTATTTAAATATAATCTTAAATCTACATACATGTGTGTACATATGGAATTGATTTTTTTACTAACTTTGTGAGTGAAATTAGTTGTTAACAAGTTTCATATTTTATTTTTTAGGAGGCAAGAGGAGAAGGCTTTCTACTCCATCAATGGAGTGTGGCCAAGGTTCAACCGGTCGAGGTAACATGGTGCCGGAAGGGGGTGATATTTATTCCCCCGAAGGCCAGCAATCAATGGATGTTGGTTCTCAGCAGGGTCGCTGTGGGTCTGGTTCTCAGCAGCATCATTCTGGGGCTGGTTCTCAGCAGGGTCGCTGTGGGTCTGGTTCTCAGCGGCATCATTCTGGGGCTGGTTCTCAGCAGGGTCATGTTGGAGATGATGTTAACCAACAACATCAAGGTTGCCATCAATTTCAATATTTTTCATTAAATTTTTACAACTTTTTTTACACGTGTTTTTTCTAATATATGAAATTTTATATATATTGATGCGGAGAACAAAAATGGTAAAACAGGTAAATTAAAAAAAGACATGAAGCAGGCATGTATTTTGAAGAAAGAAGGCATGGGAAGCACAACTTGTCCCAGGAAATGCAAGGATGCTGATATACCATGGAAAGGAACATGGTGGGTGCACCCTTCTAAGTGCTCAAAGCCAATGTGAAAAAATTGCGGTCGGAACAGTTACAGTTTGACTCTGCACCTTTGTGCTTAGACAAAGTCTACAGATAGTTACACATTCATTGAGTGAAATGGTAAAAGTGTACAAAGATTTGGGGCCAACCACTGATTAGTTTGTAGAAGTGATGAGACAGAGAAGAGAAGCAGTGATAGGTCCCGATAAATGGCAGGACATATAAAAACAAGTTTCAAGACAGGAGGCTAAGTCAATGTTTAATTTTAAGGAAGGGCCAAAAAGAAAGATGTTGAAGGTGCAGTATTTCAAGCACCCAGACATAGCAAAATATTTGTATAGTCGACATCTTGCGGCCTTTGGAAGGCTTCCATGGAACGATGAGGTTCCTCTTTATTTTGCACAAATGTTTTATGCAGAATTTTTTTAAGGGTATGAAACCCGACTACAATGATCTTCCTTCAGAATTTTTTGGCCTGGGGAGAGGTCGATTATGTCAACGTAAGGGCGCAAAGCGAGATGTGGAGTTTCCTCGCCCTGAGCCGCCATTGGTGAGTCGACCGTCTCGAGTCGAAACCTTGCGATCAGAGATGGATGCGACTTCTCAAATAAGTCGTGAAGCAAGAGATGTTATGATTGAAAATGTTCATAGAGGATTGAGTGGAGTCGATCTTGGCTTAAATCGACAAAGAGCACGTCAATATGCACGTGCCAATTTTGTTTATCATACAGATGAGGAGATTTACAGCATGAATGTTGAAGAACTCCGAACATACGCAATAAATTGTCGCAATGGTCTGCAAGACCTAATTTTTCGTGAGGAAGAGGGCACCGGAACGGTATGTGTTAGTGACCTTAGGATTTGAAATTATATTTACATATACATGTGTACAATTTGTAATAAACACATGTGTATGTACACATGTATACATTTATTTGTATGTGTACATTAATCTAACAAAAATGTATGATTATATGTTAAAACACCATTTGCAGTTCTCAGGCATGATGCGTGATGAAAATGTTAATATTACGTTCGGGACCTCTGGCTCAAACGATGCAGATGGGTCTGCACATCATGATATGTTGGCACATGTATGTTAGTGTTTTTTAAGTGACTCTAAAATAAATAATTGTTGCCACACATGTACATGTATGTATATATATAATTCGATAAAATGTTTTAACAGGTACCGATTCCGTCTGATGTTTTTGGGATCCCGGTACCTTCTTCTTCTTTAGGAGATATGCCTTCTACTTCATTGGGAGATGACCAAGTATGGACAATTTTTCACAAGTTCAAAATTTATGTTACCTCAAAAAGTTCCATAAAAAATTGAGATATAGAGAGAGAGATCTATATTTTGAGTTATTTAAAAATTTTTGAATTTAGGTTTGTATAGAAGATTTTTTTAATCCGAGGACTTTAGCGACGGAGATAGGGACATCCACAGCATTTGAAGAAGTTGTCTTTAGTTCTTTTTTTTAATATTATTGTTCAAATATGTTTATATATATGTACACACGTGCATTTTCATTTGAAAGTTTTTAATTTATATAAATTATTTATGTATATATATATATAAATTTATATTTAACTGTACATGTATATTGTACAGGTTACCACTAGAGATGTTTCTATGGCAGATACTCTTCATCAAATGGAGAGGCAACCTTACGAGGTATTGCGTGATTTTTTTGTTATATTTTGTTTTTTACATGAAGTTCTAGATATATATATTCTCGTTAATTTTTAAAACTTCAAATTTTAATGTTCAAGTACATGTACATTGTGTATGTAGGTTTTCCCTTTACAAGGTAGCGAGCCAGTCGGGACCCAGAGGCTAGATCTTCCATTTGACGGACAAGACATACAGTAGATTTGATTTTATTTCAAAATTTAGATGGTTTTAAAATTTGTTAAACTTGATACAGTTTGATACTTGAGTGAGATTTACAATTTTTTGACATATTTTATTACAATATGTTTTTTGGACATATTTTTGGACATATATGTTAAATGTTTTTGTTGGATAGTTGAATTATAATTGGCATGGCATGTGATATTTAATGTTTTAAATGTTTTTGTTAGATAGTTGAATTATAATTGGCATGGCATGTGATATTTAATGTTAAATGTTTTTGTTAGATAGTTGAATTATAATTGGCATGGCATTTGAAGTTTTTAAAAATACATGAATGATGGAATGTGAACCTACATTTGCACATGTGGTAAATTGAAATGTTACTTGTAACAAGACAATCCCCATTGATTTCATTACATTATATATGTTGATTTCTGATTTGATATAATTGCATACATATGATGGTACATTACTTGTAAAGTCATTGGATTAATAACTTGTTCATTGATTTCAGTTTCCTTTGGATGGTTTTAGTACTTTTGGCATGTGAATGTGAAGTAATGTTGTCATTGAATTACATTTGACATTTGATATTTAATGTTAAATATTTTTGTTGGATAGTTGAATTATAATTGGCATGTCATGTGATATTTATTGTTAAATGTTTTTGTTGGATAGTTGAATTATAATTCTAATGGTATCTGAAGTTTTTAAAACTTCATGAATGATAGAATGTGAACCTACATTTGCACGTGGTAAATTGAAATGTTACTTGTAACAAAACAATCCGCATTGATTTCATTATGTAGTATATGTTGATTTCTGATTTGATATAATTGCATGTATGATGGTACATTACTTGTAAAGTCATTGGATTAATAGTGTTCATTGATTTCAGTAAGCGCAAAAAATTATTGACAATGTAGAATGATTTTTGTGTTATAATAACTAAACCTAATAATATTGGAGAGCAAGAGAGACTTGAGGTATGGTGTTTACTACAAGAGTTTGAGTTAAATATTTAAATGGTTTATCTATATTTCATAAAATAGTTTAAGATTGATCACAAGAATTAAGAGTTCATGTCTCGGTCCATCATTGGTATGGTCCATCATAGAATGATCATCCATGTATGTTGATTTCTGATTTGATATAATTGCATACATATGATGGTACATTACTTGTAAAGTCATTGCATTAATAACTTTTTCATTGATTTCAGTTTTCTTTGGATGGTTTTAGTACTTTTGGCATGTGAATGTGAAGTAATGTTGTCATTGAATTACATTTGACATTTGATATTTAATGTTAAATATTTTTGTTGGATAGGCATGGCATGTGATATTTATTGTTAAATGTTTTAGTTGGATAGTTGAATTATAATTCTAATGGTATCTGAAGTTTTTAAAACTACATGAATGATAGAATGTGAACCTACATTTGCACGTGGTAAATTGAAATGTTACTTGTAACAAACCAATCCGCATTGATTTCATTATGTAGTATATGTTGATTTCTGATTTGATATAATTGCATGTATGATGGTACATTACTTGTAAAGTCATTGGATTAATAGTGTTCATTGATTTCATTGTAAGCGCAAAAAATTATTGACAATGTAGAATGATTTTTGTGTTATAATAACTAAACCTAATAATATTGGAGAGCAAGAGAGACTTGAGGTATGGTGTTTACTACAAGAGTTTGAGCTAAATATTTAAATGGTTTATCTATCTTTCATAAAATAGTTTAAGATTGATCACAAGAATTAAGAGTTCATGTCTAGGTCCATCATTGGTATGGTCCATCATAGAATGATCATCCATGTCAATGACTCTTAAGTCTATCTTTCCAAACCATGACCCTACTCTCACATGTGTGCTTTTCATGACACCAGTCGTGCTACTTTTATCCTTGAGTTGACTGCCTTGAAAGCACTCAACTCTTTCTCCATGCTAGCCTTCCTCTTTCTAAGAGATGAAGCTGCCTTTCGACTTAGGAAGCTATGGGTAGCCCCATGTCTATAAAAGCAGAGAACTTTTTCCCATGTACGGTTGTAGACATGAATCTCAAGTCCAAGGAACTTTCATCATCATTCCTCCTTGTCTTGTGCCTTACTTTCGCAATCTTCTTCAACATTTCCTCTTCCAATATGTTTTCCGAACTAGCCCTTGGCTTAACAGTGCTTTTCACATATCTCTTCTCATGAAGCTCCATATAACAATTTGATCCTGGGCTTGCTTGAATTGGTTCAAGCTCTTTTTTTTTCGAATTCTGTCTAATTGCTCCAATACGACATATATTGACTCCTTCCAAACGAAGTGCACCAATCCTCTTAGTGTGGTCGTCTTCTTTTCCAAGTGTGCCCACACATGCATTTTCTTTCTTCAAACCAATAGGTTTCGGATCAAGAAAGTCCCTCTTGATCTTATCTTCCATGTTCTTGACTTTACCCTGCAACGTGGTGCTTATTTCCTTCAAGTGAGCCCTTTCCATAAAGAGTTCCTGAAGTCTTTGTTCGCCTTGTCGTATCTCCATGTCAAGCTTTTCAATTTCAGCAGTTTGTCTAGAAAGTCCATCCTTGGAATTTCTTGCGTGAAAAACCAAGTAGGTTGAACCAACGTTGGTCTAGTGCATTGGAATTCATTAAAGAATTGGTCATTGGCGCTGCTTCAAGCTAGGAGTGAGCATCGTCACCAACCTACATTGAATATTTTACACTCCCTATGGTGAATGATAATTTAAATTGATTGACAGTCTAAGACTTTCGAATTTTTCCGAAAGCCAAATGATCTTACAAAGTGAGTATTTATAATATTCTAGTAGGTCATTCGGCGACAACTTTTACCAAAAACTTGAAACGACTTTGGCGTGTGATATTTAATTTGTTAAATGTTTTTGTTGCATTGTTGAATTATAATTGGCATGGCTTAACAATGCTTTCACATATCTCTTCTCATGAAGCTCCATAGAACAATTCGATCCTGGGTCTGCTTGAATTGGTTCAAGCTCTTTCCTTTTCGAATTCTGTCTAATCGCTCCGATACGACATATATTGACTCCTTCCAAACGAAGTGCACCAATCCTCTTAGTGTGGTCGTCTTAGTGTGGCGTGTGATATTTAATTTGTTAAATGTTTTTGTTGGATTGTTGAATTATAATTGGCATGTGGCATGTGAAGTTTTTAAAAATCCAGTTTTGGATGGTTTCAATCTACATTTTGCATGTGATATTTAATGAACTTTAAATGTTAAATGTTTTAATGATGCACAATATATAATAAAAAGGGTTTTAAAACTTAAAGTTTTGGATGGTTTCAATTTACAACTTAAAGTTTTGGATGGTTTCAACCTACATTTGCACATATGGTAAATTGAAATTATGTTACTTGTAACAAGACAATCCCCATTGATTTCATTGTATATGTTGATTTCTAATTTGATATAATTGCATGTATGATGGTACATTACTTGTAAATACATTGGATTAATAGTGTTCATTGATTTTACTTTAAGCGCAAAAAATTATTGATAATGTAGAACGATTTTTGTGTTATAATAATTAAACCTAATAATATTGGAGAGCAAGAGAGATGAGGTATGGTGTTTACTACAAGAGTTCGAGCAGGTCACTCGGTGACAACTTTTACTGGAAACTTGAAACAAAGAGAATCTATCTTTGGCTAGGACATCATGTAAGATGCTTGACATAAACAGTAAAATTGTACTTAAAAGCTGAGATTAGGGCAAGTGGGGACAACCACTTGTTATCTCGTCCCTTGGAGGCTAGGCCATATGGGGACCGAATCTGACTTTACAAAATAAAGTGAAATAATTTGTACCATATGGTCGGAGAACATATACAAAAACAATTAATATACAAGAACAATTAATTTCATTCTAGAATATATATATCCAATACATATTTAACATTTTTAATCAATGCACATGTATAGAAAAACTACTTTAAGTGGAAACTAGAGCACGTGCTTGGACCCAAACAATTTGTAGCATTTGCAAACCACAAATAACATAAGCAGTTCAATTTTTAGTTGAGTACTGAAAGGTTTAAAAGATAATAAATTGTTGTCCTGACACTTCACTCAAAAAAATTCTAATGGAATTCCATCCTCAATAATCCGTTCATGATCGGATTTTGACATTTTCCATTTCTTAATTTTTGATTTTATCTTTGATTGAACTTCTATCAACTTTATGCGTGCTGCACACACCAAGTGACTATATTGACAACTTATGGAATCAGGTTCATAGTCTTCGAAGTAAACAAAGTCTCCACTTTGACGAGTTTGTTTGAAAAAATAACCTTTCGGTATAATAGACCCTTTGTCATACTGAAATCCGTGATCATTATAGTCTTGTAATAATTTCATTTTTTGTTCAGTGCAACGCATCAAATAATACTTCACATTTTCATAGTTGTCAATAGGTGCAATTACAGCAAAAACATCTCCTGCACAATAAAATAAATTTAACATTTAATTATGCATATTTAAATTTAAATTTGTAAATCTTTAAATCATTAAAAAGTAATTCAATTGTTACCTTCTCTAACAAGATCAGAAACTCGATCACCATCGGATGATATTGTAGTTTCCTATGATTCCATTTCTTCAATCATTGCAACAGACATTTTTCCCTTTGTATTTAGCTCTGTATGTTTCCAATCGTTCACATACATTTTGTTTTCACAGATGTCATTGGATTTTGTGTTGTCTATGCAAACATCACAAAAACAAGAATATTTTCTTTTATCAAATGCAAACACATTTGTGGACAATTTTGTTTGAATTGAATGCAATTTTCGAGTCCCTTTTATTGTTCCAACTTCATTTCCAATTGATCTATTTACGTCTCCGATTCCAATATGCCAGAAAAACCTTTATATGGAAAATTAGAAAAAGAATTTGTAAATATGATATCAAAATACAATTAAAAATAATCATTGCATGATAAATGTGCAATGTTTAAAATTAGATTACCAATATAAATTAAATTGAATGTACCTTTGCACTTCTCGTGATGGGTTAATCTCATGGCTTAGAGCATTTTTGCACCATTAAACAACTTCTTCAGCGTTTGCAAGTCGGCGTGCAAAGTGGTTCATTTGATATCTTCGAAGTACTCGTTTTATGCATGCTCCTGCACCGTCATGTTCTCCTTTTCCATGGCCAGTCTCAAAGAAATTCCAACAATGTTTAATGAAGGTTTTCTTATGAAGACGACACAACCAAAAAAATGATCGTGCAGATTTGAATTGACCTGCGCATCCGTCTGACCATATCCAATGTTCATTGAATGTTATTCCACGATTTTTCAATGAATCATAAATTTTTCCAAAACAATGTTGTACAAAACATGTATCGTGTGTACGATCGTCACTGATATAAAAGTGATATTCTTTAATGATATGTCGATTTTCACTCGTGCTTTCTATATGATCGACATTTTGTTCAGCATGTCTATATAGAATATGGACGAGCATGGAGACTTGGTCAGAGTGATAGTATTCACTCTGGATTTATTTTTGTGGAACAAATGTGTAGTTCTCTGCAAAATCAATCACTGACAAAATGGTTCCTGGTGGAAAAACTTCACGAGATTTTTTGAATTGCAAGTCTTGCCATCGAGCTCTATGGGAATGCATGGTGTATTTGTAAATTTCTGCTTCAAACTTTCTCAAAAAAGTCTATTAGAAAAATTTCGTCTTCTCGTAATTCGATTCTTTTAACACTATCTGCACCTTGAATCGATGTACTGGTATATTCATATCTCTTCCATTTTACTTTCATGTTGGACAATGATTGATCATTTATATCAATACGATATTTGTTTTGAAATTTAGTCAAATTTCCACAATCATCGCATTTTTTACCACCAACACATTTCTTTTTGTAAAATAGTTCCTCGCTTTCTCTTTCACATAGAATTTGAGATATGAATTCACGGATAGTGGAAGGAGGAGGTGAATCCTTCCATAATGTTCTACCGAAATCAAGGAATGTGTCTTAATATAACTCAAATTCCACATGATAACGGCAACAACAAGTGTCGCGTACGGTGATAGGTTTTACATACCATGGTTTTTGTTGAACAAAAGCACTGAGTGAAACTTGAATTTGACGATTCTCTTCTTTGAACTTGTTGAATAACTCTATTTGAGTGGTTTCCAAGAGATGTTTTTCATGTTCTTCGTATTGATTTCACGCTATTCTTCTTCGCATCACATGTCTTGCAGTGGGTGAAACACGCGAATTGTTCTTCCAATATTCATATATTATTTTTTTAACATCTTCTCCAAGTCTATCTTTGTATGGTTGCCTACAAATAGCTCTCCAACAAACGAGTTCATCATTTACATCTATTTGCAGTCGAAATTTTCGATGTTTGTGCAGAGTTTTTCGCGAGGTTCCCAGTGCTCGTGCCATAGATGTTAGATTCAAACAATTCTCTTGAGTACTTGGTGAAACCATTGCCATTTGTATTCCTCTACGTATATTTGAAACATTTTTATCTCTAGATCTCTTAATTGACTCTATAGCACCACTAATATTTTTTATCACCTCTTCTTTCATTTTTTAATCTTTGGTTGATTTTCGAATACCCAATAGTGTCATCGCTTCTTTTAATTTCCTTGATGATAAGAGACATTTCAACATTTGAGCTTGAACTGTCACCTCAGTTTTGAAAAACATTTCCAAAATTTTCTCGACACGATATCGTATAAAATAGTCGGGTTTTTTATCTCCATATGTGCGAGTGTCGACATTTTCTAACATCTCATTATCGATAGTGATTTCATCTGTACATATTCGAAAAAATAGTACATATTCAATAACTAACTAAATTAATAAATATGTCAATAAATATTAGGAAAATTTTAAATATATCAATAGATCATAATATCTACATTTACATACCCGATTCAATTTCTTCTTGAGGTTGATTTTCTTCTTCAATATTTTGAGGAGTATCTCTGTCTATTTACATTAAACAAAATATTTTTCAAACTAGTTCATCAAATAAAAATTAAGCTTCACATTGTACATTGGGAAAACTTTAAAAATATATCGATAGATCATAATATTTACATTTACATACCTGCTTCAATTTCTGCTTGAGGTTGATTTTCTTCTTCAATATTTTGAGGAATATCTCTGTCTGTTTACATCAAACAAAATATTTTTCAAACTAGTTTATCAAATAAAAATTAAGCGTTACATTTTACATTAGGAAAAATTTAAATATATATCAATAGAGCATGTAATATTTACATTTACATACCTGCTTCAATTTCTGCTTGAGGTTGATTTTCCTCTTCAATATTTGAGAGAGCTTCTAACTTTCTTTTGCGATATTGTCTCGTCTCTTCTCTACGTTCCTCGGGCTTTCCTTTTCGATCATATTTTCTCACACAAGTTCTTCGATTTCCCATGATAATAGGGTATGAGGTTTAAAAAATTTCCTTTAAAAAATTAGACAATAACTCAATTACAAACAATATCACAAAAGATTTAATTTAAAAAAATCTTTTCTAAAAAATACGTAATCCAATCCAAAACACTTACATATCTCTAAGAAAAATCACACCGCCTCCAAGAAATGTCTTCCAAAAAAATTCTTTAAATCTTAAAATGTAAAGAAAAATTTTTGAACAAAAAAGCTCAAAAGATTTATTTTAACACAAAACACGTACATACCTCAAAGAAAAATCACGTCGCCTCCAAAAATGTCTTCCAAAAAAATTTTTTAAATTCAAACTTTGAACCTCCAAGAAAAATCACGCCGCCTCCAGAAAATGTCTTCCAAAAAATTTTTTTGACCCCAAACTTTGAAGAAAATTTTTTGAATTCAAACCAAGTTGTAAGATGAAATGAAGTGCGAAATGTGCGAAAATTGTGAATCATTTCGCGGCAATTTATATTGACCGCGAAATATGTGTTTTGTAGGGGGCTCCACAAAAAATTCCGGCCGACGGAAAATTACACAATAGTTCGCCCGAACTTTTGATAATAAGTTAAGTAAGAACTATTAATGAATTAGTTTTAGTGATAATGAAAAACATGATTACGACGAGCGCCACGCTAATAGTTAAACAATTCTATCGCCTTTAAATCCTTGATGCAACAGTCAAGCTACGAAACTTAAATTCTTTAACTTTGGACTGATTAAACTCCATGAAAACTTGTTAATTAACTGTCGGAACCAAGACAAGCATTTTCAGAATTGAATCTACTTTCAGGAAATATAAATTTTATGGAATTTCGTAAATGTTTATTAATTTTAATTATTTTTCTAATAAAATGAGTGCAAACAATTTTTGAGGGTCATCGTGATTCAGTGAAATCAAAATTTTGTATCTCCCAAAATACATTGTAAAAAAAATTTAAAAAATTATGGGGCATTACATTGGTCTGTTGACTGTAATGGGTAGCTTTTAGATTTTTAGTTTATAACTTGTATGTTAAGAAATTTGTTGCCACACGAAATATATAAAAAATACGCAGTTTTTCGTATTAGACCAGTTCAAAAAATTCTAGTAATTATGATATGCATCCATTGGCTTTGTAAATATGACGAAACCAAAGTAGACTCTGTCTAGATTGTTGTAATACATTTTGTTTTTTCAAAAACAAGAATTTTCAATGAATACAACGTTGCCACATAACATGACTACTTATGAATTCTTTGATTGTTAAGAAACGCTAAGTTGACATATCAAATCCGCATAAAAAAATTTCAAAAAATAAGTAATAGAAAGCTAACAAAATTTCTCACAACTTTTATTTTTACCGCAAAATGAAGTTCTACACGGAAAAATTGTTATAGTTTGCAGAAAGTTGAAGAACCCAAAAAAATGAAAATTTTTTCTCAAAAAAGGGCAAAAAGTGTAACCCAGCTTCACATTTTCACCCATATATACTCATAAGGAAGGGAGAAAATAATTTTGTCCCAGATGTATATTGTGTACCTGGTTTGAAATGTAACCTTGTGAAAATTGGATAGATTGTGAACAATGGCTACAATATATGTTATAAGAATAATGTTTGCAAAATCATGGACATACCTCCAAGTAAAATGATCAATGCAAAAGTGCATATGAAAAAGAATATAATGTTTCCTCTCAAGCTCAGAATGGACTTGAAGGAAGGAGGTGTGGTGGCAGTAGTCACATGAGAGGTTTTTCAAGAAGAAGTGAAAGACAAAAACTGGTTATGGCATTTGAGATTTGGACATATCAATTTTGGAGGTTTGAACCTCTTGCATAGAAAGGGGATGGTAAAAGCAGTACCACTCATAAAGAAACTAGACAGCCTATCTGAAGGTGGCATCTTGGGAAAACAACATAGAGAATCCTTTCCAGCACGAAAGAGTATAAGGGAGAAAGCACCCTTAGAGATTGTCCACTCAAAATTGTATGGACCAATGAAAACACCATCATTGGCTGGCATTCACTATGTCTTGACATTTATAGATGACTATACAAGAAATACATGGGTTTATTTCTTAAAACAGAAGAGTGAAGTGTTTCGACAGTTCTACAACTTCAAATCTCTTGTTAAGAAGCAAAGTGGGCACTACATAAAATCACTCACAACTGACAGAGGAGGAGAGTATATTTCCAAATATTTTCTACGTTTCTGTGGGAGAATGGCATACACAAGCAGTTTTCATAAGGTACACACCAGAGAAAAATGGTGCTGCAGAAAGGAAGAATAGGACCATCATGGACATGGTCAAAAGTATGCTGAAGGAAAAACATTTTCCAAATGAGTATTGAGTAGAAGCTGTAAACTATGTAGCATATATTTTTAATAGACTTCCAACCAAAGATGTTATCAACAAAGTCCCAAAAGAAGCATGGAGTGGAACAAAGTAGTTTGTCACTAACATAAGAGTATTTGGATGTGTGGCATATGCACATGTCCTAGATCAGTTAAGAATGATGTTGGAAAATAAGGGGTTGTTGAGGAGGTAAATCCCCTCTGCGGACAGAGGCGATCCCTACTAGCCCAGCAGGGGTCTAGCAACAAACAAACAATGCTATGACGCAAGCTCCTAGTTACGAATGAAATACTTGGGATAAGAGCCTACCTGGATTCCAACGCTAGATCTGAAGAAGAGATGTCCCCGTCCTTCAGCCCTGGCAGATCACAATCCTTCCGCGATCTCCGCGGATAAACACCTGCACACAGAAGAAGCGAATAGATACAAGCATAGGAACCAACATACGTAACTAAACATCGGTCAGAAAAGATATTACTCGCATTAACATAATGGAAAAAGGAGTGGAACCATAATCATAGTCATCTATTAAAATGATAAACGAATAGAAGTTACAACCAAGTTCTGACGTCGCAGCTTCCTTCGAACGGGTCTCCGGTCGTCCACGTCTCGCTAAGCTCGCCAAGGGAAAGGGAAACCTCTCCAGAGTCTCGTAACAATCGTCTCCTCGCTTAAATGGGCCTTAAGGGAAAGAAGGGATTCTTTACAATACAAAGGCACTTGGGAATAGGGAGATGCAAAGCTTCAGCACTTCAAGACTAGCTTGCCATGGATCTGAGCAAGCTTTTATAGATGGGGAAGGAGGGAGTTGGGATCCCTATTATTATGGGATTGGCCCTATCAACAAGGAAGGTTCCATAGAAGGTGGCAAAACCATTTCCCTTCCATAGAACTCCCGAAGCCAAACCTCCCAACTCAAGATAGGCAATGGTTGTGAGTTTGTTTGAACTCAACTTCCGCCATCCATATTTAAAAAACAGTCCCTAAAATGGGTGGCGCGATTGCTGCTCTATGACAGAGCGCCAAGTGGCGCGACCTCTTTACAGAATTTCCCTGATTGGCGCGAGCACTGAACTGTCTACCCGCGCCAATGCAAAAAGAGCTGTTTTTCATGGATTTTGCAAGGAGATGTCTCAAGGGGAAATGAAGTTCATACTCAGAGGGATGCATTGATGATGTTTTCAAGGCATGACAGTGTTCACAGGTCACATAGTGGGTCCTCCATTGTGCGGGATGGGGAATGGTAGGGACGGTGACAAATTACTGTGTAACAGATGCCCCCTAAAGCATGAGGCCCGAGAGAGAGAGGGGTGAAATGCTTTACGAGAACATGTCCAACTGAAGGCCCGCCGTCGGAAAACCTGCGCAGAAAGATACAACTGATATCTCAAGTACATGATATATATATATGGTATGGACGCAGCCATCCGAAACAGAGTATGCTATAACCCGGATCTAGGGTATGGGCGCAGCCATCCAACTAAGATCAAACAAATAGACTCAGGTATGGTCGCAGCCATCCAATCAGTGAGTCATGTACATAATGATAAAAATCCACAATCGCAGCCTGGATTACAACAGACACAATCCAGGGTCTTGCGCTCCATCTCGACTCAAATAAGTACAAGTTCTAGCATGCGAATGTGTGAACTGATGTCGAACATGCAAGAACATCGCCTGATTACCAGCCAATGATGAAAGCTGTTAACAGACGCGAGAGAAACCACCAATAATGACAATGGTCCTCAAGGTACTACAGGTACAATCTACGGCATGTGAATAAATGAGTTGACGTCGAACACCCGCAGAATCATTCGATCGGAAGCCAATGATGTAAACTTCACGTCGAATGCGACGAACCTGCCATTGAGGCATGCAGGCTCCAAGGTACCATCAGGAGTCTCTAGACCAACTTCCTGGATAATGAGTTGAAGTCGACAGGAAGTGACCTTGATCGAAGGTGGGCCATAATGATTCCCACATCATCGACACGAGACAGAGAACATAATGTTTGTTGTGAATTAGGATCATATGAGAAACAGAGGAAGGTTGATATTTGCAGAGGCCAACTTCTCTTGAACATATGAACGGCACGACAATGGACTTGGCAGTATTTGACATCAACGGATCAAAGGTCATGGCGACGAGGCAGTGAACAGATGAGAGGTCAAAAGAGATTACCCAAACCCATGAAGGCAAAGTGAAACAACGAGATGAGATGTCCCCAACCCGACACGAATGCAGACAAGTGCCATGTTCAAGAGCGACATACTGCCGACGACAACGACGATGGTTCCATTTTCCCCCCACCATTTCTGGCGAGTACCCCAATTATTTTTTATAACAAGCTTGAAGGGGATAGCATATGCTTGTGATATAAGTTCGCCCTTCGGGCGAATCCATCCTAGTGCATTTAACGAGTCCTAGGAAGGAGAAACTCGGAGAACGTCATTTCAACGGAATCCAATGTCATCAGGGTTTAACGAGTCTGACAAA
The DNA here is from genome assembly GCA_034641835.2 of Pinus albicaulis. Lineage (NCBI taxonomy): Eukaryota > Viridiplantae > Streptophyta > Pinopsida > Pinales > Pinaceae > Pinus > Pinus albicaulis. Next base: position 223,718,758 of record CM076583.1, read on the forward strand.
GGAAGAACTCGGCGTCTTTTCATGTTTAGAGAGTTTGAAAAGACAGCAGAAAAGAAAACTCCACAGGTCCCTTTTCGTACATAGTTCCCCAGATCCGAAAAGGTAGAAAACACTATCCGGGGAAACCTCCTAGTCGCGATAGGCTAGGGTATTCCTTTTTCGTAATCGATCCAGCCCAGCCCGAAAAAGGGTTAAACTTATACTGGGTGAATGTCGATTCGTGTCCATTTTAACGAGATCGAAACGACAAGGGCCTCGGCGATTTTTTCATATTTAGAGAGTCAGAAAAGAGCTGAAAGATGACTCCAGAGTGACTTTTTCGTGTATTTACCGAGTCCGAAAAAGTATAAAATACAACTCGTTTCCACCTTTTAAGTCGCAAAAACCTGCCACTGCACATACCCAACAAGCGTAAAATCCATTTTCGACATAATACATGCAAATATTTGACAAAAATAACTTTTAAAGCTCATTTAACGTGAAAAAGTTATAAATATGTCTAATGGTAAAAAATGAAATTACTTTTTACTATTTACCTTGTGGAGAGCAACAGTGGTCCATTTGGAGCAGAATCTTCTGACGGTGATTGCGACCAATCCAGGCAACCATTCAGCGTCTCGTCTGTGACAGGTAAGAGGCGCTCCTTTTCTCTTTCTTTCCATGCATTTTTTAGTGATTTCCTTTCATAAATCAGCTCTGTAAGGGCACTTTTGAAATTTTAGGGCCGGGCCAAGGGGCGCGGGTATCGGGCACGGACCCGCGCCACTGAGCTCTTTTTACCAAAGGGCCCGCGCCAGCGGCGGAACCCAAATTTCCGCCTAAAATTCCGCTATTTATACCAAATCTCTTGAATTTTGAAGCTCACAGAAGATCTAATTAGGGGCTTTGAACCATGTGAATGCAGATAAACAGTCAGAATGGCAATCGAATGGAAGGAACGGGAACACGGAGATGAGGACGAAGAGGCCATGCAAAGCCAAGCATGTATGAATGCTCTGAGAGACTGTGGCTTAAAAAAGTTCTTCCTCACGCCATGCTTACGAGCTCAGCCTGAGCTCCTCCAATATCCGATCAACCTCTGGGATGAAAATGACCAAGTATTCAGAATACGAGACCAGGTGTTGGAATTGGAGGTCGCTGACATTTATTTCGTTACTGGATTATCCCGCAGGGGTCCGATCCCTGTACTGACTGGGAGCAGACCATCAGGGGAAAAGATGGAAGAAGTAATGGCGCGGGTGTGCCGCGGGGCACAAACAGGAACAGGGAGTAAGAAGGTATACATCTCAACCATCCCCGATCTAGCACTGAGAGTTGTACTCCACACCATTACGCGGGCTGCTGGATCGCAGGCACCGCACGAGGCTACAAAGACTCAACTCTTACTGGCCTCAGAATGCATGGGTCCCCGACTATATGACTGGGCAACAGCTGTCACCATTAACATGAAAAGGCAGCTCACAAAGTGCAAAAAGGGCAAACTGAAGCAGTTTGGGTATGGTTCCATCTCGGTGTCGTTCATTCTGGAACGCATACCAACCTTCCAGGGCCAAGAGGCCCCTGTGGCGAGTCCAGTACCACGAGAGCCGAGAATGGCTCGCTGGGCAGCACTGATGCCCAGATCTGGAGGCGGGCAACAGATGTCCTGGAAGCCCGAGTTCTTTAGGTGGCTACGGCGCCAACTGATCGTTGTGGAAGATTGGCCCTATGCGGGAACTGACTTTACAGGGGACCCAGATCTCCCGCTACCAGAAGGAGATGACTGGGATGAAGAGCTGGGTAAGACCTCATATTTTTGATTTTATGTTTATATATTTTTTTTGTATACACACATTCGTCTTAACACAATTATATATGCATGCAGACGTAGGACCTGAGAGACCAGCCGGGATGTCTCCTATCTCCCGGAGGACACAACTCGCCCCTGAGATCCAAGGGGAAGGCACCGGAGGAGGGGCACTGGTTCAGAACCTCGAGGGGATCGTCCATGGGATCCCAGACTATGCCCGGCTGTCAGATGTACCGATGGATTACCAGCGCCATACGGTGGGAGTTCCAAACCGACTCCACCGAATCCTGAGGCGGCTAGTACGTGCAGTGACGTGCTATCATGAGCACCATGCGGATTAGTCTCTAGGATTTATGCCACACCTATTTTTGAGAGACACAGTGTCTCCGTATGTATTAAGACAATTATGTATATTTTTTGAGTTTTGTGTGACGCACACTGTGCAAACATTTCGACACACACATATATATATACATATGACTATTTTAGATGGATCTTTCTTTACATGTGATGATGTTTTCTATATGTTATGCAAATGTCTAATACAGATGTAATCTAATGTATCGGTTACATAACAAACGACCCAATGCGAAATGTATTCACACAATGCATCTAATCACACATTTCATTTTTACGCAAGCTTAAAAGCACACATGAACACACACATATGCAAACTATGCTTGAAACGAGTTTTATTTTTACGCAAGCTTAAAACTCAAACTATGCTTGATAATAAGAAAGACGGGCATGCCCCCCAGCATGTTGTCTCAAATCGAGGCACATGCCCCCCAAGCTTCACTCGATTGAAAATGGAGTGAAGATTGAACACACACGAGATTTGAGCTGAAACTGACAAAACTCGAATTGAATATGCTTGTGTTTCATTATTTTAACGAGGTTGACACACTTAAAAGAACTATCCTCGAACAACTTGTTTCATTGTTTTTAGGAGCTTGACACAAGTGGAGGAACCATGCTCCAAGATCCTAGTTTCATTTTTTAAAGAGCTTGACCCAGGGAGGAAACCATGCTCTAACCGACTTACATAAAAATGAACAAGAAGGCGGTGCTTCCAAGAGTTCCACTCCGGATGGAAGGGAAACATCCTAGAAGTCAGGACCCAATGCCCCCAGCACATTATGCACAACGGCATCATCACTGAGCACAGGCACGGGGTAAGTAGCCACATAGTTGACCTACGGTGGAGCAGATACAACGGGTGGATAGAAACCAGGAGGGGGTGATGGCGGACCAGATGCCATATTAGGACCAAAGAATGACAGCTGATCAATGGTCACGATCCTTCCTTCATGCGGAAAGCACATCACGCGAAAGAGGGAGGAGACAAGTGCTCCCATGGCATAGGTGTAATCGCGCCCCAGGAGCAGATTGAAATCCAAAGGGCCTGGAACGACCATCACGTCCATATGGACGGTTTTCCCTCCCAAAGTAATCGGTAACCTTGGAAGGATCCCCAACGGTTGACTCGTCCTTCTATTGAATGTCAACAGATTCTGCGTAACAGGCGCAAGCGGTGGCGAACTGAAAGCTTGCCAGGTAGTTGAAGACAGAATACTAATAGACGCACCTTCGTCTATAATGGTACTGGGTACAACCACACCAAGAGCCTGTACTGTGATCTCGAAAGGCACATAAGACGGAAGGCGAAATCCTGCAAATCGATTCCAATCAAAGGAAGTGACCAAACTACTCGGAGGGGCTACCATCGAAATGCGAAGGTCTTCCCCTGATGTTACGGAAGCAGAAGCCTTCTCCATGACCTCCATCTCGAAGGTGGGAGGAATATCCTCTGGAGCCTCCATCATGGGAGGCGGAGGAGCGGATTTTTGAAGCACAGGGACAGGAGAATCTTTCTCCAAGTCTGAAGAATCTGAAGAGACCAGAAGGACATGAGGGGTGTGAGATCCACTCTCGACAGAAAATACCTGGTGTACCGCGGACGGGGCCAGTTCAACCGATCCTACGACCAATGGTTGGTCAGGGACGGATTCGTGAATTTGAATTTCTGGGGGAGTGGGATCGACCAAGGATGACTCTTGACCAATCGTAAGATCAGCTGACGGAGAACTTAAAGAAAGCCGATTATAACCAGGTGGAAGGCGTGGTGTAGAATCGGTCGAGTTGTCCAAAACTCGCTTGGCTTCATCCATATAAGGACAAAGGTGAATGGCATGGGGCCCTTCACACAACTTATAGGGATTGGTGATCTTACCCTGCTTCTTAGAGTTCTTATCAACAACAGCTGAAGATGTGCCCCCAACTTGACTCCCGGAAGCCAAAGGCAATGGTGGGTGGCCGTTGGACCATACTTCGAGCACCTTGGGAATGCCAGGGCAGTCTCGAAGAAGATGGTCTCCCGTGCACAACATGCACGGGAACTTGACTTTCCGAGGAGGGTTGGAAGGACTATCGAGAGGAGATTCCTTAGGGACAGTAGCTGTACATCTAACCTCTCGCTTATCAGACTTCTTCTTCTTTGTCTTCTTCTTCTTCTTCTTAGCCACCTGGCTACTCGAATTCAGACTTTCACCAGGCGAAGTAGACGATGAGGACGCAGAAACAGGCGAAGAAGGGGAGAGGTCCACCTTGGGATCAACATGATGTTGTTCCATCGGAGGAACTGATTGAACAGTAGTGGAGACATTCGGAACTACAGAGGTTGAGAACAACCAAACAGGCAACCCAACCGTTAATCCAGGAAGAGACAACGTCGCCATGTAAGGAGCACCAACATTTCCAAAAGGAGGAAAATGACCAGGATTCCCTTCTGAGGGAATTCCTTGGTTGGTGAACTCTGAAAAAGTTGCCATCAAACTCAAAACCACACACGGGCTGAAAACGAGTTAAGACACACGATCAAACAGTCACAAGCAATATCTAAACGGGTGTGTAATCGTGGGAGATTGATTTTACCACATTGGAAAATAAACAAATCCTACCGTTTCATGTTTTAAGAGTCGAGAAACGATAAAAAGGTGTCTCTATCTCTTTCAGAGTTGATACAAGCGTGAAAGGACAAGCGCTTGACGGTCTTTTCAAGTTTAGGGAGTCAGAAAAGACCAAATGACTGCTCAGGAAAAAACTAGGCACAAAGGGTGTACCAAATATCCGTGAACTGCAACATACACCTTGGTTTCAAATAATGAAACAGAAATCGACCAAGGACTTTCCGTACGTGCAGGTAGTCTCCCCGAATGTTGTGTTCGGTGTATCACGGGTATAGGGCGGCAGACTCGGCTTCCTGTGGATAAAGGATTGAAAACCTAGAGGGGTCTCCCTTTATATACGCGACGGTACGGGGAGCGCAAGTCCGTACTAGCGCCGTCTAAAGCCAACAGGCGAACGACAGCTGCTAGGTTTAACGACGCCGGAACACGTCTCTAGCCTAGACCTTCTAAATATGTTTCGTTAAGTTCCAATGTTGCCTTAGGTTAATTGAATAAATTTTACAGTTTATCTTCAATTAAGTTTCAATTTCCAGGCCCTATCGTATGTAGTGTCTCGAAAGACTCCTGAATGCAAGCTATATGCCACGGTGCAACATTTCGTTCGATGAAAACTAGTTAAATGAAAGTTGAGAGCTTTTATACAAACGAAATGAACGGAATATAAACAAGAATGTCTCTAATGCAACTAATGCAATTGAACACTTTTCATTCAAACACTAATCACTAGCGATATGGAAAAGATCACAATTTGCACTAATTTAACAAAAGCAAAAGAGATTATTTTTTTTTATTTTCAATGTTTAATGACTAATGTGCACTGAAAACAAAAGGAACAATTTGAGAAATGATATCTAAGAGAGCGAAACAAACAACATTCACTCAACAAAGCAAGCAACCAAATCTCTAAATCGACCCAAAGTCCCTCAAAGCAAAGAAAGACTTGAAAACTCCCAATGGACCGTGTGATCTAGGTCCAAAGCAAGGGCAAACGAATTCCGAATGAAGGAATGAACAATCACTCAAAAGACGCAGCAAAACAATCAAAGAATGTTTAGAGAGCGTGGAGAATCAATCAACGAGTTGACAGGACAATCAAGACACCAAAACTCCCAAGGAGGGCTCGATACACTAAGCCACTAGATGCCCTAGGGCTCAAAACGTGAAATCGGTAGATAGAGGCGAACAACCAAAGGATAGCGGTGAATTCCAGCCAAACAAGACTCCAACACACTCAGACAATCAGGAAATCAAGAAGAAAAGTATTGGTCAAGCTCAGAAAGCCAAAAAATGAAGAAACTCAAAAAAGTCACAGGGGTGGCGCGACTGTGGACTTGAAACTGGCGTCAGAAGCCGATTGGCGCGAGACAGACAAATGCAACAAGCGCCAAGTGGCGCGACTGTCGGGTTAAAAACCGCGCCAGTCGAGTTCTTCAATAAAAATTAAAAAACAAGCTATTCTGAAAGTAGACCAATACAAGCTAAGCAAACCAAGAAGCTAAAATAATGAGAGAATCCAACCCAGAAGGTTCATCAAGTAAGGAGAAACAATCAAGGCGAAACAATCATAAACAAGACAAGGAAGACCGGACGTTTCCCCAGTGGAGTCGCCAATTTGTTGAGGAGGTAAATCCCCTCTGCGGACAGAGGCGATCCCTACTAGCCCAGCAGGGGTCTAGCAACAAACAAACAATGCTATGACGCAATCTCCTAGTTACGAATGAAAGAATTGGGATAAGAGCCTACCTGGATTCCAACGCTAGATCTGAAGAAGAGATGTCCCCGTCCTTCAGCCCTGGCAGATCACAATCCTTCCGCGATCTCCGCGGATAAACACCTGCACACAGAAGAAGTGAACAGATACAAGCATAGGAACCAGCATACGTAACTAAACATCGGTCAGAAAAGATATTACTCGCATTAACATAATGGAAAAAGGAGTGGAACCATAATCATAGTCATCTATTAAAATGTTAAACGAATAGAAGTTACAACCAAGTTCTGACGTCGCAGCCTCCTTCGAACGGGTCTCCGGTCATCCACGTCTCGCAAAGCTCGCCAAGGGAAAGGGAAACCTCTCCAGAGTCTCGTAACAATGGTCTCCTCGCTTAAATGGGCCTTAAGGGAAAGAAGGGATTCTTTACAATACAAAGGCACTTGGGAATAGGGAGATGCAAAGCTTCAGCACTTCAAGACTAGCTTGCCATGGATCTGAGCAAGCTTTTATAGATGGGGAAGGAGGGAGTGGGGATCCCTATTATTATGGGATTGGCCCTATCAACAAGGAAGGTTCCATAGAAGGTGGCAAAACCACTTCCCTTCCATAGAACTCCCGCAGCCAAACCTCCCAACTCAAGATAGGCAATGGTTGTGAGTTTGTTTTAACTCAACTTCCGCCATCCATATTTAAAAAACAGTCCCTAAAATGGGTGGCGCGATTGCTGCTCTATGACAGAGCGCCAAGTGGCGCGACCTCTTTACAGGATTTCCCTGATTGGCGCGAGCAATGAACTGTCTACCCGCGCCAATCCAAAAAGAGTTGTTTTTCATGGATTTTGCAAGGAGATGTCTCAAGGGGAAATGAAGCTCATACTCAGAGGGATGCATTGATGATGTTTTCAAAGCATGACAGTGTTCACAGGTCACATAGTGGGTCCTCCATTGTGCGGGACGGGGAATGGTAGGGATGGTGACAAATTACTGTGTAACAGGGGTAGAAGTGTATCCTTGTTGAATACAGTGATGAATCCAAGGCCTAGAACCTCTATAATCCATCCACCAAAAAAGTTATAATAAGAAAAGGTGTGCAGTTTGTTGAAGAAGAAGCTTGGGATGGAAGCTTAGAGAAGATAGTGAATGTCAAAACATGTATGTCTCACAAATAACAAGAGGAATTCACAATTGAAAATAATTCCTGCATGCTGGCTCCTCCTCCACATGCACAACCTCAAAAAAGAACACCAAAAAAAAGCTACAAATCAGCCTTGAGAAATCAAGGAAGTGATTCTCCAAGCACACCATAGGGATCAGAAACTCCCTCAAGTTCTAGTGGAACTCCAAGGACACCAAGAAGACCAAGATTTAGGAATTTAAGTGAAATTTATGAGAAAGAAGCTGATAATAATAATGGTTTGAATTATTTATTTTCCTTTCCTTGTGATGTTGATGACCCAATTCATTTTGAAGATGCAGTAAAAAAAGAAATATGGATTGAAGTAATGAATGAAGAGATTGGTGCAATAGAAAAGAATGACAAATGTGAGTTAGTGGACCTCCCAAAAGATAAATAAGTCATTGGAGTAAAATGGCTTTATAATAACAAGAGAAATGATGAAGGAAAAATATAAAGACACAAAGCAAGATTTGTTGTGAACGGCTACAAGTAGTAGCAAGGAAGCGATTATGAAGAAACCTTTGCAACTATTGCAAGAATGGAGACAATGCAGACATGGTTGTCCATTGCAGCACAACAAAATGAAAAGGCCACCAAATGAATTTGAAATCAACATTTTTGAATGGAGTGTTGAAAGAGGAGGTATATTTTGAACAACGTCTTGGATATGATATTGAAGGTCAAGAGCACAAAATGTGCAAGTTGAAAAAAGCTCTTTCCGGGCTGAAGCAAGCACCAAGAGCATGGTACAGTAGAATTGATGCTTACATGACAGAAAATGGGTTTGGAAAGTGTGGTGGTGAGCCCACACTCTACATAAACTAAAATGACAGTAAAATACTTATTATTGTTTTATATGTAGATGATTTAATATTTACTAGCAATGATGTTTCTCTTATTTCATATTTTAAAGCAGTTATGAAGAATGAATTTGAAATGACTGACTTAGGTTTATTGAGATACTTCTTGGGAATAGAAGTAAAGAAAAATGAAAAGGGAATTTTTGTTTCCCAAGAAAAATATGTTGCATAAGTTTTAAATAGATTTAACATGCATCACAACAAAGCACCATTAACTCCAAATGTCATGGGGTTAAAATTAAGCAAAAAAGATTGCAGCAAAAATTTTGATCCAACATTGTATAAGAGCATAGTTGGAAATCTAATGTATTTGACTACAACTAGGCCTACTATTATGTATGTTGTAATTTTAATTTAGATTCATGGAGACACCAAAGGAGACACATTGGCAACCAGCCAAGAGAATTTTAAGGTATGTGAATGGAACAAAGTAGTATGGTGTTCTATACTCCTCAACTAATAACTTTTAGTTGATTACATACACTGACAGTGATTGGGTTAGAAGTGTAGATGATATAAATAACAAATCTTTGTATGTGTTTTATTTCGGATCGGGAGTCATTTCATGGGATTCCAATAAGTAACCAATAGTTTCTTTATCAACAGCAAAATAAAATATGTGGCAACAATAGCAGTAGCATGCCAAGTAGTATGGATGAGAAGGATGCTGAGAAATTTGTGTCATGAGCAAGAAAAAGGTAGCACAATTTATTGTGATAATAGCTCAACAATTGCATTATCAAAGAATTCTATCTTTCATATGAGAACAAAGAAGATAGATGCGAAATATCATTTTATAAGAGAATTGGTTTACAATTGTGAGATTATTTTGTAGAATTACAGGATAGAGGAATATCTTGTTGATATCGTCACAAAGCCATTGGGACAAAAGAGTTTTGTTTATCTCGGAAAGTGTCTGGGAAAGACTAATGGCTCCAATTATAATTAAGGGGGAGTGTTGGAATTATACACCCAACCACTGCAATGATTGAGAATCTGCAGTAGGCAACACTTCATCAATTTTTGGCAGATAAAGAAAAAGCAAGGATCCGAGAGCATGAACCAATTTTCTCGCAACCACAGCAAATACAATACCTGAGTCATCCTCTGCGTTTATTACTTTCAACCACCACTTTAATTTATCTTTTTCTCGTAGCAGAGCAATCACAAGTTTCTTGCAATACATTTAGGCCTTCACCACCTATGTTATTCTACCATCGATGCAATATCTAGCGGTACCTACCTTAACCTTACCGCCTTGTTTTGCGCTTTATTTCCTTTGTATTTCCCTTTCCTCAGTTACCTTTTTTTACCACTCGCAGAGCGCAATTCGCATTGTTTACCACTTACCTTACACCATATACAAGTTAAGTTATTTGAAGTGCGATGTGATCGTGCTACCGCACATTGCAGTTGCAACCATTTATGTTTTCCCATAATGTGACACAGCATATGTTATTTGATTCACAATGCGACCATGCCATCGCACATCACGCCAACAACGATTTATGTTTACCCATGTTCATTCCAACTGAATTTTAAGATATGTGATCTGCGATAAGGAACTGAATGCGATGAGGTCTCAGAGCTAGAAAAAATAATATTCGAGATGCGCTAGTTTATGTTTTGAACACATTTTTACGTGATTTTGTGTATAAATTAGAATACGGCCTATGTGCCGATCTAATGAAGTATGGATCTTTTGATAGCCCAAGGACGAGAAGTTGTTGAGAAGATGATTGGTGAGCCATATTTATCCCTACTTAATAATATTGTGGTTTAATCCACTGAAAACATTTGTTGCTTGTGCAACAATATAATATTTTTTCAGGGCTTCGAGGTAGTATTATCTTGTTAATGGGTGTGAGGCTTGATATTTTTAGAGAACCTCGATCTGAAATAAAATGGAAAATCTATACTGGGGTTGATATTTCCAGGGATTATTGTTCATGTTTTTTTGTTGCTATAGCATTACCCTACCAAGAGAATGTATGTGTATGAGTAATTTATTTCTCTACATATTTGTTATTCAATTTCTCTCCTGGTTTATTCATGATTCCATATATAATATTAATTTGTGCAATGAGTGATTATAGCTAGAGTGTCTGGGATGGTCAAGTGGCGATGATATCTTAGGAAATGCATATAAAACATAGAGGATGGGTGAGCCATGTACTTTTCTGAGAAGACAATATAATATTTACTTGTTTTCACGTCTATTTCTCCTTGTAGCATGGTTCTTGGGTAGTACCACCCAATTATTGTTTTGAAATATACATCAAATGGTATCTTCAAAATTGTATGTGTTCTTGCATCACAACACACAAACAACCCCAAACAACGTGCCCTATAGAGGAGGTGGGTAAGGTTTAGCGAGAAAGCATACTGACACTTCAACCAATCAACCGTTGTGTTAACAAACAAGACTGTCACCTTGTGGACCCTAGGATTTTATGTGTTTAATATGTTGAGATATGCATAGATTCCTTGTTCAAAAAAAACAAATTATCTCTTATGAAAAGATTGTTTGTATATATATATATATAAGAAGTAAATATAGTTTATAAAATTTATATTTGTTTGAGATATAACACAAATATAACTAGAATCAAGCTAAATTGAATGACAATTTCATGCCTTCAAACTCTCTAGTTTAGCATTGATTAGAAATATCATATTTTATTGTGCATATATTGCAGATGGCTTGTTCCAGTGAGCATGAATACATGAAATACAAAATAGACTCTCACCTTTTATATAACAATCTCAAAGAAATATGTGTTTTCTAATATGATTAATTATTGTGTTCAACTATCTAGTTAAACTTATACGACGATTTCGATTTCTTATTGTGTATTTTTTATAAATGGATTTTTCTCATGAGCACGATAAAGTGGAAAACAAAATAGAGTGTTTGTCGATGTAAAACAAACTATACATGAGGTGTGTTTACTATTATAAACAATTATTGGATTTGAAATATGTTTACCATTAGTAATTGTGTGTGTATTTTAACCTTAATCCCACTCTGTTTGTCTTTCAAAGAAGGAAAACACATTGCTCGAAGATGATGTGCAAAGGGGATGTTTGCGATTTTTTGTTTATTATTTTCTACATGTTTTGATTTGTTGAGTTTGAGCATGGCCATTACTTGTAGATTTTATTTTTATCTCTTTTTTCTTATTTTTTTGTAGTTTTGTCTTGATTTCATTTGTTGGGTCTATTGTACTCACTTTCTTTTGTTTTTTGTTTTTGTTTTTTTTTTTAATTACTTTTTTTGTAGTTTGGTGTTGGTTTAGTTTGTTGGGTGTGGAAAAGGAAACGAAGGAAGGAGATAGAGAAAATGGAGATATATATGGAGAAAATGAAGGTGAGTCAACATATCTATATGTAGTGCACTTCATTGAAAAGCATCTTTTGCTAATTTGTATCTTGATTTGTTTTCTATTCAAATTATTATATGTTTTATCTATTCTCTCATAATAAATATATTGGTCTTTTTTATGTAGTGAACCACTATATTTGTATAGTCTACACATTTCAAGTGGTGAAGATGTAGTAGACATTCAACAAACGTCGAACAATCAATTATTATGCTAATATACAAGGCTACTGCCTTATGGCCCCTAGGATTTTGGGTGGTATATATGTTTAAATATGCTTAGATCCCTCTTACAAAATGGATTATTTCTCTTATGATAACATTGATTGTACTATTCCTAGTAGAATTACATCTAGTTTAGAAAATTTATATATTTTGAAATATTGCATTTTATATCAATGGATCAGAATTAAGTTCAATGACATGTTCATGCCTTCAACTGTCTAGTTTAAATTTTATTTGAATTGAAATATTTTATTTTACATCTACTATAGATGGTTTATTCCAGGGAGCACAAAATGGATTATCTCCCTTTATATAAAAAAACTCAAGAGAGGTATGTTTCACATTATGATTGATTATTGCATTCAACACTCCAATATAACTTGTATAATGATTCTAATATCTAATTATGTATTTTTTGTAAATGGCTCGTTCTAGTGAGAACGGGTAAGTGGAATACAGAATCGAGTGTTCATCCTTATGTAACAAACTTTAGACGATGTATGTTTTTCATTATGAATAATTATTTGTTTTCAATTATGTTTACCATTAACATTCATGTCTTTATTTTAAATTTATCAAACCTACTTTGTTTTCCCTTTCAACGAAGAAGACACTATAGTAGAGATAATGTGTAAAGGGGAAGTTTGCAATTTTTTTTCGTTGTTATCTATATGTTTTGTTTTTGTGGATTTTAAGCATGACCATGCTTTGTGTTGCATTTTTTTCTCGTTTCTTGTTGTTTGGTCTTGGTTTTTTCTATTTGGTGTGAAAAAGGAAAGGAAGGTAGTAGGGAGTGGAAATGAAAGAGATGAATGGAGGTTATCATTCATAAATGAAGGTGAATCACTTCAACTATACACAATGCACTTCAATCAATTATTTTTCGCTTATTCATGACTCCATTTTCTTCTTTTTCAATTTATTATATGTTTTATATGTGGTCTCATACACTATTATATTGATTTTGATTGTCTAGAAAGATAATACAGTTGTATAGTGGTTAAGATAGGTTAGAAATTTTGCAAACGCATAAAAAATGATCGGTGAGCCATATTGTTTCCCTACATAATAATATTGTGCTTTAATCCACTAAAAAATTTGTTGTTTGCGCAACGATATAGCCTTTTCGCATGGCTTCGAGGTATTATGATCTTGTTAATTGGTCTGATGTTTGAGATTTTTTTCAGAATTTTGATATGAATTAAAGGGAAAAGTTATACTGCTATTCACATTGCCAAGGCTTATTGTTCATGGTTTTTGTTGCTATAACACTAGCCCAGGGTAAGAATGTATGTGTATGATTAATTTATTGTTCTATATATTTGTTTTTCACTTTCTCTCTTGGTTTATTTGTTATCTCATATATAATGTTACTTTGTGTAGCGAGTGACTATATTTGCATTGTATGGGATGGTTGAGAAGATAAGATATCATAGGCAATGCAAATGCAAGATAGAGGATAGGTGAGTACAGTGGTTTTCAAAGAAAATAGGATTACATTTATTTTTTTGACAACTATTTCTCCTTGGGTAGTACTACTCAATTAGTGGTTTGACTTATACATCAAATGGTATCTTTAAAACTGTATTTTTTCTCGCCCCGCATCACAGACACACCCCCACACAATGTGCCCTATAGAGGAGGTGGGTAAGCTTGAGAAAATAGACATACTGACCCTTGAACCAATCAACCATCATGTTAAAAAACAACACTACCACCTTGTGGACCCTAGGATTTTGGATGTTTAATATGTTGAGATATGCTTACATTCCTTTTATGAAAAAAAGAAAAAGAAAAAGAAAAGAAAACATCTCATATGAAAACATTATTCGTATACATAGTAGTACATTTGGTTTAGAAAATTAATATTTTATTTAGAAATAGCTCAAAATGTAACTGGAATCGAACTAAATTGCTTGACAAGTTCATCTGTGCAAACTCTCTAGTTCAAATTTGATTAGAAATCTAATATTTTTTTTTTTATCTATTGCGGATGGCTTGCTCCAGTGAGCATGAATACGTGGAATACAAAATGGACTTTCACATTTTATATAAAAATGTCATAGAAATGTGTGTTTATTAATATGATTAATTATTGTGTTCAACTCTCTAGTTTTAGTTATATAACGATTCTAATATATTATTTTTTATTTGTTGTAGATGCCTTTTTTTGATGAGCACGAGAAACGAGAATACAAAAGAGAGTGTCCATCGTTATAAAACAAACTCTTCCTGAATGAAGTCATGCCACAACCTTTTCTAGTATGGCATCTTGTCCCTGGCAACGATCCCTTTGATGAACAACTTCCACTTTGGAGTAAAAATCTTCAAATAAACCATCACCATCTCAAAATATAAAAAACTCTCACCGATCGTGGCAAGCTCATCTCAAACCTAAGACAACTTCGTTGATATGAAGTCACCCCCTCACCCTATATCCTCTTGGTGGCCTTTAAATTATCCTTTAATACAAATAGTCAGTTCTCGTTCTTATTTTTGAACAAATCATGAAGATATTTCAAAATCTCATGGGGAGTGTTCTTCTCGGACATATGACGTATTGGAGGATCCTTGAAACCCTCTAGGATGATCAAATTGACCCTCATACCCATCTCTTCATACACTTCTATCTCCTTAGGGTCACTCGACTTCTTGACCTGTTTCTTGGAAAAGTACCAAATCTTATTCACCACAAGAAACAAGGTAATATTTTCCTTCAAAGGATTATAGGTAGAAAACCCTTCCAACCCATCCTCAAATTGCGGACCAACCATTAGATTTGACATTGCGGTAAGCCTTTCAATAATCTTGTGACCAACTCCCTCTCAATCTGTAGTCCTTGTGCACACTATTATTCATTGGCCCTTCAAAGTGGCTATGAAACCATGTTGTTTTTTCACGACACAGGAATCTATATTAGGGTCTTATAATCTCTAAAACTACCTATCCAAACTAATTTTCATAGTAGAATATAAAAAACATTAAATCAACTAGTGCACAAAATAATTTTTTTTTTATAAATTTTAACAACCCAACTTCGTTATATTAAAAAACTGCAACACAACTATCTAGGGCTCCCATACTAGGGATAATGGCCCTCATACATCCACTGATACAAGAATACAAACTAGAGATTGTTTTCAACAACTATGAAAACAAAAATTCCCTAAATAAGATAAAATATAATGTCTTAAATGATGTAGTCAACTTCACAAATTCCCTTGGTCATATCTTGAACACATACACTAGTCCTTCTGCTCCCAATCTACAACACTTCCTCTATCAATCATCCTACTCCTTTAGGTCACTAAACACGACTCACCAGTCTGTTGCCTAACTGATCATTCTCTCATCAATGACTCAACACATAGGAACTCTTGTTGAGTTGTTCACAACTCCATTTATGAACAAATTTAGGTTTCCCATTGTTTCTCCTCAAATCCTTTTGGAATTCCTCTCGCTATTTCATTCTTGCGCTACTCTAATGAAGACAAATTTTGAGACAAAAGGATTCCACCTATCAATGCAACATGTCCTTATCCAAAAATGAACTTGGGTGGGTCAAATTTCTCCCTTTGACCTTCTTTCATCCTTCAAATATTAGTAATTGAGCTCTCCAAAATCCACTCTCCTTACAACTATTAATGTCCTTCTTTCCAACGGATCTAGGCATACTTGGGGCACCTAATTTCTACCCTCCAATAGCTTTAATATAACCAAAAAAAAAAAAATTCCAACGTGGACTCTATCCACTAGCAAAAAATGAAACTTATACACATCAACAACATACATTTTTCTCGCTATTATAGGTTTGTGCCTTTTGTTGTAGATTTAAACATGGTTAGGGTTAGTATCAGTCCACATCATCTCCTTTTTTTGCTCCTAAGAACATAACTCCAAACGTGGCTTCCTTCCTCCTTGGCTCCTCTTCCCTTCATTGGATACTTGGATCCTCAGAAAACACGTCGTCCACCTTAGGAAAGTCTGCAACCCAAAAATAGGTCTCTCCGAACAAAAACCAACCCAAAACTAGTCCAAAACAACTTGACCCTACTCTTGATATAATCGGCCCTCAAGGTAGTCATAAGAAGCACTAGGTCATGTGATCCTCTCCTTTACATAAGTTTATCCTAATATACAACCTATTTCAGATGTGTATCCTATTATATTATTTTCGCCTCCTTTTATATTCTTTTCTTAGGTCTCAACGATTAGCCCTTCGGGTACACTCACACTCTAGGCCTGACCAACTTGTTCTTTGTGCCACATGGGCACTTGAAACATACAAAAATATTATCACCATTTTGATAAGTGTTGTCATGGTACTTTAAGTTTCCCCCTCTTCCTTTAATGGTGCTCCTTCATCTCCATGTTCCAAGTCATCAAAGTCCTCCTTGGTTTTGGCCCAACTCCTTTGGGTGAAAAACACCCAACCTTGGGTTCTTAGCCCACAAGTGAATTTTTGGTGCTAATTCTTCCACAACCCTATGCCCTAGGCTTTGTATTTCCTCCAAAGATACAAATATCAACATGATCACCCCACTTGTCACGCATCAAAAGGGAATATTTGAGGGCCCTAAGCCCACCTCTTGTCAAACATGTAGTGTATATTTCTAAGGGCACTAAGCCCACCACTTGTTTCCCATGCAATTCCTATATCTAAGGGACTTAAACCCACCAATTTTTGCCCATGAAAAACCTAGATCCAACGGCCACTTTTCATCCTTAGGCAAGAAAATCTGATGGACTTGGTAAAGCTACTTATTATCCATCAAGTTCTTAGATTCGTCAGACCTAGGAATAACACTTATCATCCATCGAGTGCCCATATAAGAGGGGCGTGGGAAGGCTATTTTTCATCCATCGATCACCAAGATCAGAGGAGCCTAAGATTACTACTTCTCACACATATAATGGCGTCATTAAAGGGGCCTGAGCCCACCACTTGTATTCCATGGAAGAGCAGACTGGAGGGACCTCAACCCACCACTTTTCATCCATCTAGACAATATATTTGAGGGCCTTCAATCTGCTACTTTTCATCCAATGAGTGTCAAGATCGTAGGGACCTGGAAATACCAGTTTCCATCCATCGAGAACCCAACTCAGAGGAAATTAGCAAGCCACTTGTCATTCATCAAGAACAGAGGTCAGAGGGACTTGGGCATGCCACTTGTTATGAATTGAGCTCTCAGATCGGAGGGTTGTTGGAAGACCACTTGTCGCATATCCAGTGGCCTTATAGAAGGGACATGATCCTACCACTTCTCCTCCCTTGATAGCATAGAACTATGACTGATATAACAATTACAAGGTTGTATTTCCATAGGTCATGGTTCCCTAGGTCACAATTGCACAGGTGACAGTTCCAAAAGTCAATTGTAGAAAAATGAGGAACTATGACTCCAACACTTGGAACCATGACATGGGGAGCTGTGATGTCAATAATTGTGACGTGACTAGAGACCGGTGTAAATATTCTTGGGTGCAAGAGAACCAAAAAATATGTTTTGCAACTCCCAAAAATGTATGTTGTACCTTCCCAGAATGTCTAATAAACCTATTTAAAATTTCCATAAAAAGTGAAAAACCATTGGGATGGATCCAAACTCCATATCATGCAACCCCATTGGAACAATTAAAATTTTCTTGTTAAAGCTCCAAAATTTAAAAAAAAATCTTTACAAAAAGACATAAGCCAAAATACCTATGAAAACAAAGAAAATAAAAAATAATGCTCATGGATCAATATTATACTTCCTATGCTACAATAAAATAAGAAGAAAATATGTTATGTATTCAAAGATTCAATTACACCAGGTAAGTATCTAATGGAATGCATGAAATCTCCCCTGTGTCTACTTATGAATAAAAACAGATAGACATCAAATATCGTCTACATATATGCAAGAACCTACAAAAATATGAAGATCACATCATGAGTTTCATGCCAAATCAATTATTTGCTAAGTAGGTCTGTTATAAATGTGATCTTTAGGAGAATAAGATAACCTACCATCCTAAAAAATATCAAATCTAGATATTGTGAAACACCTCTCCAAACATTGATTAGAGAACCCCCATGATTTTTGAATATTTATACCACAAACATCATTATATAAGGTTAGAAAATTCTCCAACTCTCAAAATATGTGTATGTTATCCCACACAAAATTTAGCTCTCAAAATATTTCCCTTTCTCATTTTTAGGTGCCCAATGAGGGCAAATGTTTTAAAATCGACTACTTTGAACTAGTAACTAGTCAAACTGACTAGTTGGACATGCATGAGTAACGAACCAGTAGGGAAATTGGACTAGAGCACCAACTTGTACTATTTAGGTAACAAATCAATCAGTTGGGTACCTAACCGGTACAAACCAAGCCTAATTTTCCAGTTAGATTCCTAGATAGGTTTTTAAAAATATTGATTTTTGTTGTTCTAAACATTGTTAGATCTGGCCTTGTTTTAAGGATTTTTCATAGCTAAATAAGGATTTTGGGTGTTTAATATTTTTATATATTCTTAGATACATTTTCCAAAAAAATTCATCTTTTATAAAAACATTGTTTGTATTATCCCTAGTAGAAATCCATCTAGTTTAGAAAGTTTATATTTTTTTAAGATATAACATGGAATATAAATGGACTCAAAAATTGCATGACAAGTTCATACCTTCAATCTGAGCATGAATATGTGAAATAGAAAATAGACTCTCCCTTTTTATATAACAAACTAAAATAAATGTGTGTTTACAATTAATTATTGTGTTAAACACTCTAGTTTAACTTATATAACAATTATAATATCTTATTTTGTATATCTGGTAGATGACTTCTTCTAATGAGCAAGAGCGTGTAGAATACAATGGAGAGTGTCCATCATTATAAGAGCATTCAATTACAATGTTTTCAATTATTGTAATATTTGATATATGATGAGGAACTTCTTATGTGAAGTAAAAAATGATTTAGATGAATGATCATGTGAGCATTAGCTCATAAATTGCAAAAATTTTATATTAAATTTTTACAACTGGTTTCGGTTGCATAGTCCAAATAATATTATATTTTGCAGTGCTGAACTGAGTTATCAAGTCAACATAGTACATTATATTATTAGATTTAAACTGAAGTAGGGTTAGATAAAGATGGAAATTTCATTTCTTCAAAGGGAAATTAAAGTTAATATTTTAATAGTAAGTGCACATATCGATATTTTTTAATCAACATATTCAATATATAAATGCATTTCAAACTTTAATCATATGAAAAACGAAATTTTATTGCTAATTGAAAAATGTTTGATATAACCAAATGAAAAGCATTGATTAATAAGGCATTAAAATGACATTATTGAAAATAATTCTGTGGAATAGATAAATATTAAAATTTAGTGTTTTGAATACATAAATCCCAAAATTATGATGTTTAGAGTATTATATGATTTATGGATTTTCATTTATGAAAATATTGAAACAATGAATTGTTGAATTGCAAATGTTCTATGTACATGAATTTTGTTACTCTCTAGTAATGGTTTGTCCCCAAATCTATTGCCATTTTTTATTTTAAATAACTTTAGTTTTCTAATATCGATAACATGGTTTGTAGAAAAATTATGAAACCTGCTTTAGCTATGCGCATGAATCTATGGTATGGCTTTGATTATTGAAAATATTTTTTCCCACACACCTGAAATGAATTGATTAAAAATAATTTGCAAATTTTGAGGTTGTATTAATGTCACTAACATTCAACATATGCAATAATGAAGAAAAGAAAAAGAAAGAGATCCCAATATTTGAATTAATTATTATTATAAATTGCATGCACAAAATCATCATTTAAAATTAAATAACCTTTCATTTATGTCATTTAAGAAAATCAAGACACGTATTATTTAGTTAATTGATTACAATTAAAATGTAAATAGAGAAAACATCAGGAAAAGAAATTACATGTTATGAAATAGCCTATTTCTAATACCAAGAAATTGTATCAAATAATAGAAATTATTTTTTATGAATTATTATTATTATCCAATTTTAAGGTCATGGCCAAGCCAAACACCAAATTAGTGCATGAAACTCTTTGTTTGTTGGATGATAGACCCAATTCCGCCCATCTATTTGAAAGTTTACGAGGACATATATATACTCTACCATCTAAGTTTGAAATAAAAAAAGTTAATTTATTTATTCTAGTAACCTTAAAATACGTAAATACCAATTCTTTATTTACCATAATTAAAAAAATTAACAAATAAACACGCCAACCAACTTAATAAGTATCCCTGTATTATTGTTATTATTTTTAACATTAAATATTATATTGATGTTTTTATATTATATTAGTGGTGTTCCATCCAAACTACAAGTTAGCGGACACCGGCAAAGAATCTTCCTATGATGAAAGGATCTCGGAATGTTTATATGAGAAAAGAGAACAATTGGTGAAGGGAGTTCACTTTTTGAAATAAATATTTAAAATAATACATTAAATATTAAATTGGTATTAAAATTGGACATATATAGATTAGAAATTAATTTTTTTTGAAAACTAAAATAAAATAAAAATAAAAATATATAGATAGATGTTTTTGGGATTAATCATATTGTTATGATTTTGTTTAAGTTGTGAACTAAATAATGTGGTCATCTTAATCAATTTAGTATTTTCATATTGTGGTGAAGGTGAACCATATTAATTTGTTAGAATTTTTGACTAAATCCTAACAACATAATTAATTTAGAAAAAAATCTATTTGATTTATATATCACAAAAGTGTTAGATCTAACATAAAAATATATAATTAAAATTGTTTATATGGTTTATTCAAATCTCTGATTCGATATTTGATAGAAAAACTTCATTTAATAACTAGCCCTTCATAGATATTTTGAGGGTTTACTCAATATCAACTGCAAATAAGAAAATACCACGGATAAAATGTGGCTCAGAAGTATGCCCGGAAAGCCAAGTTTGACATATTACTGACTTTGCTTAAAACTCAATCTGGAGCATTAAGTTACAGAAAGGTCAGAGTAAAAAAATTGTTACAAAAATTCTTATATTTAGAAAGTTAGAAAGATTGAATCAAGACGAGCAAGATGATTGAAGCTCTCTGCCACGCCTTTTGCAAGCTTAGGCTTCTGCATGGAAACTCAACGGTGCCATACAAAAGTTAATGTCGAGGCCAATCTCCCCACTAGTAAAGCCATACGTGGGAGGAACAAGTAAATCCATAGCTGGGAGGAGCAGCTCCAAGCATGGAAGTGTTGTCCATAACATCTTCTGTGAATCAATTTCACTCCAGTGTTTACCATCCACTTCTAGATGGAAGCCTTTAGTACATGCCCTTGACATCAGTAGTAGAGCTCATGATATCCCAAAAAGGTCCATGCGAGGGTTTCTAACAGCCTCGAAGCCATTGCTTTTGGGCTTGAAAAGTGGAATTTCCTTTCAAGAAGAATTCAAGAATTAACTTGATCTCTCTCTTAGGGTCGATGCTAGGGTTTTTAACAACGATTGCTTCCGAGATTCGAAACTGCAATTTCCCTGCAAATGAGATCAGACCCTTAATTAAATCATCATTAAATTGAATTTTGAGTGGATCATAAAATTAGCAGTCCAATGCAACACTATCATACCATATCATACCAAATATTCAAGCAATACATATTCAATGCAACAGAAAGAAAAGATGTTCATTGCCAACCGTTGGATTAGTTCTTCGGCCGATAACTGTTGTTCGTTTTCGGGAGAGAAGTTATGCGGCCATAGGTTATTTTGGCACATAAAAGTTGTTCAATCGCAGTATCCTCTGAGCCTTTGAAGGAACAACAGAAATCTATCCATCTACTTACGGAAACTCTGCTGCTCCCCATTTTTGAAATATTCCAAACATGCAGAGAGAACAAAAAAGTTCACTGCACAGAGATGGCACAAAATACCACTTCTATTTCATTAAAATAAGAAACTCTATTACAAACTTAAGTTCTTCCTCCTCTGAGGGATTACAATAAAGTTTTGTTTCACTGCTTCTGAAATGCAGTGCTCTGTGCTCCTTAAACTATTCTCTGTCTTATTAAAAAAAATCACACACACATTGCTCTTTTTTTTTTGTGCCTTCTGTCTTTACAAAAATAAATTCATTACACAGTCACACTCTGTCTTTGCCTTTGGGCAATCAAAACAATACACAAACCATTTTATGTTTTTGCCTTCTGGCATTTTTTACCTTTGCAATGCACATTGTCCTTCTTAATTTTATATGCAAGAGTATTCATGGCATTACTACCCACTTCATGTTTCCCTTTTCTTAATGTTATATATATATATTGTAAATATATATATTTAATATATATATATGTATGACAAAACATATATAATTTAAAGTCCTTCCTTTTTCTTGAAAAACTAATATTGCGACTTATGAATTAAAACATAAAACATTATTGCGACTTTTTAACTTCAATTTATAACTTAAACATATAAGTGAAAAAAATGAATACTTGTGACGGTGGATTGGGCACATTTCCTAAGGGTTTCTCCAAAAGAAAATCATCTCCAAAAACCTAACTTCAAAAAATTTGAAACTGTTAAATAAATCAAGATCTAGATGTCATTTTTTAATGAAACTTTTGAACTGCAATATATAACTTAAAAACATATTTAAGTTAAAAATTGTTCATAGTTGTGACTGTGTATTTGGCATATCTCCTAACAGGGAAGAAGAGGGTACCTCCATCATAAAAACATGTCATCATGTTCCAATATATAATAATAGATTAAAATAAATGTACATCAACATCATGTTCACTTAAAAAGCACTAACATGTTCCAATATATCATCTTGATTGTGAGAACCTGAAGTGTCGACTGTGATATTAACATCCTCATTTATCAAGCGTGAGAACTGAAAATGGTGTTCACATATATGATACATTTTTGTTAGATTAACATATACAGATAAATGTCTATATATGTATTTATTACAAATTATACATGTGTTAAAATATTCACCCTAACCATTGGCACATACTGATCCCATGCCCTCTTCCTCATGAATAATCAGGTCATGCCAACCATTGCAAAAATTATTTACATACGTCCTAATATATTCAACACTCATGTTGTCTATCTCATCATATCTATGATACAGAAAATTAGCACGTGCATTCTCTCGTGGTCTTTGTTGATTCAGATATACATTAATTCCACTAAGTCCACTATGAACAATTTCTATGATGGAATCCCTTACTTCTTGACTAATTTTATAAGTGGCATCCATCTTTGACCTCAATTTTTCCACATGAAGAGGTTGAATTACCAATGGGGGCTCGAGGCAACGAAAATCAGCATCACGCTTAGCACCCCTACGGTCACATAATTTCCCTTTCCTGGGACTAAAAAATTCAGGGGGAATGTCATTATAATTGGGTTTCATTCCCAAAAGAATTATGAAAAAATAATTTTGAAAAATAAAGAGCAACCTCGTCATTCCATGGTAGTGTTCCATAGCCAACAAGGTACCTATCATACAAATGGCAAGCTATATCAGGGTGCTTGATATATTACACCTTTAACATCTCTCTTTTTAGCTCTTCTTTGAAGTTAAACATATACTTGGCAATTTTTGTTTTAACGTTCTGTTTAACAACCTCCCATATATGGCAACCCACCATTGTTTTCTTTCTTTTCCTCATCACTTCTACAAAAGTATTAGTGGTTGGCCTAAGTGTTTTGTACACATATACAAGTCTACTTAAAGAGTGAGTAACTATTTCTAAGCTTTATCGACTCTTAGTAGCAAGTTTCAAAGACATAAGATATTTTGTCAATTTTGAATAAATATGTCGACACATTTGTAATGTGCATTGTTGGATGTTTGTTTCCCAAGGTTTATCGAAAATGTCAGATGGATAATTTTTGGTTGGTGTAAAACCTTATTCTTGAATAATGCATTTTGGCATATGTCTTTTTGGAGAAACTTTTTCACCCTCTCCATCAATTTATAAGATTTTGTATAAATAAAAAGCATGTGAACAAATTTGAACAAATTGAATGAACATAATATACAGATTTATGGCCACCTCGAGATGGTTGGCAAGCATGATGCCTACCCTGAGACTGCTGAGAACCAGACTGACCACCGATTGGTTGAGAACCAACACCACCACCCATTGATTGGCCTCCGAGGGAATGCATATGACCACCCTCATGCAATTGACCACCACCTATTGGCGGTCAAACAGTGGAATGTGTACCACCAAACCCTCAAGCGACGAGAGGGACTCGTCATAAAAAAAAATATTAATTTATAATCAATTCAAAAATACATTCATACATATAAATACATTTACATATTATTGATTAAATTGCGTGAAACATACCACGATTGTGTGAACCATGGCCATGCTCCATTGATGGAGTAGATACTCTTGTCCTTCTAACTTCTAAAAAATAAAAAATGAAATTTATTAAAAACTAATCTAACTCACAAAATTGACAAAAAATCAATTCCATGTCTATACATGTATGTACATGTGTGTTTGTGTGTGTGTGTGTGTGTGTGTGTGTATATATATATATATATATATATATTCAATTAAAAAATAAACTCCACATGTATACATGTATGTATGGAGATAATATTATATATTCAAATTTCAATTAAAAACATGCACATTTAATATAAATACCATGAACATCCCTCGATCCATGAACCCCCTCTTTCGTAGAGGCATAGGATTCTATTGATCTTCACCTTTCATCCTACATTATATCTATATGGATATCTATACTAGACATTTACAATTATTTTTAAATTACTATTTAAAATAAATTCAAAATATTTGAAAAAATTAATGTAATTTAGTACAAAAATTATGTAAAACACATGGTCATTAAAAATGACTCATTTATAAGTAAAAAGCACACACATATTAAAGATATGTTACAATGTCCATGAATAAGTTTTGAAGGAGAGCATCTCAACAATAATTCATCTTTGAGAGATTAATCTTGAATTGGCATTGCCCCGTATAATTATAATTCATATATTAATTCATCTTTGACATATGAATATTGAATTGGCATTGCCCCACACAATATATCACCAGACATATTATTACCATTTGCACAATGTCTTATACTAAATTTTTTAAATTTTCTAACAATACTTTTTGATTTTCCATGTAGTTTTTTTAGCCTCTCCTTCTTAACTTGGTGCGCGCCTTTCATCTAGTTGAACACAGGTTTGAAATTGGTGAAAATTACAATTCTATTTGATCCATACTCCCTAGTTGTTTCCAATCCTTTTATCAATGCAATATAATATGCCTCATTGTTTTTTGTTCTTCCCGGTATATTAATTTTCCTTTAGAGGACCTTTTTAGTCACAATATTCCAAAGCATATATGTAATCACTAGTTTCCCTAGATTGGGATAGCAAGAAACATCTATGAATAATGTCCATTTTTCAACTATGTTTAGTGGGTTTCTTTATGCCTTAAAAAACAAATTCAATAAAATATATTAAATTAACATTTATTGTCAATGCATGGGAGAAATGACATGTACATAGTTTGCCTTAAATTTTATGGGTTAAATTACATGTACATGGTTCCCAAAAACATTATAAAATGCCTTCAAGTTTATGGGAGAAATGACATGTACATGGTTTCAAAAATCACTAGCATTTTCCTTATTGAAAATGCCTTAAATTTTATGGGGCAATTGACATGTACATGGTTTCCAAAAATAGTAGCATTTTCCTTAAATATATATTAAATGAACATTTATTGCAAATGACTTAAATATTATTGCAAATGCAAGGGAGAAATGGCATGTACATGGTTTCCAAAAACACTAGCATTTTCCTTATTCCAAATGCCTTAAATTTTATTACAAATGCATGCAAGAAATGGAATGTACATGGTTTCCAAAAACACTAAAATTTTCTTTAAAAATATATTAAATGAACATTAATTTCAAATGACTTAAATTTATTGCGAATGTATGGAAGAAATGGAATGTATATGGTTTGACTAAAAATACTAGCATTTTCATTAAAAATATATTAAATTAAAGTTTATGGGAGAATGACATGTACAATCTTTTCCTTAAATTTATGGGTGAAATGCCATGTACATGGTTTGCCTTAAAGTTTTATTTAAAGTTTAATGGAGAAATTATGTAGAAATGACATGTACATAGTTCCAAAAGCACTAGAAAATGTCTTAAATTTTATGGAAAATTTACATACAAATGACATGTACATGGTTCCTAAAACACTATAAAATGCCTTAAAATTTATGGGAGAAATGACATGTACATTATTTTCCTTAACATTTTCCTTGATTTTATGTGAGAAATGACATGTACATGGCTTGCCTTATATTTTTCCTTAAAATACGGGAGAACTGACATATATAAATGACATCCCTTAAAGTTTTCCTTGCCTAGATTTTAAAGGAGAAATGACATGTACATGGTTTGCCTTACAATTTGCATTATATATTATGGGATAAATGACATATTTTTGGTAGAAATTACATAGAAATGATATGCTTTAACATTTTCCTTGCATTTATGGGAGAAGTGACACATATACATGGTTCGACTTAACGTTTATGGGAGAAATGACATAGAAATGAAACGTACATGGTTCCCAAAACACTAGAAAATGCCTTACAGTTTATGGGAGAAATAGAATGTACATGGTTATCCTTAAAGTTTTCCTTGAGTTTATGGGAGAAATGGCATGTACATGGTTATCCTTAATGTTTTCCTTAAATTTTATGGGACAAATGACATAGAAATGACATGTACATGGTTCCAAAAGAACTAGAATATTCCTTAAAGTAAAGTTTGCCTTAAATTTTATGGGATAAAATACATAGAAATGATATGTACATGTTTTCAAAAACTCTAGCGAATGCCTTAATGTTTATGTGAGAAATGGCAAGTACATGATTATCCTTAAAGTTTGCCTTGAGCTTATGGGATAAATGGGAGAAATGACATGTACATGGTTATCCCTAGATTTTACCTAAAATTTTATGGGAGAAATGACATAGGAATGACATGTACATGGTTCCAAAAACACTAGCAAATGGCTTAAAGCTTATGGGAGAAATCACATTACATGGTTATCCTTAAATTTTGTCTTGCATTTATGGGAGAAATAGGATAAACGACATGTACATGGTTAAAATTAAATTTTGCCTTAAATTTTATGGGATAAATGACATAGAAATGACATGTAAATGGTTTCCATTAAAGTTTTCCTTAAAGTAGCAAATTCCTTAAA
The DNA here is from genome assembly GCA_034641835.2 of Pinus albicaulis. Taxonomy (NCBI): domain Eukaryota; kingdom Viridiplantae; phylum Streptophyta; class Pinopsida; order Pinales; family Pinaceae; genus Pinus; species Pinus albicaulis. The sequence goes on from CM076583.1 coordinate 223,746,191, forward strand.
GTGAAGTTTTCCTTAAATTTTATGTGAGAAATGACATAGAAATGACATTTACATGGTTCCAAAAACACTAGCAAATGCCTTAAAATTTATGGGAGAAATGACATTTACATGGTTATCCTCAAATTTTGACTTGAGTTTATGGGAGAAATAGGAGAAATGACATGTATATGGTTATCGTGAAAGTTTTCCTTAAATTTTATTGGAGAAATGATATAGAAATGACATGTAAATGGTTCCCGATACACTAGAAAATGCCTTAAGTTTATGGTAGAAATGACATGTTCATGGTTTCCAAAAACACTAGCATTTTCCTTAAAAATATATTAAATTAAAGTTTATGGGAGAAATGACATGTACATGTCTTTCCTTAATGTTTTCCTTAAGTTACAACCATGGAGTGATTTTTTCATCTCAGGATGAACATTAGCCAAGAAAACCAAGTATGTGCAGAAGTTTAAAGTGGTATGTTTATTTATGAACTTAATTTAAATAAATATGCTGCTAGAAATGTAAATATAATGATAGGTTCTACAAGATGGATGTAGACTAAAGTTTAATATATGCATGTGTGCATGTATGTCTGGTGGAGTTGTTATGTGTATGTGAAAGTTGTGTTAAGACAATTATCCTCCACATAGAAATGAAAACATAATGATAGGTTCTACAAGATGGAAGTAGACTAATGTTTAATATATGCATGTATGCATGTAGGTCTGGTAGAGTTGTTGTGTCCATGTGAAATTTGTGTGAAGACAATTGTCCTACTCACTAGTATTTTTCATGAAAGGTTCTGCAAGATGGATGTGGACTAATGTTTAATATATGCATTTATGCATGTATGTCTGGTGGAGTTCTTGTGTGCATAAGTGTGTTACCACAAGTGACACTATTAAGTTCTTGGGAGAAGAAATTAATGTGTGGCTCAAATGCAATTGGTAATTTTGGCATGAAATTAATGCGTAAGTAAAATTTAGTTGATTTTGATTATAAATAATAAATTAATTGTCAACATCTCATAAGTTGAGATCTAACATTGAAATGTTTAACTTCACATAGAGACATAGTAATTTAGCCAACAAAAGGAGATCATCGTATGATTCATCCTTACCCTCACGACAAGCTCAGACTATATGCATGGAAATTTGAATGTTTATAATGTGCAATTTTTTTGACACATAGTACACATCAACAACATAGGATGATTACAAGTTAGGTGGACGTAAAAGCTAAAATTTTCCGGGATGGTCTGGATGTTGCTCACATGGACTCTTTGTTAGCCAAACATTGTTTTTGGCGAGTGAGTGAAGTTCAATACAAGATCACGTAATAAATATAAATCTATATCTCAATAGATATCATATAAATATTAATCTCAATGGATATCCAATTCTAATAAAAATAAAAAGGCTTGAGAAAATTTTACATAATCTAAGTACTTCAGAAAATTTTCAAAATGTTAAATCTATTTGTAAAACAATATTTCACCATATTAACCAAAAATAAGATAATTAAATTATACCTTATCTAAATTTTTAACCAATTTATTATTATAAAATTAATTTTAACCTTGTGACTATTAGATGAGGGTGATGATGTTGAGAATTAGAGGATCTGTATTCTCATGTTGGGGGTGTTGGCTTTAGTGTCACTTCAATGTTGTGTCCATGGCAGCTCAGCTTCAAAAACTGTAGATCATATTGATAATAAAAATAGAAATACAAGGAAGCCTAATGGAGAAGTGTTGAGTAATGGTTTATGGAATTCAATGATGATTGGAGGGCTTGCAACTCCCACAACGCCTTCTTCTCCCTCTAAATGCAGAATTGAATATAGGTAAGTATCATAGGTTTAGTTATTTTGATAATATAATATAGGTAAACATTATTTAGTGTAAAATAGACAGGGAATCAAAGCCCATTGAATATGAGGCTACAATGACTCTATAGCTTATATAAAGAGGTTGAACAAGTGATAATAGTTATGAAAATTTCTATGATCAGACTAGCTGTAAACACAATAATCTAATATAGGTAAACATTAATTACCATAAAACAGACAAGGAATCAAATCCCATTGAATATGAGGTTACAATGACTCTATATCTTTTATAAAGATGATGAACTAGTAACAACAGTTATGGGAGCTTCTATGATCAGAATAATTGTGAGCACATAATCACAGTCATGAATAGGTATAAGTAAGCTCATACAGGTAATGTCAGATATGTGATTAGTGTGAACCTTTTACTCAGTTTTAATTTATTCTTATCAAGTTGTTAGATACAATACATTAAATCCTTCTATAATCATGCTTGTAATCATACCTTATACGTTTCATAGAAACGTGTAGCCTATCTATAGTTGTATTCAGTTTAAGTCAGCAAGTTGGTTAAGCTCTTACACTAGACTTATGATTAGAGAGATAGAACAAAGAGACTATACTTATGGTAATCTATATCCCTAATTATACCACGTATTCAGAGTAATACGATAGTACAACATGTTAGTTAGATGAAACAGACCATGTTCAAGCATTATAACAAGAGTACAAACTAAGTGTGTATCAATATAAGTAACACAACTGATGTAACAAACTCTATATCATACTAATTTCCATACTTATATACATCATTAAGCTTATAATAGTGATATGGGATATGCTTACTAAGCTAGCTAGTAGATATTCTATATCGCTATCTTAACCACAACAAATTCTGCAGGGAATTCTCAATGTCAAAAAATTCATAAGGATTTAGGTAGAAGCAATTTTCCATAGATTTTTTAATGTGAATGTTGAATGAATATCTGCCACTCTGGCCATATTTAATACTTGATTTCATAAAGGTAGAAGAAAAGGCTTGAACATTTTTTCAGAGGAAATAACAGTCCTCCAACAGATGGATCTCGATCCATTTAGATCACTAACAAAAATAATGGGTACAGGATAACCCACTATGTTCTCTACGTTATGGATCCATATATGTATGTGTAAGAGATTTAAATCCCTCCCGAAAAAACCTGTGAGGGAAAAGCACAGGAAGAAGTTTATTCAACTAAGAGTATTAGACATTTTCATTTATAGTAATTTGATATCTTGAAGGCCTAGAAGACCAAAATTCAAGGAAATTGGATATTTGGAAAATGTCTGTAAATTATGAAGAATTAAATTTATTCTCTTCTAGTATGATTATAATATTTTCATATTTTCATCTGACAATTAAGTGACATTAATCAAAATCAATCTTCGGTTTCATTTCCATGTGCAAATTTCTTTCAGAAGAAAAAAAGGAAAAGTAGGAGGATGAAAATAGTAGGTTTTTTCTTCTACCTAGAAATTCGAATACAACGAGACAATGAGAACATACATGGTGAGAAGACAACGAGAGAGTTCAGAACAGGAAAAAAATGAGACGATGGGGCTGCAGATCGCTAAGGACACAGATTAGAGAAAAACCTACGAAAATAGAAAATAAAATTTAACAAACAAAAAAACAATAAACAAAAATATAGCAGAGCATAAACCATAAACCTTACCTTCTCACCATCGCTTGCTCCCTTCCTTGTCCCTGAGACAACGCAATGAAAAGAAAGCGAGACAACACCCCTACAATAGCACAACGCAAACATAGTGAGACAACACCCTTGAAACAATGCAACACAAAAAAAATGAGACAACACCCTTGCAAAAGTGCAACACAAATAGAGCGAGAGATAAAATAACATAACAAAAACAGAGAAATAGTAACTAACCGAATGGTAAGAAACCCAGAATTTTTTGCGATCTGAGGGCCGATATATTTATATGAGAAATTTTGGGCGAATTATTTTACAAATTTTGGAAATTTTTTTTTTTCTCGATTTTCCCATCTCCGACTAAAAATATATTTACGCACACCGTCAATAGACCTTCAATGTAAATGGAAGAATTAGTTTGGCCAAATTGATTTCAAAAATTCGGACCACATTTATCACGAAGGTGTAACCCACCTTCACATTTTTACCCATCCAACGACACAATCATTTTCTCGCTTTAATGACATAATAAACTTATTAGAGGGGAAGATTTTCTACCATGGATCTACAGTTAATGCGTTGGAAGTTTTTTAAAGATTTCTATTCAAATTCCATGAAATAAAAGGCACTACAAAATTCCTAGAAGAGGTATTTAGGTTATAATTTTTCAAAATAATTATTGCTTTCATAAAATTGGAGCTTCTAATTCTAATATTACATTGTACTTGCATTTCCTCTCCAATACTACACTGTAGTTACAAGTTACATTTTAGAAGGTTCAAGAATGATATTCGGCATACAAAATAAATCATTTCGTCTAAGAAGGATCGAGAACAATACTCGGCAGAGAAAAGCTGGCCTCAACATTATGTATATGTGAAGGGATAAAGTGCTGGAATTTTTTAAAATATGTGGATTCAAATGCCCTGAAAGAAAAGGTACTACAAACTTCCCACAAGAGGTATTCAGGTTATAAAATCTCAAGATAATTATTTATTTTATCAAGTTGGAGCTTTCTAATTCTAATAGTACATTGTACTTATATTCCCTTGATAATACTACATTGTAGTTACGTGTTGCATTTAGAAAGTATCAAGAAAAATATTGGGAAGACAAAAGATGACATTACATCTATGAAGGATCAATAACAGTACTACAAAGACAAAGGGAGTCCTTATCATTATGTCTATGTCAAGGGATTTATATTTAAATTGAAGTAGTTTAATGAAGGTTGGTATTTGGAAAATGAGTTAGTAGTCCCTTATGGTAAGTTAAAAGTCACAGAGAAGCTTTGGTGTTCAATAGGAACCATGTCCCCAAAATAGATATATTCAAGGCTTTTTTTTCAACTGAACAGCTTCTTTTCAAGTGGAATTCCATTGTTTACATCTTTAAAAAAGTACATGGTGATATGCTCCAGAATCTATAATTTTGTTTAATTTGAGATAACTCACATGTTATTTCAAAATGTTTATATTAGATAAGAATCATGAGGAGAAGGTTTGAGGATATCTTACTAGAACCATTTCTATATGTAGATTATAGTTGTTGCATTCATTGGAGCCACAGTATTCTTGAGGATTGAAATGCAGCCATAAAACTTCAAGTGATGAAAATATTTACCTTTGAGAACTCTTTTTCATGCTCATGACCAACATGGTCAATGGATTTGTGTATTTTTTCATTAAAATTTTTGGGTTCACTGTGTTCTTCAACAATGGGAGCTTTCATTATTCCTACTTTTATGTTGAGAATTTCAATTTCATTGTTCAAAGGTGGTATTTGGGTGGTGATGAATTACTATAACATTGGGTTTATCGGGAGGTACCATCAATCAATCATTTGTTTATCAAGATTTTTTACATTCTCAATAATGTAATCATAATTCTAATTAATTCTCATTGCATTTTTCCTTCTATCTCACACCATATCTTTTTTGTTGTAGGTTTCTTGGAAAATTTCTTCTCATCTTCCTTGTTCATCAAATGGTATCATTCTTGTTCCGCCTTATAGCAAAATTTTTCAAATTATGGTCATAAATAATAGTAGAGGAGCTTTATCTTTTATCATATTCAATCTTGTAAGATTCATTCTTCCTAGAGGTTAGTATTTTTTTTCCTTTCTAACTCGTGGACATAAAATATTTCTAAGAGAGAAATGAGGAAATGATGCAAGACCGGAAGGTTAAGCAACTAGTACATTACTTTGTCACTATCATGACATCATATGATTTGTCTTTTAACAATGAAGCATCAATTTACAGTAAAATTATCTTTATTGATTTAAATGTAGATAGTGTCACAAAATGGTTGATATGGGGATACTAGTGCTCACCTTTAATGTATATAGATAATGTGATATTTTTGAATGAGATGGTTGTTCCTAGATGGGAAATTGTAATATTTTAGCCTTTTTAATCCACTAAGGAATCTGAAATTCTATAGAACGATTGTATTTTTAATTATGAATAGGATTTATGGAGGTATGCATCACATTAACTAGTTTTATGGAACCATGTCGACCTTCATAATGTAGGCAACACCATGAATATGTGCCTTAATGCGTTGACGTATCATAACATATTTACACAACATTATTGGTATTGGATAGGAGTTGGTGATTTATTACTATTTTCATTAGTCTTCAATGTGTTATGTTTTTTAATTTGGCTTTTGATATCTAAATCATGAGTTTCTTAATTGTACACATACCTACCATACTCTTTTTGTTTATCTCTATTTCATCAAATATTTTCCAATATGAAATGATATGGGATTTATTTCTTGATACATCTTTGGAAACCACAAGTTTTTATTTCTGAAGAACCTTATGAAGAAATGAAATCCCAATAGAATTGGTACATAGCAAGGGATCAACACAAGACCTTCAAGGTTAAGAAGAGGATGTTCCTTATATTCTTTTCCTTCTGCAAATGTCAATAATACTTGTAATAAAAATTTTAACCATCCCATTCTCAGATTTTGTTGAAAATATTGAACTATAAAGGTATTAAACAAAATATGATTCCATGATTTTTATTTTTATAAGATTGTTTTCAATGGTTATGTGGTCTAGCTGAAAATAATGAGTTGGTTTTCGAAGATGTAATAGGAGTTGCTCCAAATCGAGCAATGAATTATCCATTTTAATCACGAGAAATATCTTTTGAAAATTTCAAATAATTTGTTGAAATCCCCCCTATATGGAACTTCAGCCATCATACTAGTCTATTATGTGATCTGACTATTACCAGTTTTTCTGGATTCTCTTACTTGATGGATTTGGATGACTAATTATGGATTCATCTGTAGGAAATTAGGGAACAAGGATCTACTCAAGATAGATTGAAATTGTTGCAATATGTTACAGGTGCATTCACATCATGTTCTTACGACATTGATGGGGTTTAGTGGTTTAGGGAATATAATTCTCATCTATGTCTTAGATGGAAGGAATATTGGAGGATATATTGAGGGTCATACCTCGATTTCTCAAAAACCGGAAAAAATTTGCTAAAATGTTTGGTTACAATGAATAAAATGACATACATTCTCCACGAGTCACTATCCTGGAATCACTGTCATAATTTTCATTTATCCATATTCTAAAGGATGTTTAAAAAGACACCAAAGTTGCAAGTCTTCAAAAATAATCAATTTCTCTTATGGCATGGTGTCCAATTTTCATGTTGCTCACTTGAAAAATATTTCAATTTCCATGCCTTTGTGGATGAGGTCATGGAACTTGTTGAATTAGAAAATTTAAGGGATGCAAGGATAGGCTTGCCTAGTGTGATTTGATTGTCACTAGAAAAAAGGAAAATTCTAACAATCGATGTTGAGATTTTGTCCAGTTGTATAATTTCTATGGATGATCCCACTTCTAGTTTGGATGTCAGATCAACCACAATTGTTATGTGAGTCGCTTGTAACACAATATATACTAGAAGGATATTTATATGTACCATTCATCGGTGCGAAATTGATTTTGATGAGGTAAAGAAATGTTTGGATTCTATGCTTAAGTTAACTTATATTGTTTATTTCAGAGTGGTAATTTATGACTTACTATAATTGGTTTAGTTATTATTGATGAAAAGAGGAGGCAAGTGATTCACTTGAAGCCACTAAGCTAAAATTCTCACATGATTGTTGAAAACTTTGAGGTAACCACTATATAAAATTTTGTAGCTATAAAAGGAATGACTTTAACAGAGTTCTATAAATTTAGTGTCTAAATGTGGCTCAATTTTCTTACTTTTACCATGAAAACTGCATGTTATTCTCGGAGTAACAAAGATGAAAGAAAAATATAACCCAGTTACATGGATGTTGAAAGTTAGTTTTATTTTTTCCCAACATTGTATGTGCAAGTTATTTTTATTTCTATAAATAATCATCCAGGAATAGACGTTCCAGAGAATCACAATAAATTTTTCCTCCACAAGAAAGAATTAAAGTTTCCAATGTTTTGGCACTAGAATCCTTCTACTTATAATAGTTGGTACTATAACAAGTCTTCAAGACACCAAGATATCCACTTGGAAGTCACATTCTAATATTTCATTAATTTTCTTGGACATGAAGACAGAATAGAACCTCGATTAAAGAGCTCAACTCTCCATCTCCGAGAGTAAAATATCTATACTTCGTTACCCAATACTCTGAATAGTTATTTGGAAAATTCATCTCATGTTTGTAAAAATGGTGGTGGACTTAATCACAGATTCTTATGATAATGTTGGAAGATACTTCTTCACACCTACTCCTGTTTTGTTATTTGGAACGAAATTTTAGAAAGTCGACATGAAACCGTATCTATTTGAGATTTAACTTTGTGTCGAAGATTACTGCCCAAAATATTTTGTTTGGATAGACAAATAAGAAAATGTGCAAATTTCTCATTTTGTATGTGATAGACTCTTATTAGATACTAACAACTACATTATTACATATCAGGAACATCAACAATGATATTTGTAGTAGGGACAACAACAATGATATTTTTATTATTAACATGGATTTGTATGGAGCAACTATATTCTTTAGTTGTCAACAATTTTTCAAATGTGCAACAAGAAAAGTCCGAATTTAATTTTCCCAAAATTAATTAGGAAAAATTCAAATTCTAATTTCAGTAAACTACTTGGAGGTCGTTAACTAAGGTGACATGGGTTTGTCACTCAATTAACTCAGTTAATTCAAGTTGGAGACACTTGAGTTATGTTTAGTTATGATTGGTTGCTAATTTTTAGCAATTGGGTTCCATTAAATTGGGTTAAAAAATGAGTTAAGCTAGTTCTAACACATTAAGAACTATTGAAGGGTCGAGTAATAGGGTGTAACTTGAGAAGATCATTCAGTTAACTCATCAAATAATTCAAAATAATTGATGCATGCCCATAACTTTAGTTACCAACTTGAGATTAGAGTTCAAGCGCAGTATACTCTCAGTTATAGAGTTACTGGAGTTGTACAAATAGTGCATGTAGTCAAAGAAGGGCCTATAAGAACTACGCATTTCTCGTTGAGGAATTTCTCTAAATAATAGTGGGCTTATTCCCAAGGAAACAATGAAAAGAAATAGGGATACGGGGAGACAAAAAATTGGCTAAGTATTGACAAGGCTTGTCAATGAAGTAGTGAGATAGTTTTTACTAGTGAAGAGGTTGCTCAAGCTTGAGCAAGAATTCTAATTATTTTCATATATCTCACTAATGCAATATATAGAGGGAATATGTCTTTAGGTTAGGCTTTCCCTAGAAAACCATTGTGTAATGTGTGATTGAATCTTGTATCATGTTTGTGTTGTGATTTCGTGATCGATTAATTCCTTTCTGCTGATGGGTAGAGTAAATTCAAGTCTAATGCTTTAGTAAATCACAATTAGCAATTTGAATCTATAAGCAATTTGTACATGGTATGAGAGTAGTAATTACAATAGAAGAGAAGGAAATTGAGGTTGTCTTTTGCAAGTGCAAAAAAATTTGCAAAATCATCTTTCAAGAGCAGGATAACCTTCTATGAACTGCGACTAGAGTATGCCCTTGAGCGAAGCTCAAATTACATAGCATAGAAAGACAAGATGGAAGCAATGCTCGAAGACAATGGGCTCAAGGAATTCATAGATATTGATATTCCAAAGACTCCAACTACCGATGTCCAAGACCTAGTAGACTAGAATAATTGTGTAGAAAAGACGAGAAGGATCATAGTGGAAGGAGTTCGAGATCATATTGTCTCGAGTTTTCATGGGAAGGATACTCCATATACAATGTGGTAGGATTTGAAGGACTCATTTTAGAACAACATTGACCACAAAAAGTTGGCACACAAGGACAAGCTTTAGAATGTCAAAACGGAAAATGTCGACTCAATACCAGAGTACTTGAACATGTTCACCCAAAGTCGAAAAGAACTTGGGAGTGTTTGTATTACAGTTATAGAAGACAATTTGGTAAGCCTAGCACTTATAGGCCTTCCTAAGAGCCTAGTGATTCAAAAGTATCTATCATTTTATTTCACTGTCGAAAATGACATGTAAATCCTGCCTCCAAACAACAAAGGCTGTACTTTGATTGTTTTAAATTTTTTTCAAATTTGGTAGGGATTACATTTAAATGAATACTTAACAATATAATTTGAACAATTAATTAATTTTTATATATATATATATATATATATTTTGGCAGACGAAAGAAAGAAAAAAAGAAACATGAAACCAATAAATAAATAACTATATATATATATATATAATCAAATTCGCATACATAGTTGAACCCAAAATATATATATATATATATATATATATATATATATATATATATATAAACCAATTCGCAGACGGAGAGCCCGGGAAGGGAAAAAAAGGAAACATGAAACCAATGAACAATAACCCGAGGCTCTCGCTCCTTTGAATCCTGCAAGTGAATGGCTGCTATGATTGCCGTGTTCTTTCAGGCGGTTACAGTCCAACGAAATTGGGCCACAAGGGAAGAAACCTAGACAAATCGATCGTTTACATGGCTCCGTATCTTCGTGAAAGAAATGATAATGATCCGTCCCAGCTACAGCAAAATGACAGACGGTAAGAATTTATTCTTTCACTCACGACTTGATCGTGTCAGAGTAGCAGAAGCAGTCTGGGCTCAGGACTTGTTGTTCAAGGCTTCGGTATTTCATTATCAGCCGGTACGTCCTTGTCAATATGGTGAGGCCATGCACATCGACAACGTCATGACAAGCCCCTGCACCCCGACCAATGGAGATGCTCATTCGAATTAACAATCATAACGTGAGGACATGTTATTCCCTTTCTTCGGTTTCTAAATGTTAAAAGAAGACATCATTGACCAAGTGTCATAAGGTAATTCCTATAGTTTAAAAAAAAACATTTATTACTTTATTATGAAATAAATTAAAATAAACAAACAAACTAATAATAAATAAATAAATAAGGAAAAAAGAAACATGAAACCAAAATATATATATATATATATATATATATATATATATATATATATAAAATCAAATTCGCATACAGAGTTCGGGAAAGAAACAATGAACCCAATATATATATATAAACCAATTCGCAGACAGAGAGCCGGGGAAGGGAAAAAAAGGAAACATGAAACCAATGAACAATAACCCGAGGCTCTCGCTCCTTTGAATCTTGCAAGTGAATGGCTGCTATGATTGCCGTGTTCTTTCAGGCGGTTACAGTCCAACGAAATTGGGCCACAAGGGAAGAAACCTAGACAAATCGCTCGTTTACATGGCTCCGTATCTTCCTGAAAGAAATGATAATGATCCGTCGCAGCTACAGCAAAATGACAGACGCTAAGAATTTATTCTTTCACTCACGACTTCATCGTGTCAGAGTAGCAGAAGCAGTCCGGGCTTCGATATTGCATTATCAGCCAGTACGTCCTTGTCAATGAAATCTAGATAAAATTTATTTAAAAAATAAAATATTTAAGGTACATTTTCTACTTTTATTATATTCACTTAAAAATTTTAATACTTGAGACGATTATTTTGAAATAATTATATTTATTAATTGAAAATAAATTAATCTTTCTCACAATCTGCTAAAGGTGGATCACTAATTAGTGCCCATTTCTCTTTTTAAAGATAATTCAGCCCACAATTGCTGAGACAATACCACAAAATAAGAAATTCACCACAAAAACGTTTCAACGTAGTCAATTAATGACTTGGATTCAACGTGAGCAAATAATTAAGACAAAAACGCCCCCACGAATCTAAAATTCACTACTGTAACCTAATGTTCCATTGCTGTCAATATGCATCAATCGAAACAATTTTGATAGAGACATGCAATCCAGCACTACAAGGTTTTTCTGTATCTACGAAAGAAATACTATCACCCTGATTATTTCAAATGCCACAACGCCATCGCAAAATTAAAATATTTTAGAGCCACACTACATACATGTAACTAAAGGCGTTAAATAACGAAGGAGCAACCAGACACCCCAAGTAAGGTCATTTCTATAGGTGTCATATAGAGAAAAAGTAGAGCGATTACTTGCAATCAATTACTAATATGGTCGAAAATGATCCTGATTAAAATAAACTTTAACAAAACTTGGAAACAGAAATAAACACATGACATAATTAATAAAACTCGGAAACAGAAATATGACAGCAAAGTAGTTGCAATATTTCTCAGCAATTCAATACTACTGAAGGAGTTCCCGGGAGATCTTTACAAAATGATTAACTATATCAAACCATATGCCTTAAAGTTCAAATCCAGTCCACCATCAACTAGAACGAACCATAGGACTTAAAGTTCGAAGCCAGTCCACCATAGTATTAGAAGTTAATGAATCCAAACAAAGAAAGTCTGTCACTAATAGCTTCTAAACAAATTCTGGACTACAAAAAAACCAAACACCATGACACTGAAATATATACACTATTTTTGCACCAATTCTCCAGGATCATTCTAAGGCCCACTGATTTTCACGCCTGACCTCCTCCTCCTCTTCAGGAGTAAAATCATTCTTTATGTTGAAAGTTTTACGTATTTCCTCTGGCGTTTTCCTTTTTATCATGTCGGCAACAGTGTGACATGTAAGATCTAGGAGCTTTTTGTTGTTTAGGTAATTAGCAGCCTGCAAAAATCCATAAAGCTTAATAAGCCAAAATTTCCGTAAGATATACAAATGTATCTATAGCTTCGATAGGCATACACATGTGCAGATCAATACTAATGAAAGCCACAAAGCTATTGCAGAATAATTATACAAATGTATCTATAGCTTGGACAGGCATATGCATGTGCACATCAATACTAAACAAAGCCACGAAGCTATTGCAGAAGAAATATATGGAATGAGACTACAGGGAAACAGAGATAATTGAATGATCTCAGATTCGGGGGAAACAATAATCCAAATAAGATTTATAGCATTTAAAAAACAATAGAATTTTTAAGAATAAAAGAAATAGCTGATAGTACAGTGATAAATTGGAGAAGCGATCAGTAACTGTCCTAAGAGGTTCCATATCATTTGTTTGGGGGAATTCAGGTAGATTAGATCCCTCAAAACAATAAATAAAAAATATATTAGTTTTCTAGGTAACAAAAAACTTATAATAATCTTCACGAAAAACTTATAATAATCTTCACGAAGTTTTAGATTTTGCTATTCAATAATACACAGAAATACATTCTGAAAATTACATGTACACTTTCCAAACCTTTCATTACATAAGAGAGAATCCTGAAACAAAACCTGGCTATTAAACTCAAAAATAAACAAAAAATTAAAATTAGAATTAAAAATCTAAAAAAATTACTACTAACAAACCTTTCAAACAATTTTTTTTTACAAAAAATCAGAAACATCACACCAATGTATATTTAAAAACACACATAATAGAAAATTGCAAATTAAATTCTAACTTTGCAAAGAATCAGAAACATCAAGCTAATGCATATTTAAAGACACCCATAACAAAAAAATTCCAAATTTGAAAAAAATTATTTAATTGCACCCTCACCCAAAATATACCATCACTTCAGATTCTCATCCAATTTAATGGACACAAATGAACCCTATCATTGAAAATAAATTTTTGGTAACACTGCAATTCTATCAAGTAAAAATATTCAAAAATATTCACAAGCATTGCACTTGTTCCTTGAAAACTTAAATATCCATAGTAAAATTTTTAAGGTAAACTCATCACGATACTTCATCAAAACCTGCAGCATTGCAAATGAAAACCAATGACCTAAAAAACGAATGAAAACAAAACCTGTAGCATTGCAAATGTGCCTACAAAATCAAATTAAAAGAAAGCTATATAACTTGGGCACCCACAAAAATAATCAAATTAACCATTAAACTTGAAAAACAGAAAGGTTAAACTTTAGATACAATCCAATTGAGCATACAGAAAGGTTAAACTTTAGATACAATCCAGTTGAGCATATTGTCTCGGATATGGAAACCGTTAGAAGACCCTGAAAATTTTCATAAAAAAATTCCCTTCAACAATATCCACGAGACGAAAAGTTCAAACAGGAAAAATGAAATAAGAGAACTGTAATTATTTTTTTTAAAGAAAATAAGGTCAAAACTAATCAAATAAAAAAATAAAAAAAATAAAGAAGCCCTAAATTGGGTGAACGAGCAATATCTATAAAAGAAACAATCGAATCTAGTATCAAAATGAAAAACCTCAAAAACACTTTTCATTTCATCACTAAAAAAAGAAAGCTTAAAAATCTGTCCAAAAGGATTGCACGAAACCTTGAAAATTTTAATAAAAAGTCTCAAACAGCGCAGCAGTCCACAATCCTTGCAAAATGTGCCAGAAAACCGCATCAATAGGTCCACAAGAGCAAATCTAAAAGTTAAAAACAGAGAAACTCGAAACCCTAGTTAAATGTGTTTCCTGGGAGATAGCAAGCCACTGAATCCTTGCTGGAATAACTTTTCCAGGAAAGTACGAAAGGATCGAACCCTTGATATTTTTCGTTTCAAATGCTCAATAAAATTAAATTTTATGATAAAGTAACAGCGCGTCGAAACCATAATTAATTCGGGTTCCTAAATAATACCAAACCGGCAAATTCCTAATTAAATGAGGGTTTTTGACAGAATACCTGGATAAGGTCGAACAAAGTGGCCTGTTCGACTTTAGCGAATTCTTTATCCCAAGTCTTGATTTCGTCCTCGGAGACTCCGGGCTTCTGAGACTCGACATGATACTTGCAGTATTCGATGACCTTCGAGAGTATCTGGCTAGAAACGTTTGGTAGCGGAATAGCACTAGCAGTGCCAATGTCCTCGATCATGTTTTTGATGGCCCCGCATTCAGATGCCACAGCCTCCGTGACATCGAACAATTCGCCATCTGAGCTCTTCAAAGTCACCTTGCTTTCGCTGGCCATGGCTCCCAAACTAAACGCTGATCTGAATAAAAGGAAAGAGTTGAGTTTCTGTGTATAAGCGAAGAGAACTCGAGAAGTCTGAACGACCTTTTGCTCGAACAATGTCAGCGATATGAGGTAAGGGCAATGAGCTCGTCTATATTTATAAGGGGATTGAACATAACCCTAACCTATAACTTTTAGGTTTTTCTTATTTTATTGTTTTTTACCCTCTTATTTGATGCTCTGTCTATTTTAGGGTCCAATTAGGTAGCTATTTCCCTAGTGTGGGCCAGATTGTGTCTCAAATTATCACTTTAGAAATAAAATTATAAATGGAAAGAAAGAGAAGAACTTTATATTTATATTTTTGAACTTGTGGTAAAATAAAAAAGGAAAGAAAAAAAGGAAGTTTATATTTATACTTTTGAATTACGATAGAATTTAAAGTTAGAATAAAATACTCTATTTGAGAAGTCCTTAAGTAACATATCTAGTTTAACAAACTTTTCCTAAATTTAGTTGAACGTGTAGTTGGAAGTTTCAAAAATCAAATTAACCCCATTGAAGAATGGAAGGTGGGTGTGACTAGGTTAATTTCATAAGAGGGCATCATTCATTCGGCGTAAGGAGGACACGAGAAGGAATAACTCAATGACAACTCTCCTAATTTTTTTATTATAGCTTATGTCGTGATTTCACCCATTTCAATAGCAAGAGTTGGAATGCAGATTATGGTTTTCCTTTGAGGTTTTCAAGGAAGAATTATATATATAGTTCATCAGAGATCCCATTAGGCCAAATTCGAATCAAGGAGTTCAATTAATGGATTCCCTCGCCGATTACTACACTGTCCCTCCCACTTTTGTAAAATTTATAATCTAAGTTGGACTTGGTATGAATTTTCTTGAAACTAATACTAATGTTTCAATTTGTAATGTGCGACTTGAAAGGACCCTCAATTTTTAGTTTGAGTTGGAAGAGGCGCCCAAATTTTCACCGTGGTTTCGGATGTTCATGCTTCTTGCTTACTAATTTTATTGATTCATGATCGATAAGTTCATGATTTTGCGAAAGTGAAAACATTGCACAGGATAAGAGTTAAACCTAGGAGCTGCTGTGAGCCCACCTGTTACTCTACAAACTAACCTACATGTCCTTTTGATGATAGAAAATACCCAAGTTCAGTAACAGATCAGTATTCCACCAACTCCCTCAAGGAAATACAACCTTTTTCAAAGCTAGGCCTCGAAATTCCTAGCTACAACTAGATACAACTATGGGTTTTATGTAAAGGAATTGGAGAGGCTAGGAATCAAACTTATGACCTGCCTATGGATTTTAGGCTACTCTACCACTGATTTATGAACTATTGATTACAGGATATGCCATGTTCAGTCATGGATTGATACTGCAACTCATAGGGACTATAGAAGTCAGGGTGATTCATGACATTATCGAAATCATCCTTCCTAAAAGAAAATAATTTTCTCACAAGGTGGATGAATGGGAAGTCCATTAGTCCACCTCAACGTCTTGAAAAGAAGATAGATCTTATCCCCACAAACTAGGTGGATGAATGGGAAGCTCATCAGTCCACCTCAATGTATTTTAAAGAAGATAGGTCGTATCCCTACATGCATTTGCTAAATAAAGTCATGAAATCATAGATATCTGAATTTCTGCTACAAAACACAAATGTGTCATCATCGAGATGTTGCAGAAGATGAGATTTAGGATTATAACCTACCTTATGTGCAGAGTATTACAAAGAGTCAAAGAAAACACTATTTTTAATTCAAACATTTTCTTGGAAAAATTTAATAGGTCGATCAAAGTTCTCCCCATTATGTTCTGCTTTATGGGAGCCAAACTCACAAATTTGAAAATTATCCATTTGCAAACCTAAGTTTTTTAGACTATCTTGGTTTGAAAATTTTAATTTTTTGAATGCATATTAATGCTAATCAATTTATCTTCTATTTCTTTCGATGGTACATGGGTGGTGTATTTTTTTAGCTCTTGATAAATTATGTATTTCTCTTTTCGTGTGGAAGAAAAGTTCGACTCGATAGGTTGGCCTCATATTTGGTTATGTTTTATGTCTTGTGCATGGGCGCGTCCTTTTTTGAACATGCGTTGTGTTGAGAAAGTGGTGGTCTTCATATTTATGGGTGTAGTGACATCCTTCAGTTAGTGGCCAAAGAGCTTCAGAGTGGTTTCTTCCATCTAATGGTAGTTGGATAGTCTACTGGTGGATGGGTGAGACTTCTTTGGAGTGGTGGCTTCTAGTAAGTGATGGCTTGCAAAGACAAGGGAGAGGAGACTTTCTGCTGGTGGTGTCCTACAAAGATCATATAGGTTGTTGTCTAGAGCTATTATCATATCACATGATTACTGGATGAATGTTGGGCAGTAATATGACTCCTAAAAATATAATTAAACCTACATTCATTAATCTTATCAACCTGGAATATGTCATTTCTTTCAAGGTTATAAACACAATCTATGGAAGAATAGAGTCTTAGATTATGAAAGATGTAAATTAACTACAAAGGAAAAGTTACATGGATCATCATCATAATTCAATTGCTGCATAGATAAATGATAACAACAAATAATGACTTGTACAATTACATTTTTCTCGAAAAAGACTATTCTAATTCACAAACCATTTTATCTATATTTCAGCAGATCCTACGCATAAGGAAGACTAGTAAATCATATGAATGCTTCAAAGTCTTACTTCTCAAGGATAAGTTATGGAATTCACACACTCACACCTTAAATTTATGTAAGGAAATCCAATCTTTGATTTCACGAGATGCATAACAAAATTACAAGATACAAAATTCAATTGAATGTCTACCACAAAAGAAGGCAAGTAAATATTAACACAACTAATGCAAATGTAGAAAAGAAACGAAATAATAATGATACATAGAAAAGAGTAGAACCTTCGGTGGTTGGGTCCACAGTCTTGAGAAGTATTGTGTTAAATAAAATCAATAAGAAGGGAATAAGGTAAGGTGTTACACAAATTTATTAACTTCAAAGTGTTTTACAAAATAACCTCAAGAAGGTTCAAACTTAGATTTTTGTATGTAATATACAGTGAAAGTGTAATAATGAGAAGAACGACATATGTATTTTTACTTGTTGTCTAATATATTTCATTTAGAAAAAATTAGTATGGAGCTATCCTGAGAATGAAAAGATTCTCCAGATTTCCTTTTTAACAATAAGGCCCTCAAATAGTAATCATCAATTTTCTTCGACTTCATTCTCTGACCATGGTCAGGGATCGAGCTCTAATCTGCCATGAATACAGCATCAGTTCATCCAATATCTTGCTTCAATATCTCGATGGAACGACAATCATTCTGTTGCACTAATCTCCATAACAATTTACTCAAAAATAACCTTTTTGATATCTAAAAAGCTCAAATTAATGAAGCTACCTTAGACTCTCTTTCGTTATCCTTTTTATCTTGAATCATTGAAAATTAACGGTAAACTACTTAAAAACATAACAATTAATAAAGAAATAAGGATAATAACTATAACATTTCCATGGCCCATCGTTACCCCATATTTCACCTTATTGCACATCCTCATGAAAATATATGATTAAAATGTAGCAAAGTGAAAGAATAAGTTGGGTAAGAATGTTCACCATAATGCCGAAATCCATTCTTGTTTTGAAGAACCTTGAGAGCATCACTTTCTTCTCCTTCAGGGAGTTCATATTCAACATTGTAACCATACAAATGATACTAGATAACAGGGTATTATACTCGCACCCAATCCAAGTGGGTCCTTTAGACAGAACCATATGACTATAATGTTGCATTCGGTCAGCCACTACCTAAAAATTTTTGTAACTAAAAGGCTCTCTATTTTTTATGTTATTAGGAAATTCTTCCATCACTGGTGTGATTCCTGAAGGGAATCTTCTTTAATATATTAAAAATACTCAAGAAATTCTATAAGATCATATTTATGCATGGGGGACAAAGCACAAGCAACGGGAGGTCGTTGCATAAACCCTTTATGCATTATAAATTTTGTAGTGCATTATTAGGTTATCCTCTGACCCAAAGGTCTATAGAATTATCCCTTCTTTGGAATATGCTATAGGCCTTATACCATTTGATTTGATTCCGAGAAAAGGATACAAAAGCTTAGAATTTCAGATCGCCAATGAAAGGACTAGGGTTCCATTCCCTCTATTCTTCTAGAAAGAAGTTATGCATGTAAAGTTCACATAAACAATAACTCACATTATCCTCCTTCTCTCAAAACACATAATAAAATTAGAAACAATAATATGCTCAAAAGGTTGGCCAGACCGTATGGCTTTTACTTTCAATAGTAAATATTGTTCAAGTAGAAACATGGCATAATTTTTAGCTGGAGATCTATAAGACAACACATCAGAGTACACAAAGAATGTCTCCTTGGTTTTCTCCATATATGTTTGGAGTTTTTGTCATGATTTCTCTATTTTATTTTCTTCCATTCTGAGTTTGACGTAGCTTTCATCTTCAATAGCAGGCAATGCTTTTTACTTTTGTACAAACTCTTGTTATTTTCCCGAGGTAGTAATCCCCCTTAGTATTCTTTCAAAAAATATTTTTGCTTTTCAAATTTCCTATTTATTACTTGGATGTTGGCATCCTTAATCAAGTGAGAATAAGGAAGCACCACTTCAATTTTTGTATCCCTATTGGTAGTCATCAATAGGTTTGTCTAGCTTTTTGCCTCAAATGTAACCAGATAAGGGTTAATGGTTGTTTGAATTTTTGCATCATTGATAGAAATTCCTTTAGTCTGAGTTCTTGCATGATTGATAGGAATCCCCTCACCTTAGATTCCAAATGTAACAATTTTATTTTCCTTCGATAATTTCATCTAGATTTGATAAGCCATTTTCTAAAATGTTCAATCGTTTTTCGTAGTTTCTTCCTTTCTTGCTCTAGCTTGATTCTCTGGCTATTTTTTTCCTTTCAACCCTTTAGTAGGTTCTAAAATTGGTACTCTAGATAAATGTCAAACAAAAGTGACATTTTCAGTAATAGGAGGGACTTCAAATTATTCAGAATTTTCATTGATCAAAACTGTCACAGTTGAGTTATCTTCAAATTTATGATTATCACGGGACAACGGAATGGTTGCTTCTCTAGAAGAGTTTGGTTCTTTCATAATTTCAGTAGATTATTTTGAATTTTCTTGGCTATGCATTCTTGGTGAAGATGGAAATATTTCAGTATTATTAGAGTTAGGGGTAGAGGTCGGAAAATTAGTAGGTTGCTCAGATGGATTCTTAAAAAAACATTCATTCCCTTCAAAGTAAAAGAGGGTTCCCATATTTTCCAATACGTGGGCTATTTCCTCCTCACAAACTCAAGGTGAGTTAACCTACTATTCCACAGAGGGTTCTCTAGACGGCTCATTTTTTGATGAATGCTCAAGAGACCCTATAGGCTTCTTTTCCCTCACTAGTCTTTTATACTTTCAACGCTTAGATAGTAAACAAAATAGGAAAAAGGAAAACCTCTTCTCATCTCTAGTCCAGTTATGAAAAATTGTGGTTTGACTATCACTTTCCTCTCTTGGCTACTGTTTACTAATTCAGGGGGAGAATTTTCCATGTCTAGGTGAATGTTTTCTACCTCACACATTTCTTCCAAAGATGGAAGGTCATTAAGTCCCAAGAAATTATCTCAGATTAATTGTGACAATTCTAATTCCCTAATGACTCTCAGTTTTATTAAATAATGGTGACTTACTATAGTACTTGGGTCCTTATCTCTAGCAAATCTACCAACAAATTCATGTAAAAGGCAATTTAAAAAGAAAGTTGTGTTTAGGACTATCTTCTATTTTAAAGCTTCCAATAGTTGGAGATGGTGTGGCCTTACCACATCATGGTTTCCATCACATGTAAGTACCTCTAGATTATGTCTTCAAGATCCTACTATGGTTCTCCAAATGATGCTCAGTGGAATCCTTTTCATTTTTGGACGATTTCCTCATCAGGGTCTGTAAACAATTCCATCGCACTTTGGAGTCTGAGATTCCTATCTATCCATTTCTCTCCTTTCATGGAAAGACCTTTAACCTCCACCAAGATCATTTCATTGACTAGTATCTACTTGCCTGATGTAGGAACATCATGGTTCCAAATTTCGTACATTTATTAAAATATGGGGGGTATTATGTTTTGAAGGGAGTTGGTTCCCTAAGTATTTAATTAATGTAATTTTCAATGTTTTGAGTGGATTTTATGTGAGACATTTAGAATAGGGTTTAATTAAATATTGTGAGTAAAATTTTTAAATGTTCTCGAATGTAAGAGAACATGAGAGATTTAGGCTAGTTGAGGTCTCATAGGGATTCTGAATCCTAGACTTAGGAATTAGTTGATGATTTTGTGGATTTAGAGGATTCTTAGGATTTGGTTTAGGAGATTGACGATTTGAACAAAAATTTGTTACAAGATATTTTGTATATATTGGTAGCCCTCAAAGTCATTAATGGAGACCATTTTTATATAGGTAATATTCAGTAGGAATACAGGAGATTTGTATGTAAGCCTACGGGTAGAGAGAGGGATGATAGAAGGCCATTTTTAAAGAAGATCAGGCTCGAGATTGAGTAGATGGGAACAAGGATAAACTTAATTTGTATGTACAATATTTTTAAGTGAATGTAAGGAAATCATTCTTTAATTTGAAATTGAAATTACTTTTGTATTTGAAGAAATCTAAGCATGCATAGATAGTTCTATTATCTGATTTCTTGTAGAGTGCAGGAATTAAATTATGCGAGATAAGCAATGGCAATTGGTTTTGTGTACAAGTGAATAACAAAATAAAAGCTCAAGAGGGTTTAATGCAGTGGATGATTGTGAAACTAAAATGTGTAATCGACAAAGTTCATTTATGTGTTGAAGGCGCATTGTGCCTAAGATGAATCAGAAAGTGAGAATGGAGTGTGTATGTAGTGGTCCTAGGAAAGGGTTTGGAATTCCTTTTAAGGAGTAAAGTTGTAGTGATTAATTTTGAGATTCTCTGTGTTATGAGATTCTAGTCAAGAAGAGGAAATCGACTACGTTCTCTTGAAGGTCGAAACCATGATTTTCCCTAAAATTCTAGAGAATTTTGAATGAGGGTCTGAAGGTTGAATGGACAGACGAGGTAGTAGAGGAGTAATGTGATAAGCCATGTTTAAAAGAGTAATTATATGGAAAAATTGTATAGCCATAGATATATCATGGATCTCTTTTATCGAGTGATGGGTAAATGCAACAGAAGCATGGTGGAATGAAGCACCCATTCTATGTGATGATGTCCTAGTAGAATAAAGGAGTGAAGGAGATTATAGATCATGTATGGTAACATGGTATTTCAATCATGGGAGATCGCCTTGTCCTCTTCCTCTATCAGGCACCCATATTCTCTGGAAATTTCTTCCTGCTTAGCTCTGGTCATTTGAGGAGGCTTTGGACGGGCCGCATGGATGATGGGAGTGACTGGGTACTCCGCATTATAATCTATAGTCCAAAAACCCTCCAATTCCATAACCTAAATGCATATTTCCTCCATCGTGGGCTCATAAACTAGAAGCGGGTTGGTTTTCCTAGGTAAAGGCTGCACAAATTGCAGAATAGAGGATTTCTTGTAGCCTCTTCAACCCTTAGGCTTCTCCAGAGGAAAAAAAGTCTCCCGATGAATACTATCAAATGATTGAGCGGCTAGCACCTCATGGCTATCATATGTAGAGCCTTCGGTGGATTCCAATCGTTTTTCATGGCCACGGTGGGAGCGGCATGAGAATGCACCCCTGTAGTTGCCCCTGCTGGCCTTGTGACACTAGCATGGGGCCATGGTATGTCTTCTGACCTGTACATTTTATGATTCTTTTTAGATATATACATTGATATGTATTGTACTTAAATCATTTTTATGTACATATATTCATGTGAAATTAAATATGTAAAAAAATCTATGATTGTTTTAAAATGTACTTAAATATCACCTAAATAATAGATGTACATCCTAAAATTATATGACATTCACACACAGGCTCAAATGCATCACATGTACCAATGTATGTGTTAAATGTAATTTGCAATTTCCATCTAGATTCATTTTATATTTAACTAATAAAATGACAACTTGAGTTTTAAGAACAAAACATTATATCACAACATGTGAGCACATGCCAAATGTAGTTCAAATATCCAAAATATACACATGTATGTGTAAATTGCGATTTGAATTTTCCATCTAGATTCATTTTATATTTAACAAATATAATGACAGCTTGATTTTTAAAAACAAAACATTATATCACAACATGTGATCACATGCCAAAGTAGTTCAACTATCCAGAATATACACATATATACATGGTTTGTAATTTGAAATTTCCATTTAGAGATTCATTTTATATTTAACATTTATAAAATGACAACTTGAGTTTTAAAAACAAAAAATTACATCACAACATGTGATCACATGCCAAATGTATTTCAACTATCGAAAATATACACATTGTGAAAATGTAATTTGAAATTTCCATCTGGAGATTCATTTTATATTTAACAACTAGAATGAAAACTTGAGTTTAAAAAAAAAAACATTATATCACAACATGTGATAGATGCAAAATGTAGTTCAAATATCCAAAATATACACATGTATACTATTTTGTAATTCGAAATTTCTATCTAGAGATTATTTTTATTTTTAACAAATAAAATAACAACTTGAGTTAAAAAAAAAAAAAAAACATTATATCACATCTAATCACATGCCAAATGCAGTTCAACTATCCAAAATATAGACATTGTGAAAATGCAATTTGAAATTTCCATTTAGAGATTGATTTTATATGTAACAAATAAAAAGGCAACTTGAGTTTTAAAAACAAAACATTATATCGCAACATTATATCGCAAAATGTAATTCAACTATCCAAAATATACAGATGTATACTTGTTTCATAATTTGAAATTTCCATCTACAGTTTCATTTTATTTTTAACAAATAAAATGACAAATTGAGTTTTAAAAAAAAATCATTATATCACATGCGATCACATGCCAAATTTAATTCAACTATCCAAAAAAATACACATTGTGAAAATGTAATTTGAAATTTCCATCTAGAGATTCATTCTATATTTAACAAATAAAATGACAACTCGATTTTTAAAAACAAAACATTATATCACAGCATGTCATCACATGCAAAATGTAGTTGAACCATCCAAAATATGCACATGTGTTTTGTAATTTGAAATTTCCATCTTGAGTCATTTTATATTTAACAAATAAAATGATAACTTCAGTTTTAAAAACAAAACATTATATAACATGTGATCACATGCTAAATGTAGTTCAACTATCCAAAATATGCACATGCATGTGTTTTGTAATTTGAAATTTCCATCTAGATTCATTTTATATTTAACAAATAAAATGACAACTTGAGTTTTAAAAACAAAACATTATATATCACAACATGTGATCACATTCCAAATGTAACTATCTAAAATTTAAAATCATTCTTGATAAAAGTAAATGTAGTTTCAAACTATATCCAAACAATAAAATATGTCCAAATTTTATAACACATGAACAATAAAAGTAAATATATATATATAGTTCAAAGTGTAATGTTACAAGTATAAAGTTATATAGAAGAGTAAATATTACTGCATAGATAAGACTATATATAGAAAATTAAATTTAAGACTAGATCTATCAAATAAAATGTTGCATACATGTGCAACATCATCAAATAGAGATGGATCCAGTGTCTTTGCTAGCAGCGTTCTCAACCTCATGCTATCCTCTGAGGAATGGGGAACCTGTACACAACGTGTACAGAAATTAAAATTTAATGTTTTAAAATTGAATGAGAATGTAGAAATTCATGTAAAAAAACAAAATGAAAAAAAAAAATCATGCAATACCTCATGTAGTTCCCTCTCCATTGTCTTTTGTTGCTCATCCATTAAAACATCTTCCACAGTAAAATGTACAATATACATGTATGGGTCTCAATATCCTCCATATTAAACATCATACACTCAATTCTTAGAGTCCTTGGAGAATGGAAATCATCTCCAAAACCCTAAAATTCAAAAAATTTAAAACTATAAAATAACTCAATATCTAGATATCTTTTTATAATAATCTTTTGAAATTCAATTTATAACTTAAACATATAAGTCAAAAAATGAATACTTGTGATGGTGGATTGGGTAGCTCCCAAGGGTGGCTCCAAAATAAAATCATTTCCAGAAACCTAAAATTCAAAAAAAATTAAAACTATAAAATAACTCGAGATCTAGATCTCATTTTTTAATGGAACTTTTGAACTGCAATATATTAACTTAGAAACATATTTAAGTGAAAATTTGTTCATACTTGTCATGGTGGATTTGGAATATCTCTAAACAGGGAAGAAGAGGGTAACTCCATCAAAAGAACATCGAATAGAATCAGAATTTGTTAAAATTTAATTATATACATGTACATGGGTACACAATTATTTATTTTAAAAATATCTCATCATGTTCCAATATATAATAATAGATTAAAATAATTGTACATAAACATCATGTTCACTTAAAAAACACTAACATGTGCTAGCATATCATCTTGATTGTGAGAACCTGAAGCTTTGACTGTGATATTAACATCTTCATTCATGAAGTGTGAGAACTGAAAATCGTGTTCACATATATGATACATTTTTGTTATATTAACATATACAAATAAGTGTATGTATATGTATTTATTACAAATTGTAAATGTGTTAAAACTTTCACACTAACCATTAACACATATTGATCCCATGCCCTCTTCCTCATGAATGATTAGGTTCTTCCAACCATTGCGAAAATTCTTTACATATGTTCTGAGCTCTTCAATACTCATGTTGTCTATCTCTTCATCTGTATGATACACAAAATTAGAACGTGCATTCTCTCATGCTATTTTTCGATTCAAACAAACATCAACTCCTCCAAGTCCACTTTGAACATTGTCTATGATGACACCCCTTGCTTCTCAACTAATTTGAGAAGCAGCATCCATCTTTGACCGCAATGCTTCCACACGAAGAGGTTGACTTACCAATGGTGACTCAGGGAAAGGAAATTGAGCATCACACTCAACACCCCTATGGTCAAATAATCGACCTTTCCCAGGAGCACAAAATTTAGATGGAAGGTCATTATAATTGGGTTTAATTCCCAAAAATAATTATGCATAAAATAATTTTTCAAAATAAAGAGTAACCTCGTCGTTCCAGGGTAGTCTTCCATAGGCAGCAAGGTAATTGTCATACAAATGGAAAGCTATGTCAGGGTGCTTGAAATATTGCACCTTTATCATCCTTCTTTCCTACCATTCTTTGAAATTAAACATATGCATGGACATTTCTATTGTAAATATATGTTTAACAACCTCCCATGTATCAAGACCCACCACTGTTTCCTTTATTTTCCTCATCACTTCTACAAAAGTATCAGTGGTTGGCCCAAGAGTTTTGTACACGTCTAAAAGTCTGCCTAAAGTGGGAGTAACTATTTCTAATCTTTCTCGACTCTCAACAGGGACTTTCAAAGACACGAGATCTTTCTTCAATTTTGAAAATATGTTGAAACATTTGTAATTTGCATTGTTGGATGTTTGTTTCCTATGATATATCAGAAATTTCAGATTGATATGTCATGGTTGGTGCACAAAATTCTTCTTGAATAACACGTTCTGGCCTACATCTTTTTGGAAAAATATTTTCACCCTCTGCATCAATATATAAAAAAATTTATAAATAAAAAAACATGTGACCAAATTTGTACAAATTGAATGAAAATAATATTTAGATTCATGGCCACCTCAATATTTTTAGCAGGTATCATGCCCACCATGAGAGTGGTGAGAACCCAAATGACCACCGATTGGTCGAGAACCAATAGGTGTTACACAACATTTTCTCATTTTCCCTACAATATCCATCTCACCCATTGGAGGGTCATTTCCGTGATCAATAAGCTTTGCAAAGACCGTTATTGTATCCCTTTAAATGAGAGTAATATTCCTTTTGTTGACAATTCCCTCAGTAAAGAATTAAAAACCCTTGTTTTTTCCTTGGCACGGGTAGTGATTTATACCCTTGCACCGGAGAGGAATATTAAAACTCGGCCCTGCGCCAGCTGGTGCTCTGTCCCATTTTTCCACCTGGGGTGAGCTATTTATGGAATATTTTTTTTAAATAGAGGTGGAGATTCCACTCCAACCACCTCGAGGATCAGTCATTGGGATTGGTTGAATTGAATAAGCCACAAAATACCTCCTTTAGTTTATGGTTTCCACCTCTTATGGGAACTCCCTAAAGGATAGGCCTCCCCCCCCACCTTTTTAGGGATCCTAACCTCCTCCTTTTCCTCTATAAAAAGAAGCTATCTCTCTTTGCATAAGCGAGCTAAACTTGGAGAATTGAGCATACTATAGAAGAACTACTGGAGAGATAGAATAAGAATGAATTATGTTGACAGAGCTTGAGTCCATGTCTTTTGAGAGAGCTTGATTTGATGCCTTCATATCATCCGAATTCCCTGAAGAACATCTGAGACGCACTCCAACTGAACCCCGCTGGAGGAGACTATGACGTCGAAGAATTGGTTATAAATCTTCCTTCTATCAATATATATACGTGACTATTGTTTGGTTCCAATTTTGTATTATGTTAGATTTTTAATGCAATATGCTTAACACTCTTTGAATGGCTAGTATTTATGAGCGAAATTGTTATGTCATATGTTGTTCTTGTTTTATGTTCTATCTGCAGGTATCTGAGCATGACTGCGGAAGGATTTTGACTTGACGAGGCAAGAACAAGAGGCCACCACCACTACGCCAATGACGACAGCGTTGGATTCTAGGTAGGTTGATCTACCATGTCCTCTTTTCATTCAGTAATTAGGAATCAACACTCCATCATGTCTATTTATTTCTAGACACACTCTAGGGCTAGAGGGATCGTCTCTATCCGCAGAGAGGATTTACCTAGTTAACAAATTGGCAACTTGTAATTTTGATTTCTGGGGGAGGAAATGGGAATATAAGGGAACATTGATTTGCGGAGGTTACAGGTATGGAGTCACGCCAACATCCCAATTTTCTACACTAGGGCACGCCAACTACGCGAACCATTCTTGTGCAAAAATGCAAGTGAAATACCCAATTTTTTACAAATCCAAGCTTCAAACGCTAGCCCGGTGGCCCTCAATACTCGGTTCAACTAGCTCGGCAATCGATTCAACATGCTCCTCAACTAGTTCCATCGTTTCAGCTATCGGTTCTACTTGCTTATTGTTAGTCAGGTTTACCCGCTCAACAGCCTACTCAACCTGCTCATCCAGGTCTGCCTGCTCAACTGAAAGGTGCTTATTACCCTCAAGGTTCATATCAACCGGTAAATAGTGCACCCCAAGTTTCTTACCCTCAAAATCAACTTTTATATCATCAACCTCAAATCCATGCTTACATTCCACAGCAGCCTCCATACGCTACTCAAAAAGGACCTCATTGGTCTACTCTGACTCAGTATCCTGGTCCTCAACTGCAGTATCAACCGAATTATGCTGCTTCTAATCCCTATGATCCGAATACTCCGAGACAGAATGTATGGGGACAAGATCCCACTCAGACTGGGTGGAATGTACACGCAGGTCCTTATCAAAGACCTCCGATGAATTTCAACACTCAATTACCATTTCTTGCTACGTTCGAATTACCTGATGTGTCAAAGTTGAAGAATGATCCCATTCTTCATAACTCGTATTGGCCTCTGATTCCAACCAAGATTCCTGGTGATTGTCCCAAATTTGAGGGCAAGTCTAGCAAAGACCCCTAAGTGCATGTTATGAATTACCATTTCTGGTGTTCCCCTAACTCTTGGGTTGACGATTCTATCCAACTCTATCTTTTCCAGCGAACTCTTACTGGTGCCACTGCAAAGTGGTACATTGAGCTATCTCGTGGCATCTTCCGAGACTTTAATTATTTAGCCATGACATTCCTTACACATTTTTAGTTACTTGTCCACTATGAGACTAGGACGCACCTCCTCACTTCATTGAAACAAGATCGAGCTACTCATATCTCAAATCATATTCGTGAGTGGCGACGTCGTCATCACATGATCAAATTTGAAATTCCTGATCAGCTTCTAACTTATTGGTTCACCACCTCCTTTTTCAACCATATTGCAAAAGACATAGCTATGGGGGCATGTGTAATTGAGGAACAGGCCATTTCTTATGCCCAGTACCTTGATCTTGTGTACTCTCAGTATGGCACATTATATGATATCATGTCTGATGCTCCCTGACCCTGAACTTCTAAACCACTAGCAACTCCATCCATCGATGGTAATATTGGTTCTATGTCTCATAATTCTTATAAGTCTTAATCATCTTCAAACACTCAGAACGTGAAGTTCGCTTCTTCCAATAATGTTTCTTCTTAGTCCACTTTGAATTATGTTAAACCCATAGAATTTAATGCCGTTCAGGAAAATCCTACAGATAATGCTTCTTAAGGTAAAAAGAAGGGTAAAAGTAAGGCAAAAGCCAATACCCCGAAACAGGATTCTCAGAAACGTCGTGCTGGCGATGGTTCTCAAGGCAAGCCAAAGTACCCTTGTTTGATTTGTGATGATGAGCACTTAACCAAGGACTGTCGTAGACGATCCAAATTGAGTTTGTTTCTCAAAAGCACCTAGGGAACTCCAACCATTCTTAAAGAACCTTTTCCATCTCAACAGACTCATATGGTAAACAACCTTAGTCCTCTACCCCATTTGGCTCTCAGGTGTTGATGATGAACAATTCTATGACCATTTCTATTGCTACTCGGTCAAAATATTATACGGGATCCTGTTAGGCCATGAGGAATGATCATTGATGGTCCTCCTCCTTCGCATGTTGCTGGCCCTCTTTAAATTGAAAGGCCCAATGTTGAATCTATTGTGCGACCACCTTCCAAAGGTGGACTCCGCAACTCTTCTTATAATCCCAACTCTCATGCTCCTCACCATTACAATATTGTTGAGGATTTGGCTCACGTTCCATCCATGATTTCCACATTAGAAGTACTTTAGGGTTGTCCATCTCAATGATGAGCTTTGTTATCTGTGATTGGCAGAATTGATCCTACCGATACTAGCCTTCTTGCTTTTGATTTAGAAAATTTCATTCCATGACTGCTGCATCAGATTGCACTCATTATTCAAGTTTTTATTAATGGTCTCGACATCCATCGAGCAGTTGTGGATGAAGGCGCATCAACCTGTGTCATGTCATCTTCGTGTTGGAAAGCTATTGGTTCTCCAACCTTGAATTCATCACCAAATTCCGTTGAGGCATTTGATGGAAGAGAATCAAAACCTTTAGGTGTTCTCGCTAGTTTACCGATTAATTTAAAAGCGAAGACAGTCAATGCTGAGGTCAAATTCGTTGATGCTAAACTCAATTATTATCTTCTCCTCGGTCGCAGCTGGACTCACGCCATGTTTTTTGTTCCTTCTACTCTCTTGTGTCCTCCGAAATTTCCACACGAAGGAAACCTTGTTACTGTTGATAAATTGTCCTTCTTCACATCTTCTTCCGAGAACAACGGTCCATATGTGGATCAGATTCCTACTCCCTACAAGAGCGTAGGGCTAGGTCCTTTTAAAGATCCTACCCTCATGGGTATTTTTCCTCTTCCTCCACCAAACACTGTTCAGATTCATATGATCTCTTTGTCTAACGACCCATGGATCATTCCTTCCCCTGAACAGATTGATTCCTTCAGAGATTTGATGCCTTTGAGTCCAATTGAGATTGATTATTGTGAACTCATCGTAGCTTCAGAAGCTTCGTCCTTTGATTGTGATCCGTTGAGCATGTCTCTTGACATTTATTATCAACCCACCTGGCTTGGCAATTTTGATTCGCCTGATGCTTTGAAAGAACTATTTCCCTTCGATGAAGCCATCGTGGAAACCATTTCTCTTGAGGTTCTACCATGGGACGATGGTCACCATCGTTCCTCATTCATGCCTAGCCTTGGGGCCATGTCTACTTGTCTCGAGCATTTTGCATCTCAGGTTCCTTCTCCTCCACTTCAATTGCATGTTTTGATGCATGACATCTTTACAAAAGGTAACCTGAGTAATATTACATAGATGATGCCTATTGACATTTTCGTTAAACCAAAAATCATTGATAACATCCATATCGGGGTCACTTGTTATTTAGTTGAGGTACAAGTTTATGCTAGCCTTTTTCGCGAATTTCGTGATGTCTTTGCATGGACCTATGAAGAAATGCCTAGCATCGACCCTAGTATAGTGGTGCACGAAATACCTACTTACCCTAGATCGAAGCCTATTCACCAGCATCTTCATTCCGTGCACCCTCGAAAAGCTACTGCCATTAAAGGTGAAGTTGAAAAACTTCTCAGAGATGGTTTCATTTATCCGATTCCTTTGACATAATGGGTCTCTAATATTTTTGTTGTAGATAAGAAATAAGGAAATATTCACGTCTGTGTTTATTATCAGGATATTAATCGAGCTTGTCCCGAGGATAATTATCTTACTCCCTTTATCAATCAAATCATTGATGACTGTGCTGGGAGTGAGATATTTTCCCTCATGGATGGTTTTTTTGGTTTC
This sequence comes from Pinus albicaulis, assembly GCA_034641835.2. Taxonomy (NCBI): domain Eukaryota; kingdom Viridiplantae; phylum Streptophyta; class Pinopsida; order Pinales; family Pinaceae; genus Pinus; species Pinus albicaulis. The sequence continues at coordinate 223,777,863 of CM076583.1, forward strand.
AATCAGATTAACATTGTCCTGACTGATCAACATAATACTGCCTTTATCTGTTCTTTGCGTTCTTACGCATACAAGAAGCTCCCTTTTGGCCTTAAGAATGCTGGGGCTAAATTTGAGTGAGAGATGTCATATGCTTTTCACGATATTCATCACATCGTTCAACCATATCTGGATGATCTTCCCGCTCATTCAGCTAAGTGTCTGGACCATCTCCACCATCTTCGTTAGATTTTTCTTTGTTTTTGGCATTACAATATTCGGGTTAATCTGCACAAGTGCATATTATGCGTTGATTCTGGTACACTATTAGGGTTTATTGTATCCAAAGATAGAATTCGCCTTGATCCACTCAAGGTTGACGCTATTATCAATCTCCCTTCTCTCTCCTCATTACATCAGTTGTAGATTTTGCAAGGAAAGGCTAATTTTCTACGTCGTTTTATAACTAACTATTCAGAAGTGGATAGAGGATACATGTGATTATTAATGCATGGCGTTCCATTCCATTGTGATGATATTTCTCAGAAGTCATTTGAGCCCCTGAAGACGTTCCTTGTCAATTCTCCTCTATTGCATCCTCCTAACTATCATCGTGATTTTTCCCTTTATCTAGCCGCCACTTTAAGTACGATTGGCATCGTTCTTGTACAAGATGATGATGATGGTAATGAGCATGTTATATATTACTTGTCTTGTAACCTTCTCGATCCTGAGACACACTATGCACATGTTGAGAAGTTAGCATTAGCTACAGTTCAAGTAGTTCAACATTTTTTTCATTATATTCTTTTGTGTACAATGACTGTGATTTCCGATTGCAACCCCATGACCTATATATTGTCTTGACAATTGCTGGGGGGAAAATAATTGAAGTGGATTGTCATCCTCCAAGAGTTCAATTTGGAATTTACTACTTCCAGGTTGAAGAAATCACTAGTCTTTGCTAATTTGATTTGTTCCCTCTCTTCAGACTCTCCTCCGTCTCATTCTGAGGAACACATTCCAGACGATATGCTTTTCTTGATTAGCACCCTCAATCTATGGTTCGGTGATATCATAATTTATCTCCAAACTTCTACTTTCATATCTGAGTTGATGAAGGATGCCCATCAATGCATCTGTCATCAGTCACAACCCTATTGTACAGTCAGGGATACCCTCTATCGTGCCGGAGTGGATTCCATTCTCCGTCGATGTTTGACCATTGAGGAAGCTGAGAAAGCACTCAATGATTGTCACAGTGGTGCCTATGGTGGTCACATGTTTGGTTATGCCACTGCACAAAATATTCTTTTTTTTTGTTATTTATGGCCTTCTATCTTCAAAGATTGCATTGTCGCAGTTCGTAAATGTCATGATTGCCAGATTTATAAATGCAAGATTCATGTGCTGCCTATACCTCTTCATCCTGTCATTATTGTTGGTCCCCTTGCAAAGTGGGGTCAATTTTATGACATGTAACCCTCACTCTCCTAGGGAACATGCTTATATTATCGTAGCCATGGACTACTTCACCAAATGGGACGAACCAATGCCTACACTTGCCACTGATGGTAATACAACTTCTCAATTCATATTCAATCACATCATTTCTAGGTTTGGTGCCGCTCAAGCCATTGTTACCGATCATGGTTCCCATTTTTGACATAACATGGTGGCGGAGTTGAGTTCCAAGTTGGGTCTTCATCACGATAGCTCAACGTTGTACTATCCTCAGGCCAATGACCAGGTTGAAGCTGTGAACAAAGTTCTTGTTTCCATGCTTCAACGTATGATTGGGAAACCTAAATCCAATTGGTATCTCATGTTATTTTCAGATCTTTGGACGTATCAAACCTCAGTTAAGAATGCAACCAGATTCAACCCTTTTTAGTTGGTTTATGGTCTGGAAGCTACTCTTCCAAATGAATGTTAAATACCTTCTCTCAAGTTGGTTGTTGAATTACTGCTAAACACTTCACTAGAAGAAGTGCGTCTCCTTTATCTAGAAAGGTTGGATGAAACATGCCGCTTTGCTACTCTGGTTATTGAAGCACAAAAATGTGTGTTAAATCTCTTTTTGACCAATGAGTTTCCCTTCATTCTTTCGTTGAAGGAGATATTGTCCTCCTGTATTACCAAGCTCATGATAAGCTGTGGGTAGGTAAATTTCAACCCATGTGGCATGGGCCTTACATTGTTAAATGTGTATTGCAGAATGGGGCCTATGAGCTTATTGATTACGAAGGTCATTCTCTAGAACAACCCAGAAATTGGTTGTATCTCAAATAATATTATGCGTGAGTCATTCATGCATGATTTGTGTACATAGGTTCTTTTTTCATTCTTTTAAATTTTTTGATTTGGTGTGATTTGCGAGCATTTTCCTACTGATTTGGGTCTTTCTTATTTGTGCAGATGTCTATTACCCCTTATGTTGGTTTTGCGGATGGTGCTTCCCACAGTACGAGGAATTTTTCTTCAGCAGCCTTGGTAATCTATCATTCTGTTGGTGAGTTGATAGAAATACAAGGTATTTTTCTAGGATGAACTACAAACAATGTCGCTGAATATAGTGTTGTCCTTGAACTATTAACCGAGGCAATCAATCTTGGCATACGTGCATTTCCTGTAAATCTAGATTCACAGCTTGTTGTTCTACAACTCAATTGTCATTATTCAGTTAGAAACCCATACATTTTGAGATTATATTTACGTATTCATTTGAGGAACATCGTCAAATCGTACATAGTCTGGGACTCCATGTGTGATCCCCTCTAGGTTGCATATGATCTCCTCTTCCTCACCTCCCTCGCCATGAGGGTCGAAATCACTAGGGATTCGCCTCACTATCGAAGGCATCCCTGTAGGTCTGTCTGGGCCAACATCTGCTAATGCATGGAGTTAATGTCAAAAAATACATAGTTAAAAAAATCATAACACTCATGGAAATTAAAAAATTAATCTTACCCAAATATTCATCCCAATCCTCTCCCTCAAGGAGTGGGAGGTCCAGATCACCAATAAAATTTGTACCAGAATAGGGCTAGTCTTCCACGATGATCAACTATCGGTGGAGCCAGTCAAAGAACTCCACTCTCTAGGAAATTTGTTGATTTTCCCTTGCCCTTAGCATAAAAGCTACCCATTGAGCCATTCATGGTTCTCTCACTGGTGGTGTTGGGACTATGACCTCCTGACGTTGAAAAATTGGTTGTCCTTCTAGGAAGAATGATACCAGGATAGACCCATAGCTGAATTGTTTCAATTTGGTCTTCTTGCATTTTTTCAGCTGATGTTTCATGTTTATTGTCACAGCCTCTGCCAAGTTGTAGATGGTTGGTGTCAAGAAGTCTACAGCAAGAAGTGACTGGGTCTTTGTTGCTTCGTGTGGTGCTTACAATCTCGCAGCTCGTGTGATGGTATGTACCACTACTTTTAGTGCCAAGTATGGGATAGTTTGGATATCGAATTTTCCACTTCCTGATCCCTTCCATGCCTCTAGAAATACCCTTTCAATCACCAAGGACATGTTCTCCATGCAAGGTCTAGTGCTAGTTAGGATCGGTGCTGCTCCCCTCCGTGATAATCCTGTGATAAAGTAGACGTCAGAAACATCAATATGAAGTTCCTGATCATGAAGGATGAACTTTTCATGATCCTCATCCCATATGCTGATCAAATACTATAGTAGCTTTGGTTGAGCATGGAGACACATTGTTAAGAAGAACTTCTTCAGTCCACAGTCTCTAAGAGCCTCCATGTATCTCTCATTACCCATGGCAAGCTCATCCTGTTCGTTGTGTTGGCGTTCATTCCATTCGATCACCATTTTTTCTGCTTTCTACCTATAAACACATTCATATGAATATTATTAGCCATTTTTGAAGCTTGGATTTGTAAACAACTAAGTATTTCACTTGTACTTTTTCACAAGAATGGTCCACGTCATTGGCACGACTATTTCCCAAACAGTTGCCCAATTTATTAGCTATTTTTGAAGCTTGGATTTGTAAAAAATTGGGTATTTCACTTGCATTTTTGCACAAGAATGGTTCATTCCATTGGTGCGACTATTTCCCGAAAATTCACGCCAATGGGCGTGCCCTAATGTAGAAAATTGGGTGGTTGGCGCGACTCCGAGCCTAAAACCTGCGCCAATCACCATGCCTTAATATTCACATTTCCTCCCCCAAAAATCAAAATTGGAAGTTGAAGGTAGTAAAAAATGACTTGAAATGAAGGGAGAGATCTCGGCTCTTACCTGGAACTGACAGACTCGAGGTTGGTCTACTATATTTTCCGCTATCATCGCTGAAAAATCACATTGTAAAATGGGTAGCTATAGCTCCATAAGAGGTAAGAAGTCAAAGGCAATTAATTTTACCATTTTTGGCATTTTATAACTTTTCACAACCCTAATAAGGTTTTAAGACATGTTTTTCAATTATTTAATTATATTATTTTCGAGAAATTGGTTTTACACATGTCTCTTGTGCAACAATAGATTTTCAAGACATAGTGGTGGAGTAACGACTTAAATTTTATACTTTTTCGAACTTGGTAAAGACACAAAAAAATCACTACTTGATTCATCTTTCAGCTCTTTTGTGACTCTCTAAAATTGAAAACATTACTGAGACTCTTGTCATTTCAAACTCGTTAAATGGGTGTGAAGCGATATCTACCCAGTATAAGTTTACTCCCTTTTTTGGGCTGGGATAGTGTTGACGGGAAAATTTGTCTGGCCAACAGTAGGGGATCTCCCCGGTGAAAATTCCCAATTAGACCTTAAACCGTTTGGAGTAGGGATCCCATCCGGGGTGTGGGTCCGGTTACCGCCTAAGACGCCTTCCCTTCTGGTCTCAAAAGAACCTGATCAAACCTGCGGACACACACTTATTCATAGGATACGAAATACATGATTGATGCATGGAACATGTCTACAACACTATGCGTAGCAACAGAACGAATAAAACACATATGCCCGAAGAGATGCAGTTAACGGCACGTCTTTGGGGTCATGCTTGCAAGGTATCTTACCACAGAAGAAATAATTCTTAATGGCAAGATCCTCCTTAATTTTGAAAGATAAAATGAAATGCTAATAGACAAAGGTATTAACATTCATTTAGAAAGCGACAAAACTTACTTCTGAAAGATAAAACGAAATGCTAATAGACAAAGGTATTAACATTCATTTAGAAAGCGATACAACTGAACATCATCAACACAATCATAGATAAACATGATGCATAAATGATATTATCAAAAGGGCAGTTTCATTAATCATAGGATGTTCTGAAACTGTTCGGGAAATACACATAGTACTATCACAGCAAAATACATCATCCGACAAAGGGGATTTAGCAAGTATTCGTAGGCCTAGACAGTACCCCGGCGGAGTCACTTCAAGAAATCACAAACGTTGCTCCGCTGCGAGCGAGCCTGGTCAGTACCCCAGCGGAGTCGTCGCATTACCTTTCTGCGCAGGAAGCCTTTCTCGATCCTTTACCCTTATTTGTTTCATGTGCTTACAACACTTATTTTCATGTGCTCGTGGCACTTATTTTCATGTGCTCATGGCACTTATTTTTCATGGGCGGATGAGGGATCCCGACTTATTTTACGAGCAAAAGAGGTTGTTTCTTGTGTTACAGAAACTGAAAGATATTCTGATTTGGGTTTTCCCTCATGCCAAACCTTCACATCCCATTCATCACAATAGGCGCAGTGCGCAGAACAGCACATTAAAATGTCCAAGACTATGTTGGGCACAAGGCTTAGGCTTACGGGTATGGGCCATTTCAACTCATCAGGTCTCCCACAGACAACCGGCTCGTATCTCCCCAGATAATAGGCTTAGACTCATAGGCATCTTGTTAAAAATGCGACTTCGGTGACTGGTCCTAAGAGAAAGATGCCTCTTGAGATAGCCACCGCAACCTCACACAAAACAATGGGGTTACTGCTTCAGCAATCAGGGCAAAACAAGACTGCAAGGTGATAGGGTTGCAATGAGGGCTTGTGCAGCGGCAGGCGACATGACAGAAATGATGTGAGGAAGAAAGAATGTGACGCAATGAAATAGGCGATGCCTAAGATGCAATGCAACGCCATGTGTGAGAACGATCAACCAGTTGTAGGTGGCAAAGAGGCGTAATACAAGCAATGATTATTTATGCAGCAACAAGCAACTGAAGAGGAAATGAAGGAAGATACTTGTAACATGATGTTGCCTAAGATATTAATCGTAAACAAAACAACAAAACAAACTTTTAACCTATGAAGTAAAAAAAATTTGGCAAGTAAACCTAATTAACTTTGAACTAAAAATTTTATTGCAGGTCCTAGCTAGCCTACACCTAAACCCTAGTTAACCAATGATGCGATCGAGTTAGGTAAAATCAGTTTTCCAGTGCAGCCACCGCATTAGTTCCCGACCTGCAAGGACAAGCATGGTCAGCATCAGAGCTAGTATCCAAAAAAGTGCAGTAGCAACAAAACTTACCTGAGGAGTCGGTGCAACGGCAAGACGATCATAGATACATACCAAAGAACATGCCAGAACAGATTGTGCAGGCTGATTCCCGCTCTCATCTTGATATACCTCAATCTGTTCTGGAAACTCAACATTATTGATAACTGACATAAAATCAGTCATGCACGATCCTGGATTTGAGGGGTGATGGGTAAGCCAATTTCTATTTGCAAGCACATTCACCGAATGGGGTCGGTTGAGTTGATCGACAATCTCATCATGGTGTTGGGGACCATCATTTTTATGGAATGGAAACAATACGCAAGTGCCAGGCGAATTAGAGATGCATGCACATCCAAGTGTAGAAATTCTAGTTTCGAAAACTCTAGTCCGGGGTTGCTCCTGGGTTTGGTTAAGGGTATGGGGATCTGAATCCATGTTTAAAGGAGCCTGAAATTCTTCACTGCTTTGAACAAACTCCAGACCTTAGAGCAAGGGGCTTTCCAACTTTAACTGCTTGGCGAGATTAACAGGCGAATGGGCGTGATCATCAATTGTAGTGATTTGAAAGATGTCAGTGGGCTTTGTATCAATTTGGTCGAATGTCTGCGCACTGACAGATTGATAATCGAAAATGTCGGATTCTCCAGATTTGCTAGGATGGGGTGGATTCGATACGTTTATGCTGGAAGGAGCATGATACTGGGGAATTGTCATTTCAGAAACGGTCGGCGGAAGCTGAAGTGTTTCGATTTTATGGCGGGTACTTGAATCTTCCGAAAGCGAATCATCAAATTCAGGTGTCTTCATAGGGTCAGAAAAGAGATTTGAGTGACGGTCGTCAGCGGTATGACTGAATATGTTTTCAGATAAGGAGTGATCGCTGCAACCATAGGTTTGGTCAAGTTCGGTACCTGGCAAGTTAGGCTCCCTGGGGTTTACCAACTGGGATGGATCGATAACAGGGACATCTTGAAGTTTCCCAGATAGGAAATCACTCCCATGGTTGTCTAAAGATTTCAAGTGAGACAGATCAGATTTAAAAGATTCATCGATTTTAGACTGTGATTGTGAAACACCTCCTGCGTGCTTACGATTTTTGCCAATACCAGTATAAGAAAACTCTGAATGTCTAGAAAAATTTACTGGTATGGTGGGATTAAGAAACAAACTAGGGAACAATGAACGAAAAGATTGAGTCACAGGGGCGTTAACCCTACAAGGCTTTTCAACACGCACATCCGTGTCGTTCAGAGGACACAATGATTTGACAGGCTTTGTAAGGGAATAAAATTTCTGCGGGGTAGGAGTCGATTCATAATATGTATGTGAACCAAATTCATAATCCGAATCTGAACCAGATTCATAATCTGAATGTGAAACAGATTCGTCATTCGAATTTGAACCAGATGCATGATCCAAATATGAACCAGATTCATAATCCGAATCTGAACCAGATTCATAATCTGAATGTGAACTAGATTCATCATCCGAATGCGAACCAGATTTGTAATCTGAATGTGAACCAGATTTAGGACTAAGTCCAGGGAGGCATCGAGTGGGCTCGGGGTAGGTTTCATGAACCAGGAGAGGTAATGAGCCACTGTGGTTTTCAAACTTTGATTCGACATGGTGCGTGAAAGATTCCAAGGTAATGGAATAGGCTCTATCCTCTTGCTAGTGTCGATCCTTGCTCAGGACTTTCAAGGTCACCACTCCACTCCCAGACAACTCAGGAAGAGGAGCGAGAATATCACAAATAGAAACACTCTCCTTGAAGGCCTGAATGAGGTCTCGACTCGGGGAGATGGACAAGGAAGCATTAGGGACAAAGTCTGAACAATCGGTAACTTGCAGGTTATCATAGGGAACTCTGGGATATGACTGAGATTGCTCACGGGAAGCGAGAATCGCATACTCGAACTGTCTACTTAAACATTTATGATCAACATCCCTTTCAGGAAACTCAAAACAATAATGAATAAATCTGATAGAGAACTCACCTAAAGATTCCTGAGGCTCCATTCTGATCTCATGTAACTTTATTACAACGTTGTGAGGATTATACCTGTCAAAAGCTTGTTGTAATTTATGGGCGAGTTGGTCAAACGAATGGATGGAAGCTTTCAGCAATGTGCGGCACCATTGCTTAGCGTGACCTTCGAGGGTGAGGAATAAAAGCAAACATAGCAAACCCTCATCGTCAATTTCATAGCACTCACCAAAGTCACAAAAATCTGAACAGTGTTGGGTTATGGACACCCCATTTTCACCATCAAATTTTAACTGGGACAAGTGATACATAAGTTTATCGGGGATGAAGTATCCAGGTTCATAAAACTCCGACAAACATCTCGGGAGAATGATTTGGGTACGAGCCATTACAGATATGAGATTAACTGCAGGCTCTAAGGGCTCAGCTTGTCATCTGGCCCCCCCCTTTTTGTTAAACATCTGGTCAGAGGTTCAGGCCCTCCTTCTAGCGCCAAATCTGTTGACGGGAAAATTTGTCCAGCCAACAGTAGGGGATCTCCCCGGTAAAAAGTCCCAATTAGACCTTAAACCGTTTGGAGTAGGGATCCCATCCGGGGTGTGGGTCCGGTTACCGCTTAAGATGCCTTCTCTTATGGTCTCAAAAGAACCTGATTAAACCTACGGGCACACACTTATCCACAGGATACGAAATACATGATTGATGCATTAGACATATTCACAACACTATGCGTAGCAAAATAATAAATAAAACATATACGCCCGAAGAGATGCAGTTAACGACACGTCTTTGGGGTAATGCTTGCAAGGTATCTGACCAAAGAAGAAATAGTTCTCAATGGCGAGATTCCCTGTTACTTTTCTAAAAGATAAAACGAAATGCTAATAGACAAAGGTATTAACATCCATTTAGAAAGAAATAAACAACTGAACATCACTCACACAAACATAGATAAACATGATGCATAAATGATATTATAGAAGATGCAGTTTCATTAATCACAAGATGTTCTGAAACTGTTCAAAGAATACACACAGTGCTGTCTCAGCAAAACACATCATCCGACAAAGGGGTTTTAGCAAGTATTCGTATTCATATGTCTAAGAATATGATCTTCCGGTACAATGCAATGTAGCTCTTGAGTTCCAAAAAAGAAAAAGCCCCTTTACAAGTTCCCGTAGGAGTATTTATAATGCCAAAACTGCTCGTTGGGCTTTCTTGACTGTTCAGCTTCTTGACCGTTGGGTTGCCTTGCGACCCATTCCTTTTGCGACCTGCGACCTGAGCCGTTGTTGCGATCTGCGACCTGGCTTCTGTTGCGACCTGCGACCTAACTGGGTCACGGGGTCGCAGGTTGTAAGAGAATTGCCAAGGTGCGACCTTGCGACCTTGCGACTAGGTCGCTGGGTCGCAGAGTCGCAAAAGGTGGAAAAATTGAAATATGCGACCTTGCGACCTTGCGACTAGGTCGCTAGGTCACTGGGTCGCAAAAGGTGGAAAACCGACGAAATGCGACCTCGCGACCTTGCGACTAGGTCGCTGGGTCGCTGGGTCGCGGGGTCGCGAAAAAGAGGGAAACCAAAGAAATGCGACCTTGCGACCTTGCGACTAGGTCGCTGGGTCGCAGGGTCGCAAAAGGCTGAAAACCGAAGGTATGCGACCTTGCGACCTTGCGACTAGGTCGCTGGGTCGCAGGGTCGCAAAAGGTTGAAAACCGAAGGTATGCGACCTTGCGACCTTGCGACTAGGTCGCTGGGTCGTAGGGTCGCAAAAGGCTGAAAACCGAAGGTATGCGACCTTGCGACCTTGCGACTAGGTCGCTGGGTCGCAGGGTCGCAAAGGCTGAAAACTGAAAGTATGAGACCTTGCGACCTTGCGACTAGGTCGCTAGGTCGCTGGGTCGCAAAAGGTGAAAACCGAAGATGTGCGACGTTGGCATATCTGCGAGTTGTAGTCTTCTTTCGGTGGATGTGGCCGGGTGCTCTTGAACATCAAGTGCTTTCTTCGGAGACTCATGGGGATGCGCTTGTTTGAACAGGTCCTACTGTTTGTTGGGGAAAGCATTTGCTCTTTGTGCAAACTCGAAGGTTCTTCCTGCAATAAAACAACTGAGGTCATAGATTGAATGATAATAATGCTAAGGGCATTTTAATTAATTACGAAAGAGAAACAATGAATTTAGACCCCTGTGTGGTCAAGACTTTATCAGAGATAATGGCATGTGCAGGGTTTCTCTGTCAGGATCATCATCTTCCGCACGCATGAGGTTCTCTTCATTCACGGTCTCAGTGTCGCTATAGGTATTCACTAAGCTCTGAGTGTTTGCAGAAGAAAATATTGATAATATCGAAGATTTTCTGTTCATGCCCTCTCCCGCTGAATGCTATCCTAGCAGGTCAGGCAAATGGCAATAGCCGTTCAAGTGATCAGCAGATTTGCTGGTGTCCAACCCTACGACTTGGCCACCACAGGATAGCATAGTCGCTGCTACACAAATCTTCATGCAACAGCGACATAGCCCGTGTGTAAAGGTTATGGCACCCACGCGCATTTCAACACATGCTCCTTTTGTTATTTACATCTTCACTCTTTCTTTCCAAGTGCGCTGGCCGCCAATGGATGCAAAACACCTTAGATCGAGAATTATCCACACCGCGTTTTCCTAGATTTGCATCCCTGTTCCTGCTATGGACCATAAAAAACCTTTGGTTTCAATTAATAGTTTCATCTTCATACCTGCTATGTTACCTCTTGCAGAAATATGCATCAATCTCTCTTCGATCAAGTAATTTTGTCTCTCTTGAACGGCAGAACGCAGGAGCAACCATGAATTGAGTCATTGCCTCTGTATACAGACAGTCACTCTGAGAGTCGAATTGAACCACTTGAAAGATACCTCTGAAGTACAACATACACTGTTCGCCTGTATGAATTTAGCCCTCGAAGATTAGTCTATACTGGAATTATCAATCATGCACGAGAACTCATCCATTATTCGGCAAAAGGGCGCCCGGTCCTGAAAACAAACTCTTAAAATTGTAACTATGCAGGGCTGCACTCGTAAATACATTAAGATTTGTTTTTGTCCTTTCTGCCAAGCGTTAATCGATCCGTGGGCATGGTAAACCTTCTCGGGAAGGCCTGCATGCATGGCGAATCTGTGGCAGGGTCTACAATTGCTGAATGGAGGACCATGCGCGTTACCTTAGCGCGTCTGACCGATTACTATATTCGTTTCTTCTTACTGCTTTCACTGAGCATTACAGCGTTTAACTGATCCTCAATCCACGCGGAAAAAATCTCTCCATGGTATGTATAAGGTAAAGCGCGGTCATGGATAAGCATGCAGCTTCGATTATAATTATTTGGAGCCCATGCCATAAAAAACGCCACGATATCTGCATTCATGTCGCAACTTTCTCCAGCAGGGCCGTGACTCTGCACCGCTGAGAGCAAATGGCTGTGAGTCTTTGTGTTTTTTACAGCTCTGCTCCGCTCTGCCCAAAAATAGCACTGTATATTACTGCAGTTGCATTGCAGGTTCATTATGACACTTCACCCCATGCTTTGAACGTAGATTTGTTTTATTTTTACCGTTATACATACATGCGTCCTCTCCCAAGGTTTGGCATGGATTAAACTACGGCATTCTGCTCCATGCTCCATGCTCGAGTTGACAGTCGACTACCATGTATTGCATTGGCTCCATGTAATACCAATATTTAACAGTTGGCTCCATGTGTGCGCCAAACATAAGGTTGACCAGCATACGCGTGCCCTACGTGGATCGAACTTGCACCATGAAACTGCTTGCACCCATGGTAACGCAACATTCATACGTGTCTGCTCGGCAATCTTATATGGTTGTGAAACTGTATGGGATTTGCACCGTATAAAATGTTGTTACAACGTAAATATGGCGCGTTGGGCTCCATGCACGACTTTGGGCCGTTAAGTATATATAAATATATCTTTTCTAAAGAGTTAACCTCCGCCCCATGCTTTAAATGTAGGTTTCACCATTATATGTGCTCAATACATTTTAACGTAAGTCGAAACTATACCACAGAATATTTGCGCCGCATGCAACGTGTCCATGTCATCCGACGTTGAGTTTCAACGTTGACCATTAAATGCAACGTAAATATTGCACGTTTGAATCCATGCAGCACCGTTGGACCATTCTTCTCCCAAATATTTACCACAGCACGCAAACTCGCCTTCGACCCTTTTGCCCATTTGTAATGCACCATACGTTCCAAAGGTTAGTCATAACATCCCGTTCCATGCTTCAATATAAAATTTGGCCATTATACGTATATGCCATCGAATGTTTGACATATTATATGACTTGGAAATGACATGGGTTTGCACTTTAATTTTAACAACATCACCCTTTCCAATTGAATGTGCGCCCTTCATAATTTTATGGTTTTCGAAACCATATGCTTACGAGCTTTGTTTTAGTTTGAACATTGCTTTACCTCATAATACAAAGGATGTTTGTTTTGAAAGGTGTTTCTCAAGCCACATTGATGGCTCTTCTAAAATTTACCCATCCTATTTCGTGGTTCCAAAGACTTTATTTGCATATGCACCAGCGTGCCTAGCTATTAAAATGTGTATGCATAACCTTTTAGTTTCAATTTGAGGTTCCCCATCTCTTGTGATCCCGCATAGACAAGCTTTATGGATATGAAAGAACAAGGAGACTAGGGTTTTAATGTCATTTCCTTGCTCCACATTGTACTCCTTGCAGCGTAAATAATTTCACACCATGTAGCTTAGGATTCATAAAAGTTGCTTTTGAAAAGGAGCGTCCTCATATTTGAAACTCCGTCGTTGGCTTGCCACACTACCTTGTATGTTTTCGCACTGCTGCCTGGCGCGAGGATGCCTCGAATGAGATTGTCATTGTCTAGAAAAATATTCTGAGTTTGCTTTGTTCACCGGGCCAAACTTCAGGCTACCTTCATCGAAGTGGAGAAAAATTTTCCTTTGCGTGCACCCCTCGACATTCAGATGATATGGTGTAGGATCTAGACATTTCCAAACGGAGCGCTTTAAGCATCTGGTGCGCACTGGTGAAGGAGGCCTTTGCATCAGTGACATAGAAGGTTCTCTCTAATCAGCATGTATCGCACTATTCTCCCTTTAACAGTACTGATTACTTGCTCCTGATCCTCCCCTGTTCCGCAGCTTTTGCCTCATCGTTGAGCCCAATTTTATTACCCTTGATGTCATGATACGACCGAGGAGTTTGTCACCCATGGGGTCGACCTGTGTGGAACATTACGACATCATAATTATTCTTTGATAATGGTGCCCACAGATAAACATATGAGACTAGCAAATGTAACAGAGGTATTCGAACCACATGCTTAATGACCTACGACGACATGGCCTTCAAAAGTTTCCCATTTAAAAGTATGCGTGGCAATCTCATTACACATGACGCAACTGCGATAAGAGTGTTCGGTCGTATGCCGGATGATCTCCTCCACATATGGCGTGATTGCAGCGACAACATCAAGTCATGGTGATGAGACAACTTATGAGGGATTAGAGATAGGACGATGGGATGTCATTGGCTGCGGGTTAGGTGAAAGACTTTAATGCCTAGGCGAGCAGAGGGGGAACCCGAAATTTTAAATATACCCAAAATTTTGGGTGGTGTTGTAGCTGCTACAACAGATAGATTATTTACAAAAAGGGAATACCTTAGCCTATCGCGACTAAGATGTTCTTTCAGAAATTGTTTTCTACCTTTTCAGATCTGAGAGACTATTTACAAAAAGGGTCATGATAGATTTTTCTTTTCTACCTTCTTTTCAAACTCTCTAAACATGAAAATATGTCGAGTTCTCCCTTTTTCAGACTCGTTAAACACTGATGACATCAGATTTCCTCGCCATGACATTATTTGAGTTCCTCCTTCCTAGGTCTCGCTAAATGTACTAGGTTGGATTTGTCAGAAGGAAAAACTTACAGCACAAGCATATGCTATCCCCTTCAAGCTTGTTTTAAAAAATAATTGGGCTACTCGCCTTAAATGGTGGGGTAAAATCGAACCAAGTTTTAGCTATGTTGGTAGTATGTCGCTCTTGAACATGGCACTTGCCTTCATTCTTGTTAGGTTGGGGACATCTCATTCCGTCATTTTTTCCTCCGTGGGTTTGGGTAATATATTTTGACCTCTCATCTGCTCTTTGCCTCGTCATTGTGACCTCAGATCCTTTGATGCCAAATGCTGCCAAATCCAGTGTCGTGCTGCTTAATGTTCAAGATAATTTTGCCTTTGTAGTTTTCAACAACCCTGTAATTCTCTGTTGGTCTTATTTCACTATCATCATGTTCCTCTATCTCGTATTGATGATGTGGGAAATATTATGGCCCACCTTCAATCAGGTCACTTCTTGTCTACTTCAACTCATTATCCAGGAATTTGATCTAGAGACTCCCTTCTGGTAGCTTGGAGATCGCATGCCTCAATGGCAGGTTCTTCACATTCTATGCAAGGTCCACATCATTGGCCTTCGATTCAGTGATTCTGTGGATGTTCGATGTCGGATCATTGTTCACATTACATGGTTCGTACCAGTTGTACC
Organism: Pinus albicaulis; assembly: GCA_034641835.2. Classification (NCBI taxonomy): domain Eukaryota; kingdom Viridiplantae; phylum Streptophyta; class Pinopsida; order Pinales; family Pinaceae; genus Pinus; species Pinus albicaulis. The sequence goes on from CM076583.1 coordinate 223,792,924, forward strand.
TTGAGAGCCATTGTCATTATTGGTGGTTTATCTCGTGCCTATTAACATGTTTCATCACTAGCTGGTAATGAGGTGATTTTATTACATGTTCGAATTCAGCTCATATATTCACATGCTTGAATTTGTACTTGTTTGGGTCGAGATGGAGTGCAATACCCTAGGCTTTTTTTGATAAAATCTAGGTTGTGAAACTTGGTGGATTATCATGACTCTTTTGATTGGATGGATGCGACCATACCTGAGTCTATTTGTTGATCCTTACTGTTGGATGGCTGCGTCCATACCTCGGATCTCATGTTTTATATACTCTATTATGGATGGTTGTGCCGATACCACATGTTCATGTGTCAGAGATATTAGTTGTATTCGTAATTACAAGTTTTCCAATAGTGGTGTTTGGTTCAAATGTGTTCTCATAAAGCATTTCACCCCTCCCTCTCCCTTAGACCTCATGCTTTAGGGCGCATCTGTTACACAAAATTTTGTCACTATCCCTAGAATCCCCATCTCACCCATTGGAGGGTCATTTCCATGATCAATAATAAATTCCATTCCTTGCAAAGACCATCATTGTATCCCTTTACATAAGAGTAATATTCCTTCTGTTGACAATTCCCTAAGAAATGTTGGGAAAAATACTGAGAGGGCGGGGGGGGGGTGAATCAGTATTTAGATTTTATAAAGTAAATTCAACCTTTTCTTTCATCAGATTTCCATACGCGGTTTTTATGAACTGAACTAGCGTATGCATGCAAAAATATAGAAGGAAACTAGCGTATACTGATTTATCGTTCATATTTAGAGAATTTCTCAGGAATAGTCTTTTAAACAGATTTATCAGATATGAATAAGGCTAGATAATCAGAAGCTATGAGCAGTAACCAACAGTATAAAGCATCACACACATGAACACCAATATTTAAGGTGGAAACCCAATTCGGGAGAAAACCACCGATGCTGTCGTCTTTGTCTTCAATCTTTATTGCATAGAAAACCTTTTACAAAATTGTACTGATTTAGACTTATACCAGTACACAGGCTTCTACCTATAGAAGTCTTCAACCTTCTCTCGTTTTCCAGCTGCAACTGAAAGGGAGCTCCAACCCCCTGAACTCGTTTACCAGCCTCTCCTGAAAGGGAGCTTCGACCCCTTGATTTCAACACCAGCTTCTACTGGCTGAAAGATTCTACTTCCATACTAAAGGCTTCAACTTTCAGACCCACTATAGACCACGTTTCATCAATTTTCATACTGGATCAAACAGCTTCAACGCAGCCCTTCACTTAACATCAACAAACATACTTTGCCCAAAACTTCAAATAGAACAGTGAGACCACTGTAACCAGAATATCATAAATAACCCAGACTTCAGAATAGATATGCAGATACAATCTCAACCCTGAAAATTCATTAATTCAAATAGCATATGCTAATTTGATTCACTGAAGTCGTGTACATATGCGCTTTCCTACACACCAACCCACGTATACTTCTGTGTATATTATTCTTCAGAAAACCCTAACTTCCATACGCGATTTTAATGAAGCGAACCCACGTATATACGCGCTTTTCATGAAGCGAAATAGCATATAGATCTGTAAAAATATATTTTGCAGAGCAGGCCAGATCTATAAGACTTACCCAGATTTATTCATTTCCTTCAACAGACTTGCGCCAGTTCTTCATCATTTCTTCAGTCGGTCATTCTAGAGAATCATCATCATTAGATCTAGAGATCTTGAACCATAATTATATCCATGGGTGCATCATAGATTCAGATCTATCAATTAAGAACATAGTTCATCCATGTAGATGTTCCTTACAGAAATTTATTAATCAACAACCCTTACACATGCACACCTTGCACTATGATCCTCTTTTCCTTATATAGTTTTAGCCTTTATCAATACAATGAGTCAAAACCACTTAGCTGCTGATGGTATTCCTGGATGGGATCAAATAGATAATCCAGCACTCAATACTGTGGGCCAATACCATGGTAATGCCCCCAGGTTTTATACATTTGGAGCACAAATAGTCATACGCGACTTGGGTCGTACTTATCTGCGTACATACATGACTTGGCTTTTACAAACCCGCGTATACATTGTTTTATATGGAAAAAGTCAATATGCATGTATAGAACTGCTGATGGATTTCTGAGATTCTTCATACAGTCATTAGCTGCATCCTTTTCCAGAGAGTTGCCATCAAGGACAACCAATTCAATATAGAAGGATACAAGAAACATATTGCCAACAATCTGCCCCTTTGGACTTGATGGCAACCATGATCAGGAGTATACAAGAGTATATTCAGCAACAACATTCTCCCCCTTGGACATCAAGAGGAAAGGGTAAATCAACATCTTTTGTACTGAAAATACCATACTCCCCCTGAGATCAAGCTGCAACTTCTTAACATAAAATTCAATGTCCATGACTCTATAATTCAACCTATCACAAAAGACTCATACCTACATCAATGATCCAACCAAGTGGATTTACACAATTGACTCAACTACCCAACCAAGTGGGCTTACAATGTTTGAACGAGTCCTTACATGACTGAATATTGCAATTTTACATCATAGGTCTTAACATGACCTTTTCATCAAATTATAGAAATGACTTATACAATCAAGACCAAAGATCAGATCACAACAAATAATGAGAATGCCAACAATACATCCTTTCCACATGACCAATGCTCCCCCTTAGCTTATGCATCCTAAACAATTTCATCAGCAAATCATCAAGGCATCTTCATCAAAAAATCAGAGAATCAAACAGAATTATGAGAACTGGAACACCACTAGAGATACCAAATAGCACCGCAGCTGTGTTGAAGAATGCTCACCCAGAAAAATTTGTCAGCAAACACCCATACGCGGTTTTCTGTGTATAAACTCGCGTATGTATGAGACTATCCTTCATGAAATCTGCGTATCCAATTTAATATTCTGAATTTAAGAAGATCTGATCCTTTACATGGCAGAGACTATTCCAAGCCTTTGTCTTAGATATTCGAACACTTCCCTGGGTAAAGGTTTGGTAAATATATCAGCAACTTGTTCTTTGGAGGGAATATACTCCAACTTCACCTTTTTTTCAAGCACTTGTTCACGTAAGAAATTATACTTGATGGGAATGTGCTTGGTCTTGGAATGCATAATAGGATTCTTTGAGATACTGATGGCACTTGTATTATCAAACATAATGGAGATAGGAGGTGAAAATTTGATTTTAATTTCTTGTAAGGTTTGCATCATCCAAAGAAGTTGAGTGCAACACGATGCGGCAGCCACATATTCTGCTTCTGCTGTAGATAAGGCAATAGAGCTTTGCTTCTTGCTGAACCAAGATACTAACCAGGGCCCCATATAGAATGCACCACCACTAGTGCTTTACTGATCATCAACATTTCCAGCCCAATCTGCATTAGTGTAAGCATGAAGAGCGAGATCAACATTATTTGGATACCATAGTCCACAGTCTTGAGTTCCTTGTAGATATTTGAATATTATTTTGACAGCTTGAAGGTGAGACTCTTTTGGATTAGCTTGGAATTGTCCGACAATCCCAAATGCATGCATAATGTCTGGTCTAGTCCCAGTGAGATAAAGTAGACTTCCTATCATAGATCTGTATTCTCGTTGATTCACCATGGGAGAATCATCGTGAGAACTGAGATTACATCCGGTTATCATTGGTGTACTTATAGGTTTTCACTCTTCCATGCTATTAGTATGAATCCTTTGTTGACGTGTACAAAAAAAGACCACTTTAGCTACGCATAACTAATAGCCCTAACAACAAAAGTGGCTGCCAATATCTTCAGATCTACGGTTAGTTGAACAAGAAAAGAGCTGCAAAAAACCAGATCTATGCATGGAAAGACATTAAGCAGTAAAAACAAGGGTTTGCTCCATATACCAATAGACAAGACAAGAACGATTTTTGAAAGAATTTTTGTATTAATTGGGCACCTGGGAGGAAAACAAGAAGGCGTATCCAATTCTCCTCAGTGGGATGGGTTCTTGGAAGTCCTCGGCACTTCAGATCTAAGATTTCTCTCTCTTGTTGGTGTAGAAAACCCACACAAAGAATGGAACTCAAAGGGAGCTCACACAGCAAATGGCAGAAAATGGTGACCAAGTGTATAGATCCAGAGTGATCTAATAGGCAACAAAGGTGAAGAATGGTAGGAAAAACCCTCCTATTTATAACAAAATATTGGGTCATTCTAGATCTTGGTGCATGATTAAAATAATGTTAACCAAATCTAGATCCACCTTTTATGGAATATTTTATTATATTTGTTGGAGGGAAAAAAGTATTTGACTTGGGTCAAATCCCTTTATTTGTTAATAATAAATAAATAAATGATTTATTTATCTTTTTAAGGAAGTGGTTGAAGGATAATTAAATAAATAATGATTTATTTAATTATTTGTTGGTGATTTGGTCATATTTAACAAGGAATATTATCTAAATAAGATTTAAATAATTATTCCTAGAAAATAATAAGATAAGTAAAGGTTTATCTAATTAATTTCTTTGTTTTTGGGTTAAACATGACTGGGAATAATAATTAAATTATGGTTTAATTAATTACTCCATGAGGAAAATCAAACAAATATAGGTTTGTTTAATATTTCCTTTTGGGGTTTCCTGTTTAGACCATAAACAACCTAATAAATGTGGTTTATTAAGTTATTTAACATAGTGAAGGCAATTTTACTTAGGGTAAAATTGGTCTTACATGGTGTACTTGAGTCCATCTAATGATAATAGGTTAGATGACCAAAAAATGGTGTAACAGATTGCCCCCCAGCGTGCGAGTGTTAGGAGCAAATCGTATGACCAAAGTACGTTGTAAGAACTCAATCACCAGACATCAAGAGGGAAGTCAGAGAGAGAAATGTAAGGTAGACTAGTGTGCTGAAGAACTAGACCCTGAGGAGACGAGACTCGCAAGTGCAACAAGTCTCTTTTTATGAGAGGGTACCTGTGCTAAAGGCGGCGGGGGAGGCATACCTATGCCCGCCGAGACAAAGTACAAAAGAATAGTGTGTCCAGTAAACAAGGGACCGAACCATAAAATACAGCTGGCATAATCATGAGCCAGATAAAAATACAATGAGGAATCCCACATACATGATGTGCCTGGGATAACAGCCAGGACTTGTACAATAATATCTGAGTACATGAGATACAAATACAACCCAAATGCCCCCTGTAAATGGGGAAGGGCTCACAAAATCTGACTGATACATGAAAATCAAAGAGGCGCTGCAAGTGGCTAAGGCCAACATCATCAAATATCTGGAGCTGCATCGAAGGCTGCAAGGAGGAGGTCATCCGGGCATGTGGGGGGCTACCTGCAGAGCCACCCCCTCATGAGGGTTGAGACATCTCACACACACCCGGGAATCATCAAGAGCTGCTGTTGTATCACTGAACCATCAAGTATACGGATCTCGGTCATGCTGAAAGGAGCTGGAGTGGAGAAACAATCAAGTCAAAGGGAAATGAGAGATCCCTTTACCTGATCCGAGGCACCGAACAAGAGTGGAAGCTGGAACCAAGGTACACCGCCCTCTAGACCTGTCTTCTGGAATGAAGGAGCTGATGTCGACAGAAGGAGGTCCGCCATAGGTGAGGCAATGAGATATCCTCAACTAAGGCACGAGAGAAAATAGTAGAGCGACAGACAGACTGACATTAATGATGATAGTGAAATGGAAAGGACTGAGTAGCGAATGGACGACTTCCCTTGTTAGAGCATAAAGGGCATGAATGACATGGTAGCGACTGACACAATATCATAAGGGATAGGGGATAGTGGGATTGAAGGTCATAATGTGCGACACAAGAGAGAGACCAAGAAATGAAGGATGGAGGGCTATAGCGGGGTACAAAGGGACTCGGGATAGACTCCATGAATGCGATGATGACTCAACTTGGATGCTCTAAACAAGGGCGACTCGATGGTGCTGCCACACAGTAAAGGCCCAATGGGGGACCATGAAAACATGAGTGCAAGATGGTAACTCATGACGAAAATCGACACGAACAAAGACAAGTAAGGAGGCAAAATGGTGCCCCAAGTACAAGTGTCGTAAGTGAAGAAATGCGATTTTAAGGAGAGGTGAAGTGACCCTTCTTGGAAAAAATGTGTCATGGTGAAGTATCAAATCACAAAAAACTAACAGATACCCATTTGAGGGCTCGGTGAGAGCTTTCCAACGGTGTAGACGGTTTGTCAAACGGGGCTACGGTATGGTCGCAGCAGGCGAAAGAAGAAACAAGGGTTCTCTTTTAATAAGGCAGTTTTCCCTCCAAATTCACTCATTTGCTAGTGTTGCTGTGGTGAATGTAGAGAGGAGAGAAGGCCCTAAATCTTGCAGCGAGCATAGCGGACAAACCGACCGTTGGAATCGAGATCCGTCAGTTGCAGGTAAGAGGCCTAACCTTAATATTTCATTTTGATGGATTGAAAGTTTAGTTTAGGGCCCAAAATCTTAGAAACAGACCCTCATTCATCTCTACGGCCGGGTCGCACTTTTTGGGCAAAAAAGTGCGACCGGGGAAGCAGGCTTCAGGGCAAAAAGTGCGACCTGTCCCAGAATTGGGCAGAGAACTGCGACCTGGGAGATGAGGGGGTTTTGGTGCTATTTAATGGCTGAGAGGTGGGTTTTTGTGTTTGGTTATGGTACTCCCGATCTGTATGCTGACAAAGATGATGTTTTTGTGTGGGTATGGCAGATTTACGGGTTAAGTGGAGAGAGAGAGACCTAGATACATTACGGGCAGAGATCCAGGCGGATCAGGGTGTCCGTCGTGTGTTGGCCAGGTTTGGCATTCTAAAGTTTTTGGAGAACCCTTTGATGAGAGCAGGAGAGCCTTTTTTGGCCCGGATTATCAGTTACTAGGATCCATAGCATGAGGTCTCTGTAGTGCAGGGGCACAGGATCGAACTGACAGTCCAGGATGTGTATTTCCTTACGGCTCTCCCGCCACTAGGGATGGTGGAAAACACATAGCCAGTATTACCGCAGGGGTGACATATCATAGAGTTTGTGGAGCGACATTGTCGACCACGTCTCCAAGTCAAGGGGACTCAGATACCGATCGGGGATCTAGAGAGACTAGAAACCCGTGCAGTGGCCGCAGCTGTGCTACGTATCCTGGGCAACCAGGCGCTCCATCACATCACTGGGGGGCAGATGATGATTGTGGAGAGGGTGTTGAGTGGGACCTACTATGGGTGGGCCCAAATGATGCTGGTGTCGCTAAAATGACAGATGTCGCTCTACAAGCGGCAAGTGAACCACGCTTTCTCGTATAGGACTTTATTGTGTGCCTTCTTCTTTGAGAATATCCCAACCTTGCATCCTCGTATACAGTTTCCAGATGGGGGCCCGAGAGAGCCCAAGATGCGCCAGTGGGGGCGACTACTATGCAGAGGAGGAGGAGGGGCAGTCGAGCGAGTGTTTTGACCTGAGTTTTTTGCCCATTGGGATCAGATGCCGTTATACATAGACGACTATCCCTATAGTGGGATGAGTTATTGTGGGGATCCAAACCTACCACTTCCGCCTGGTCGAGTATGGGGGCCCAATGGTAAGTGATAAGTAACTATTCTTGTATGGGCATGTCAAAGTTATTGAATAGTAGATATGGTACTGATTCAAGTACTTTTGGTATGCAGATATAGCTCCGGTAAAACCGGCCAGATATATGGGACGCCCAACAGCCTTTGGAGCTGTAGGGTCGAGTGGGTTGAGAGCAGCACGCAATGAGGATGTGGCCACCCTTCTAGAGGACATCTGTCGTAGATGCAAGACGTTGCTTACCAGAGTTTCGGAGCGCGGGTGGCAAGACTTATATGACCAGTACGTGGAGGCATGCATTGGTCTTCCCTCAGAATGGCGAGGTGTCATGCGGCACATGGCGATGGCCAGGCAAGGCATACGTGATCTACAGGCTACAGGGGCAGAGCCATTGGCTCGGGATCCGCCAGATAGTGAGTAGGTCTGGGGCATGTGGTGCCCCCTAGTGTGTATGTAGGGGCAGGTGGTGCCCCCAGTTTTGAGTTTTTTGTAACATTCTATGGGCATGTCATATGTATCAGAGTAGATGGAATCTAAACACATGTTTTGTGACACATATTATGGATATGCATCGTTTTTAATGATTATGAATGTTATTGTCTTGTATGAAATGCGTGTGATAAATCCCAATATAGAACATGGTTTGCAATACTATCTACATAGTGATTCTGTTCTCGAGGTACATGGTTGAAAGTTATGGTCTCAAATGCACGTATCAAGAGTTTCACTCGTAAATAGCGTCTAAACAGAACAGGGTTATGCACACAATAAACACCATTTAGTTGCATGACAAGAAGTAGGGAATCCAAACAAACATGCAGATGGAGTATGCAATGGAAGAGGGCATCGACTAAGAGACCACACACTGCATCATATTCGGCCTGATTGTTGGTGGCAGAACCAATGCAGACCCCGTTGTTGAGAACAAAGGCATGCAAGGGGGTGACGATGGCCCAACCTGCCGAGGCTAGATTTTGGGAGTAACGACTTGCACCATCGGCGTAACCGATAAAGGGTGTGGACGGGGGGTCCTGTGGAATGGTGTTACAAGACAACAAATGAAGGGAGGAGAGACAATGACGGCAGCGTGAGTGTATAGAAGACATCGAGCGGCAGCTACGGGAAGGAGTGCAAGGAGCAGGATGACTATGACTCATATACGAACTATAGGGTGGTATATGAGGGTTATCAGAAGTATGGCGAGGACTCGGGCTGCGGAGGTCAACAGAGATACGGGTGGAGTGATCTCATGTATGGGTAGAAAAGTGGGGGTCAGGAGAAACAACAGGGGAGGATGCAGGGGGACTGGGCTCCAAGTATCTCGCAGAGGAGGATAGGTAAAGAATGGTCGTAGTGGACTCTGCCATCTGAATATCAGGGCGGGGAATGTTGATGGGAGCGGGGGGATCCTCAGGCTGGCCCGAAGCATACTCCGCAAGTATGGGAGAGGCCGATTGATTTTGTTCAACCTCATACTCTCGGACTACCTCTAAAGAGGTGCGGTAATGCGTCAGGTGAGGAAAATGGTGGGAGTAATAACCATGAACACCGCACAAAGCACAGGGTTTGTTGGTGCGGAGAGTCTTGGGGTTCTTGGTTACGGACGAAGAAGGAATGGATACTTCTGGGACCATAGATTCGGGGAACGTGACTTTAACCATGGGCTGAATACGGGGCAACTTAGGACAAGCATGGGTGGCATGACTGGCGACATCACACAAGGCACAAGGCTTTGCGGGCGGAGGAGGGACCGGGTCAGTCGTGGTGGTCTTGTCTTTGGGTGCCCCCTTGGGAGCTTTGCCTTTCTTCCCGGGAGCCGGCACGATAGGAGAAGGGTCCTGTGGAGGTGTTGGGGGCACAGTGGCAATGGAGGAAGCGAGGGGGACCGGTTGAACTGGTGTCAAAGCCATGTAGGTTTTGGGGTGACCAGGAGGGGTAGCGGCGGGAGGATCAAGGTACCAGACTGGTATGCCCAAGGTCAGGTTAGGGAGAGAGAGGGTGGCCATGACGGGGACAGAACATACTTCGGGAGGGGGAGCCAGGAAAGGTATCTGCCCAGCACGGTAATGACCAGGAGGGATGGCTTCGAGATGGTTAAGGTCTGGGGGAACCGATCCAGGAGGATAAAGGGGTTCAGGGATACCAGCTGTAAGGGGAGGGCCAGAAGGAGGAGGTTCGGCTGGCTGAGATGAATGGCTAGGAGTAGGTTGCGGAGGGCGAGGGGGAGGTTGCTGACTAGCCGAAGCAGGCCGCTTAAGCGCAGCCTGAGACGATTGCATCATGCAAACATTCGATAAGCTGGGATCAGTGATAAGAGGAGGGGGGAGGTTAGGAAAAGTTCCAAGTAGGGAGGACTCTTTGTAAAAACCGGGGGAGACACTGGTCAAGGAATCGACGGTTTGCTTGTTGGCTACAGAAGAGATGGTCGTCTTAGGTGAGGTATGAGATTTTGGCTCATGATATGTCAACTGGTCAATGGTGACTATCTTTCCATTATGGGGGAAAGACATCTTGCGAAAAACTGTTTATGGGACAACAGACATAGCATAGGTGTAGCTTCGCCCCAATATAATGTTGTAGTCTAGCGGGGCGTCTATGACTTCGACGTCAACGCAAACAGTCTTATCGACGAGGGTGATAGGACAATTACGAAACAGGCCAATGGGCTAGGAGGCATGACTGTCCCATGCTCGAAGGGTGATCGTGGAAGGGGCCAACTCAAGGGATCCGAGTTGCTTCCGAACCGAAGCGGACATCACGTAGGTAGATTCCCCCTCATCAATTATACACCAGGAAACGTTGGCGTTCCAGATTTTGACTGGGATTTGGAAGGCAACGGAAGGAGGAAGAGGAGGATGGTCCGATTGAGTGGCGTCGAAAACAATCATTTGGTCATCAGCAGGATCGACAGCGCCCACGGTAGATAGTAGAGCCTTCTTTTGGGAAGGGCACGACTAGAGGAGTTCTAGTGTGGAAATGGCAGCAGGATATTGCGCCAAATCATCTACTATGCTATACCAATGAGCAGCTCGACCGGAAGCAGCGTTTCGACGTAAGGGTCCCTTAGGAATCTTGGTATGAACCTCAACTTTGGGTTGAGGGATATGTAAGGGGCCACTGGATGTCGAAAGAGGCTCTGTAGAACCTGAAGAAGGAGGCTCGGGGGCAGACTGAGAAGGAGGCTTGGGGTACTGGCAAGACCGAGTTTGAAGGTGAAGGTCGACGGTTGGGGATGGATCAGAGGTCATCATGAGGATCTGGTAATCGGAGGAACCAGAAATGGAGGGTGGAGTGGAGACCCGCCCATCAGGTGGTTGGGTAGCCACGAATCCTTGCTGAGGGAAAGGATCAGTAAACACAGCTGGTTGAGTAGTGGCCACATTAGGGGGAGCGTGAGGGGAGGCATGTTGTCCGCGCAATGTGGCTTGAGACTCCCACATCTGCCACATCTGTGGTAAAAGGGGACAATCGTGGGTGTAATGACCGTAAACACCGCAACACAAACATGGCTTGTTGGTACGAAGAGGCCTGTCTGGCTTGGGCTGAGTGCCTTGTTGCTGGTTAGCAGTGTTAGGGTCAAAACCTTGAGGATTGGGTCCACGAGTACCAGGGGCAGATTGATTTGGATTGCTTCTCCTCCTTATTTGAGAAGAAGGGGGATTAGTTGCACCCTGTTGTGCAAATACTTGCCCTGAAGGGGGCAGTAGATGCTGCTGCTGGGGTTGAGCAGGCAAGGGAGGTGGAAACGCATATGCTGGAGGAGCTGGCACACCAGGCTACGGATAAGGGTAATTTTTAGGTTGGGAAACATTGAGGTAAGCAGGAGGTTGGGCAAAAGGAGGAGGCATGCCGTATCCTGGGTACATGCTGCCGGGAGGGGGAAGAGTGCTAGAGGTGCTGGCCCCTCTGTGAGGGAGACCGTAGCCCATAGGAGGTTGAGCATATGAATGGGAAAGGGCTCCAATGATACCGTCGGCGGAATGAGATGCCCCCGGGGCGTTAGTGCCACCGGGCCTGGGGAGGTCAGGAAGGACGGTATAAACATAACCAGACTGGGCGTACATCAGGTCATATTTGAAGGGTATTTGGAGGGCGGCTTCTTCGGTTTGAGGGAAATGGGAGGCGACATCTTTGCTGATGGGAGCTAGTAGAGAGCGAAGGAACCAGTCCATATAGATCTGATCTTCGAAGGGGGGAGCTCGACATAATCTGCGTCTACGTCGCCATCCTGAACATGGGTGGAAAGGCGGGTCAAAGATGTTTTCTCAAAGGAAGTCAAGAGCTCCGTACCGGTATCGTATCGGAGAGGGAGCTAGAAGTAAGATAAAAAGGCTTGGGCAATGGTCGCAAAGGTGGTATGGGAAGAGGTGGCTTGGTCGACATACCATTTAGAAGCTTCACCGGTAAACGTGCGTTGGAACAAACGAAGACGGATGGAGTCATCGGTAATGGAATTGGAGGAACACCACATGTGGAAAGATCGGACATGATTGGTTGGATCTTCTCCAACAAGGCCTCCGAACATAGGGATGTCGAAGGGGAGCTTGGTTGGCATAGCAGGCCAACCAACATCGTGGTAGATAGGGTCATTGATCAACTGATTGAAATCGGGGAGGCTGAGGCCTGCAATGTACGGCAGAAAGGGTATGGCCGAGTAGTTCCTGTGGTGGTTCCGCTAGTAGTGGTTTTGGCATTAGGGCTTGGAGCACCGCTAACGTTAGGCCCTAGACCAGACATAGTGAAGGTGACAGGGGGAGAACCCAATGAATCAGAAGAGGAGTCGGAGTGCGGACTCGAAGGAGGATTGGCTCGACGAAGGCGAGACAAAGCAGGTCGATCGACCGGAAACTGAGGGTGAAGGCCAAGAATTCTCTGGGAAAGGCGCCTTGGGGGCGCAATGATGACGGGAGGAAGGAAAACGACAAGGGAAAAAAGGGACAGAATCAAGTGAGTTCAAGGGCAGAAAATGTGCAGTGACAATTTATTTTAGAGTCTTTGCCAGGCGGTGTTAACCAGGCGCTTCTTCACTTAGGGTCAGTGTGTGGTGTGCGTTAATTTTAATTTTTAAAACCATTTTCGTTTTGAGAGCAAGAAAAAAGTGTGTTGTGTAACTGAAAATAAATCTGCAGAGAATAGTATATAATGCTGAAATAACAGAAAATTAACAGCTACTATTGCATCTATCTAACCCAAGAAGGCGGGTCCCTCAAAACTAGTCTAAAAAAGGAGAAAAAATCTAGTCAAAACACACTGAAAAGAGGCCAATAGATCTAAGGTCGGGAGGGACAGGGATCTAAAGGATAAAGCTGCTGAAAAGAGGTGCAGATCACAGCCAAAAGACAAAGGCAAGGTGGCCAGAGAAAATGGATGAAATCAGCAAAAAGCGGAAAGGATAGGGAGGAGGTCCTAAAGAGAGGTCCAAACAAAATGACAAGAGGTGATTTGAAAGGAAGGAAGGCTGATTTAAAGGGATCTAAGGAGGAGGTTTCAGATCTGAAAAAGGGAAGGCTGAAACTCTGAAAAACAGACGGCTGAAGCAGCTAAAACTCTTCCACAAAAAGTGGAGGGTACTGAAGCCCTAGGGGGCTAGGTTCCCACTTAGATGAGTAAAAACAGATCAGAACTAGGTCAAAGCGGGCTGAGACAGAGGCTGGAAAACCCTGACAGAAGCTTCAGCAAAACCCAGAAAAATTGTAGAAAAACCACTGAAAAATTGGCAGGTCGCAGGTTCTGACCTGTTTTCAGTGCAGGTCACAAAAAAGAGGCTGAAAAGTGCGACCTGGAGGTCCAAGTCATAGTTTTTGGGCTGAAAAGTGCGACCTCCCATTCCAGTTGTCTCGGCGGCAGATTTTCGGAAAAGTTGTCGTCTCAGTTGCGGCTGATGTCGCTTACCTGCGCAATAGGGCCAGAAACACACGGAAGTTAAAAATTTTAATGTTTTAGGGTTTTATGTGAGAAAAACAACATAAAAATAGGAAAAATAAACAACTGAAAAGAAACCTTAGGGTTTGAAGTTGCTGGATATGCAGGAATATGAAAAACGACAGCGGTCGTAATTTAAAACCCGTGTGGAGTCGCCATTTGTTAGTATGAATCCTTTGTCGACGTGTACGAAAAAGGACCACTTTAGCTACGAATAAATAATAGCCCTAACAACAAAAGTGGCTACCAATATCTTCAGATCTGTGGTTAGTTGAACAAGAAAAGAGCTGCAAAAAACCAGATCTATGCATGGAAAGACATTAAGCAGTAAAAATAAGGTTTTTCTCCATATACCAATAAACAAGACAAGAACGATTTTTGAAAGAATTTTTGTATTAATTGGGCACCTGGGAGGAAAACAAGAAGGCGTATCCAATTCTCCTGAGTGGTATGTGTTCTTGGAAGTCCTCAGCACTTCAGATCTAAGATTTCTCTCTCTTGTTGGTGTATAAAACCCAATGCAAAGAATAGAGCTCAAAGGGAGCTCACACAGCAAATAATGGAAAAATCTGACTAAGTGTATAGGTCCAGAGTGATCTAATAGGCAACAAAAGGTGAAGAATGGTAGGAAAAACCCTCCTATTTATAACAAAATATTGGCTCATTCTAGATCTTGGTGCATGATTAAAATAATGTTAACCAAATCTAGATCCACCTTTTATGGAATATTTTATTATATTTGTTGGAGGGAAAAAGTATTTGACTTGGGTCAAATCCCTTTATTTGTTAATAATAAATAAATAAATGATTTATTTATATTTTTAAGTGGTTGAAGGATAATTAAATAAATAATGATTTATTTAATTATTTGTGGGTGATTTGGTCATATTTAACAAGGAATATTATCTAAATAAGATTTAAATAATTATTCCTAGAAAATAATAAGATAAATAAAGGTTTATCTAATCAATTTTTTTGTTTTTGGGTTAAAAATGACTGGGAATAATAATTAAATTATGGTTTAATTAATTATTCCATGAGGAAAATCAAACAAATATAGGTTTGTTTAATATTTCCTTTTGGGGTTTCCTGTTTAGACCATAAACAACCTAATAAATGTGGTTTATTAAGTTATTTAACATAGTGAAGGAAATTTTACTTAGGGTAAAATTGGTGTTACATGGTGTACTTGGGTCCATCTAATGATAATAGGTTAGATGACCAAAAAATGGTGTAACACATGCCATATTTCTTCAGAATTTGCTTAAGATATTTTTCTTGTGATAGGAATATGCCATTTGTTGCTTGTTGCACTTGCAAGCCAAGAAAGAATGTTAGTTCCCCAAGTAAAGACATTTCAAATTATTGCTGCATAACAGAAGCAAATTTTTGACTCAAAGATTCTTCATTACTTCCAAAAATGATATCATCAACATATACAACCACAATCAATAGTGTATCATTTTCAGTTTTTATGTATAAGTTGCTATCAGCAGACCCCTTTGAAAATCCTTGTCGATGAAGATATTTTTCAAGACGATAATACCATGCCCTTGGAGCTTGTTTGAGACCATATAGAGCCTTTTCAAGTCTACGAACAACTTTTCATCATTTACCAAAATGAATCCTTCTGTTTTTTCTATATAAGTTTCTTCTTCTAGATCACCATTGAGAAAAGCAAATTTAACATCCATTTGATAAAATTTGATTTGTTGGAAGCTTGAAAAAGAAAGAAACATTCTTACGGCTCCAAGTCTAGCTACAGGAGCAAAATTTTGTTCAAAGTCTATACCTTCTTGTTGAGCATACCCCTTGCAAACAAGTCTAGCTTTATTTCTTATAACATCCCCATTCTCATTTAACTTGTTTTTGAATATCCATTTAGTTCCAATGACATTTTTTTCATGAGGTCTTGGTACTAATTCCCAAGTATGATTCTTTTCAATTTGATCAAGCTCTTTATTCACGGCTTGAATCCAACATTCATCTTTTCTAGCTTGATTGACATTATGTGGTTCAATAGTGGATAGAAATGCCAGATAGCTGGAAGATCCCACAAGAGTCCTTCTTGTTTGTACACCTAATCCCTTTTCTCCCAAAATTTGAGATTCTCGATGATTCTTTTGAACATATCTGGATGGAGCTTTTTCAGATAAAT
Organism: Pinus albicaulis; assembly: GCA_034641835.2. Lineage (NCBI taxonomy): Eukaryota > Viridiplantae > Streptophyta > Pinopsida > Pinales > Pinaceae > Pinus > Pinus albicaulis. The sequence goes on from CM076583.1 coordinate 223,808,623, forward strand.
CAGGTTCAGTTTATTCATTGGGTTCACTGTCTATATCATTTCTATTTGATGTAGAAGGATATATGTCATCATCGTCTTCATCTGTTGTTTGTTTTTCTTCTTTTGGAGCTGCAAGAGACTCATCAATAACAACATCAATACATTTAACAATCTTCCGAAGTCTTTTATTATAAAATTTATATGCTCTACTCATAGAGGAGTAACCAAGAAGTATTCCTTCATCTGCTCTGGGTTCAAACTTGCCAAGTTTTTCATCATTATTTTTGATAAAGAATTTGCTTCCAAAAACTCTAAAATGCTTCACAGTGGAAGGATTACCATACTAGAGTTCATATGGAGTTTTATCACTATTTACACGAACATGTGCCTTGTTAGGAATATTTACCACTGTATGTTTTGCTTCTCCCCAAAATGTGTCAGGTGTTCCGGAATCATCAAGCATAGCTCTAGCCATTTGTTCAATTGTTCTATTAATTCTTTCTGCTACGCCATTTTTTTGTGGAGTGCCAGCTACAGAAAACTGTATTTTTATGCCATGTTGTTCACAAAATTCAAGGAATTCATCTGATGTATATTCTCCTCCTCGATCAGATATAAGAAACTTGATTTTTAGATCTAATTCATTTTCAACCAGTGCTTCGAAGATTTTAAATTTCTCAAATGCTTCATCTTTGTGTTTAATCAACCCAATCCAACACATTCTAGAGAAATCATCAATAAATAAGATATAGTATTGTTCACCACGTGGTGAATTTTTCCTCATAGGTCCACATATGTCAGTATGAAAGAGTTCAAGAGGCTTACTTGATGATCCTTCCTTGGCATTAAATTTCACTCTGGTTTTCTTACCGAATTGGTAAGATTTTCATATGATACTTTCAGGTAGAGTAATATTCGGAAGATCACGAACAACTTTAAGTCTGCTTGATTTCTTGATTTGAGAGAAGCTCATATGCCCCAACCTTCTATGCCATAGCCAGTTTTCTGAATATTTACTCAAGTAACATTGTTCTTTGCAATTCTTCAATACATACAGGTTACTTGGAGTTCTGTTTCCTTTTATAATTGTTTTACCTGTATCAAGATCACGTACCACACATTCTTTTGAACTAAAGACGACTTCAGTTCCTTGATCACACATTTCACTCACACTTAACAGGTTACGCTTTAATACATCCACATACATGACATTATTATCTTTCACCTTTTCTTTTAGAAAAACAAACCCTTTTCCCTTAATGACAGAAGGAGTATCATTCCCAAATGTAACATTCTTTTCTTTTTCTAGAGCACTATATGCAAGAATTTTGTTTTTGTCACCTTTCATGTGTTTTGAGCATCCAATATCAATGTACCATTGATTTTCTTCACCTTATGCAAATAAATCTATGCCACAATTTTCAACCTGTAATTCCTTATTTTTCCACACTTTGGAGCTTGAAGGAAAATGCTCTTTTGGCTGGACTTTGGTCCTGCATTTAGATTCTTCATGGCCAAAGTTATTGCAATAAGCACATTCAACTTCATTTTGAAGAGGACAAATTTTTTTATAGGTATTATTATTTGTTCCAATATCAATCCTTTTCTTTATTTCTTCTCTTGTCATGATGGTTTTATATGCAACACATGACCAATTGTGACATGAGAAACATTGTCCATTGAAGAAGAAATTTCTGCGATCATGAAATCTTCTACTTGAATTTACCTGTTGGTTGGTGTTTCTTTGAAAGGTATTCTTGTTAGTGTTCTTTGAATTGAGATGTTCATGCTTTACTTGTGAAGATTCTTTATTCCCTTGCTGAGTGACAGAATGCTGTATACTGGTTGTAGCTGGTTTTAGATAATTTGGTGCTAAAGTCTGAGAAGATTCTCTGATATATCCAAGACCTGTCTTTATAAAATGAGAACGTTGTACCTTGATAATTTCATCTAAGGTTTTATATCCTTTATCAAATCTAAGATTCAAAGTCTTCACTTTCTCAATTTCTTTTCTTAGACTTACTATTTCACATTCTAATTTCTCATTGTGTTTCTCCTTTTCTTCAAGCTGATTTTTCAGAGTTTCTATGGATATTTTACTTTCTTATAAGAATATTTTGAGTTGATTTAATTCATCAAGAAAATCATTGTCCTCTAAAGCATCCATAAAAGTATATTTTTCTTCTCTAGATTCTTTTTCAAATGCCATGAGAAATCTAAGATTTTGTTCACATTCTTCCTCACTGTCAGATAACCCATCACTGTCTTCATGAGTATAGTAATTTTTTCTAGTGCTAAACCGATACTTATTCCTTGTTGCTACTTCCTTCCCTTTTTCATGTATTTCTTTATGAGTACACTTAGCAGCATAATGACCAACTCTTCCACAAGAAAAACATTTGAAAGGAATCTTACCTCTGAACCGTCCTATGACAAGTTGGAGTTTCTTTACAAAATTTACCTCATCTTCTGAGATATACCCTGATCCTTCTGTCTCTTGTACTTCTTTCCATTTTTTAAAAGCTCTAAAGATGGCTTCTTTGACTTTAGATGGTCCTCCTCTTCTCATTTCACATGTAGTTAGTATGCCATGAAGTTGCGCCACAGTAAGATTTTGAAGATCCTGCTTTTCTTCAAGAGCAGAAACTTTTGACTCAAATTTTGGCATTAGTGATCTTAAAAATTTCTCAACCAAAGTATATTAAGTTATTGTTTCTCCCAGATTTCTCATATGATTTACAATATCATCAAGACATAAAAAGAAATTTGCAATGCTCTCCTCATTATGCATTTTTAGATTCTCATATTGAATTCTGAGAGTTTGAAGTTTAGCACTTTTTACCTTTGCATCACCTTCATAACTTAGAATGATTTTGTCCCATATTTCCTTTGCTGTATCCAGCTAGCTGCATGACTTTGAAAAATTATGATTCAGTTAGACTTCCCAATAGAGCATTGACCACCTTTGCATTTGTTTCATAATTATTTCTTTCCCTTCGATCTGTTGGTACTGTGGCTGGATATTGATATCCTCCTTCAACAATAGCCCATACATCTGCTCCCGGAGAATAAAGATAGGATCTCATCCTTGTTTTCCAAAAGATTAAATTGTTTCCGTCGAAGAGCGGAGGCCTGATAGATGTTGTTCCATCTTGATTGCTCATCTTGTTTGATGTTCCTTCTAGCAGCTAATCTTTTTCAGAAGGACCTGCTCTGATTCCAATTTTTGGGAAAAATACTGAGAGGGGGGGGTGAACCAGTATTTAGATTTTATAAAATAAATTCAACCTTTTCTTTCAGCAGATTTCCATACGTGGTTTTTATGAACTGAACTAGCTTATGCACGCAGAAATATAGAAGGAAACTAGTGTATACTGATTTACCTTTCAGATTTAGATAATTTCTCAGGAAAAGTCTTTTAAACAGTTTTATCATATATGAATAAGGCTAGATAATCAGAAGTTATGAGCAGTAATCAACACTATAAAGCATCACACACATGAACACAAATATTTAACGTGGAAACCCAATCGGGAGAAAACCACCGCTATTGTCATCTTTGTCTTCAATATTTATTATATAGAAAACCTTTTACAACATTGTACTGATGCAAAATTATACCAGTACGCAGGCTTCTACCTGCAGAAGGCACCCGGGCGGTCACAGCTTAGAAAAATTGATACGGGCGCCCTCGAATGAAATGGCCAAACCCGATCCAAACATGCATGATCAGGCTACCTCACACGGCATGACATGGCGCGCCCAACCGAACGATGCAACAAGGGGAAAAACAACAAACAAGCTGCCCGAATGGGCACAAGGCACCCGAATGGTCACAACTTAACAAAATTGATACGGGCGCACTCGAACGAAACAACCTGACCCGAACGCGACCATTCAGGCGGCCTCATAGGGTGCGACACGACGCACCCGACCAAACGGTGCCAGAAAGGAGAGAATGGCAAACGGGCCACCGAAACGTGCACAAGGCACCCAGGCGGTCACAACTTAGCAAAACTTATACGGGCACCCTCGAATGAAATGGCCCGACCCAACCCGAACACGCCCGGTCGGGCGACCTCAGACGATGTGACACGACATGCCCAACTGAACAATGCCACAAGGGATAAAATGAAAAATGAGCTGCCCGAACATGCATAAGGCACTCGGGTAGTCACAACTTAGCAAAAATGATACGGGAGCCCTCAAACAAAAAACCTGACCCATCTCGAGTGCGCTCGTTCAAGCGACCTCACACGACGCGACACGGCGTGCCCGATCGAACCATGCCACAAGGTAGAAAATGGCAAACGGGCCGCTCAAATGTGCACAAGGCACCCGAGTGGTCACAACTCAGCAAAAGTGATACCGATGCCCTCGAACGAAATAACCCAACCCCACCGTGCTCGGTTGGGCTACCTCACACTGCGCAACACAGCACGCCTGACCAAACAATGAAACAAGGGAGCAAATGGCAAATTGGCCACTCGAACGATCACAAGGCACATGGGTGGTCACAACTTAACAAAACTGATACGGGCGCCCTCGAATGAAATGGACCGACTTGAATGCGCATGGTCAGGCGACCTCACACACTGTGACACAGCGTGCCCGAACGAACAATGCCACATCGGAGAAAATAGCAAATGGGCCACCCAAATGTGCATAAGGCACCTGGGCGGTCACAACTTGGAAAAATTCATACAGGTGTCCTTGAATGAATCAGCCCAACCAGAACGTGCCCGGTCGGGCGCCCTCACACGGCGTGCCCAAACGAATGATGCCACAATGGAGCAAATAGAAAACAAGCTGCCCGAACATGCACAAGGCACCTGAGTGGTCACAACTTGGAAAAATTGATACGGGCACCCTCAAATGAATCGTACCGACCAGAATGCGCGACATGGCATGCCTAGCCAAACAATGCCACAAGGGAACAAATGGAAAATGAGCCACCCGAACATGCACAGGGCACCTGGGTAGTCACAACTTAATAAAACTGATATGGGCATCCTCGAACGAAACGGCCCGACCCAACCCGAATGCACTCGATCAGGCGACCTCACACAGCGTGACACGGTGCGCCCGACCAAATGATGCGACAAGGTAGAAAATGGCAAACAAGCCACCCAAACATGCACAAGGCACCTGGGTGGTCATAACCTAGCAAAACTGACATGGGCGCCCTCGATCGAAATAGCCGTACCCAACCCGAACGCGCCCAGTCAGGCGGCCTCACATGACGTGACATAGCGCACCCGACCGAACGATGCCACAAGCTAGCAAACGGAAAAAGGGCCGCACGAATGTGCACAAGGCATCAGGGTGGTCACAACTTAGCAAAACTGATATGGCCATCCTTGAACGAAATGGTCTGACCTGACCCGAACGCGCCTGATCATGCGAGCTCACACGGTGTGACACGACGCGCCCGACTGAACAATGCCACAAGGGAGAAAAGGGAAAATGGGATGCCCAAACATGCACAAGGCACTCGGGTGGTCACAGTTTAGCAAAACTGATATGGGTGCCCTTGAACGAAATGGCCCAACCTAACCCGAATGCGCCCGGTCGGGCGACCTCACACGGTGCGACACAGCGCACCTGACCGAATGATGCCTCAAGGGAGAAAATGACGAATGGGCCACCCGAACGTTCACAAGGCACCAGGGTAGTCATAACTTAGCAAAACTGATATGGGCACTCTCAAACGAAATGGGCCAACCCGAACTTGCTCGGTAGGGCGACCTCACATGGCGTGACACAACACGCTCGACCGAATGATGCCACATGGGAGAAAATGAAAAATGGGCTGCCTGAACATGCATAAGGAACTTGGGTGGTAACAACTCAGCAAATCTGATACAGGTTCCCTCGAACGAAACGACCTGACCCGACCCCACCCGGTCGAGCTACCTCACATAGCGCGACATGGCGCGCCCAACCAAATGATGCCACAGGGGAGAAAATGAAAAATTGGCTGTCCGAGCATGCCCAAGTCACCTTGGTGGTCACAAATTAACAAAACTGATACGGGCGTACTCGAACGAAACGGCCTGACTCGAATGCACCGGTCGGGCAACCTCACACAGCACGACATGGCGTGCCCGAATGAACGATGCCACAAGGGATAAAATAGAAAACGGGCCATCCAAACATGCACAAGGCACCCGGGTGGTCACAACTCAGCAAAATTGATATAGGCACCCTTGAACGAAACGACCCGACCCGACTGCGCCCGTTCGGGCGACCTCACACAATGCGACACGACGCACCCGACTGAACGATGCGATAAGGGAGAAAATGGAAAACAAGTCACCCGAAGGTGCACAAGAGACCTAGTTGGTCACAACTTAGCAAAACTGATATGGGTTACCACGAATGAATCAGCTCGACCAGAACGCACCCAGTCGGGCGCCTTCACAAGGCGCGACACTGTGTGCCTGAACGAACAATGCCACAAGGGAGCAAATGGAAAACATGCCATTTGAACATGCACAAGGTACTTGGGTGGTCACAACTTATAAAACCTCATATGGTAACACACAAACAAAATGCCCCGGACTGACCCGAACGCTCTCGGTCGGGCGACCTCACATGACGTGACACGGTACGCCTGACCGAATGATGGCACAAGGGAGAAAATGGAAAAAGGGCCACTCAAACGTGAACAAGGCATTCGGGCAGTCATAACTTAGCAAAACTGATACAGGCGCCCTCGAACGAAACGACCAAACCCGACTAGAATGCACCCGGTCGGGCAACCTCAAACGGCATGAAACGGTGCGCCCGACCGGAAAACCAAGGACCCGAAGGTGCACAAGACACCCGGGTGGTCACAACTTAGCAAAACTGATACAGGCACCCTCGAACAAATCAGCCAGACCAGAATGCCCCTGGTTGGGTGCCTTCACAAGGCGCAACACGTCGTGTCTGACTGAACGATGCCACAAGGAAGCAAACGGAAAACAGGCCACCCGAACATGCACAAGGCACTTGGGTGGTCACAACTCAGAAAAAATCATATGGGTGCCCTCAAATGAAATGGAACGTCCTAACCCAAACACACCTGGTAGGGCGACCTCACATAGCGTGACATAGCACGTCCAACCGAATGATGCCACAAGGGAGAAAATGGAAAATGGGCTGCCTGAACCTGGGCAGTCACAACTTAGCAAAACTAATACGGGTACCCTCGAACGAAATGGCCCAACCTGACTCGAACAGGCCCGGTCGGGCAACCTCACACGGTGTGACACGGTGCACTCGACCGAATGATGCCACAAGGGAGAAAATAATAAATGGGCTGCCTGAACCTGCATAAGGCACCAAGGCAGTCACAACTTAGCAAAACTAATATGGGAACTCTCGAACGAAATAGGCCGACCCGAACGCGCCTGGTCGGGCGACCTCACATGGCGCGACACAACATTCCCGACCGAACGATGACACATGGGAGAAAATGGCAAACGGGCCACCTGAATGTGCACAAGGCACCTGGGTGGTCACAACTCAGCAAAACTGACATAGGTGCCCTCGAACGAAACAACCTGACATGACTGTGCCCGGTCAGGCTACCTCACACAGCGCGACACTGTGTGCCCGACCAAATGATGCCACAAGGAAGCAAATGAAAAATTGGCCACCCGAGTGTGCCCAAGGCACCTTGGTGGTCATAACTTAACAAAACTGATACAGGCACCCTCGAATGACCCGGACACACCCAGTCGGGCAACCTCCCATAGCGTGCCCAAATGAACGATGACACAAGGGAGAAAATGGAAAATGGGCCACCTGGACATGCACAAGGCACCAGGGTGGTCACAACTTAGCAAAACTGATACGGGCACCCTCGAATGAAATGGCTCGAACTGACTTGAATCCGCCCAGTCAGGCGACCTCACACAACGCGACACGACGTGTGCCGACCGAACGATGCCACAAGGTAGCAAACGGAAAATGGGTAGCTCGAATGTGCACAAGGCACCAATGTGGTCACAACTTAACAAAACTAATACAGGCACCCTCGAACAAAATGGCTCGACCTGACCCAAACACGCCTGGTTGGGTGACCTCACACTACGCGACGCGACGCACCTGACCGAACGATGCCATAAGGGAGAAAAAGGCAAACGGGCCACCTGAACATGCGCAAGGCACCTGAACGGTCAGAACTTAGCAAAAATGATACGAGCACCCTCGAACAAAATAGTCCAACCCGACCCGAATGCACCCAGTCGAGCAACCGCACACGGCATGACACGACACACCTAACTGAATGATTCCACAAGGGACAAAATAACAAATGGGCCACCCAAACATGCACAAGGCACTCGGGCGGTCACAACTTAGAAAAACTGAGACAGGCACCCTCGAATGAAATAGGGCGACAAGAACGCGCCCGGTCGGGTGACCTCACACGACGCAACACGAGGCACCCGATCGAAAAATTTCAGATGGGATCAAATGGCAAACGGACCACCCAAATGTGCATAAGGCACCCAATCAGTCACAACTTAGCAAAACTAATATGGGCGCCCTCGAAGGAAATGGTCCGACCCGAACGCGCCCGGTTGGGCAACCTCACATGATGCGCCTGACCGAACAATGCCATAAGGGAGAAAATACCAAATGGACCACCAAAATGTGCACAAGGCACCTCGGTGGTCACAACTTAGCAAAACTGATATGGGCGCCCTCGAACGAATCGGCCCTACCAGAATGCACCTGGTCGGGTTCCTTCACAAGGCGCGAAACGGCGTGCCCAACTGAATGATGCCACAAGGGAGGAAATGGAAAACGGGCCACCCGAACATGCACTAGGCACATGGGTGGTCACAAATTAGAAAAACTCATATGGGCACCCTCAAACGAAATGGCCCGCCCTGACCCGAACGCGCCCGGCTGGGCGACCTCACATGGCGCGACACGACACGCCTAACCGAACGATACCACAAGGGATTGAATGGAAAATGGTCTGCCCAAACGTGAACAAGGCACTCAGGCAGTCACAACATAGAAAAACTAATGCGGGCGCCCTCGAATAAAATGGAAAAACCCGACCCGAACACGCCCAGTCGGGCTACCTCACACGGCGCGACAGGACGCGCCCTACTGAATGATGCCGCAAGGGAGAAAATTGTAAACGGGCTGCCCAAACATGTACAAGGCACCCGGATGGTCACAACTTAGCAAAATTGATACGGGCGCACTCAAACGAAATGACCCGACCCGAACGCGCCCATTCGGGTGACCTCACAGGGCACGACACGACGCACTCGACTGAACGATGCCAGAAGGGAGAAAATAGAAAACGGGCCACCAGAACTTACACAAGGCACCTAGGCCGTCACAACTTAGAAAAAACTGATACGAGCACCCTCGAACGAAATGGCCTGACCTAACCGGAACACACCTGGTCGGGCGACCTTAGACGGTGTCACACGGTGCACCCGACCGAACAATGCCACCAGGGAGAAAATGGAAAACGGGATGCCCAAACGTGCACTAGGCACCCTGGCGGTCAGAACTTAGCAAAAATGATACGGGTGCCCTCGAACAAAACATCCCAACCCAAACTGAACATGCCCGGTCAAGCGACCTCACACGATGTGACACAGTCTGCCCGATCGAACCATATCACAAGGGAGAAAATTAAAAACAGGCTGCCCGAATGTGCACAAGGCACCCGGGTGGTCACAACTCAGCAAAACTAATATGGACACCCTCGAACGAAACGACCCGACACGATCGTGCACGGTCGGGCTATCTCACACAACGCGACACGATGAGCCCGACCAAATGATGCAACAAGGGAGCAAATGAAAAATTGGCCACCCGAATGTGGCCAAGGCACATGGGTGGTCAACACTTAACAGAACTTATACGGACACCCTCAAACGAAATGACCTGACCTGAACGCACACGGTCGGGCAACCTCACACAGGGTGACACGGTGTGCCTGAACGAATGATGCCACAAGGGAGAAAATGGCAAACGGGCAGCTCGAACATGCACAAGGCGCCTAGGTGGTCACAACTTAGCAAAATTGATATGTGTGCCCTCGAACGAATCAGCCCAACCAGAACACACTTGGTCGGGCACCCTCACACAATGCGGCACGGCGCGCCCGACCGAACAATGCCACAAGGGAGAAAATGGAAAACGAGCCACCCGAAGATGCACAAGGAACTCGGGTAGTCAAAACTTAGCAAAACTTATACGGGCACCCTCAAAATAAACGGCCAGACACAATTCGAATGCTACCGATCAAGTGACCTCACACGGCATGATCACAACTTAACAAAACTGATACGGGCACCCTTGAAGGAAATGGCATGACCTGAATGCACATGATCGGTCGACCTCACACAGCGTGACACAGCGTGCCCAAACGAGTGACCTCACATGATGCGACACGACACGCCCAACCGAATGATGCCACAATGGAAAAAATGACAAACGAGCCACCGGAACATTCACAAGGCACCCGAGCCGTCACAACTTAGAAAAAATGATATGGGCGTCCTCAAACGAAATGGCCCGACCCGACCTGAACATGCCTGGTTGGGTGACCTCAGACGGCGCGACACAGCGTGCCCGACCGAATGAGGCCATAAGGGATATAATGGCAAACGGGCTGCCTGAACGTGCACTAGGCACTCGGGTGGTCACAACTTAGCAAAACTGATACGGACGCCCTCGAACGAAATGGCCTGACCCAACTTGAACGTGCCTGATTAAGCGACCTCACATGATGTGACATGACATGCTTCACCGAATGATGCCACAATGGATAAAATGACAAACGGGCCGCTCGAACGTGCAAAAGTCACTCGAGTGGTCACAACTCAACAAAACTGATATGGCCGCTCTCGAATGAAACGGTCTGACCCAACCGGAATGTGCCCGGTCGGGCGAGCTCACACGGCGTGACACGGTGTGCCCGATCGAACGATGCCACAAGGGATCAAATGGAAAACGGGCCGCCCAAACGCGTACAAAGCACCCAGGTAGTCACAACTTAGAAAAATTGATATGGGCGCCCTCGAACGAATCGGCCCTACCAGAATGCACCTAGTCGGGTGCCTTCACAAGGCATGACACAGCGTGGCTGGCCGAATGATGCCGCAAGGGAGGAAATAGAAAATGGGCCACCCGAACATGCACTAAGCACATGGGTGGTCACAAATTAGAAAAACTCATATGGGCACCCTCAAACGAAACGGCCCGCCCTAACCCGAACGTGCCCAGTTGGGCGACCTCACATGGCGCGACACGACACGCCTAACCGAATGATGCCACAAGGGAGTGAATGGAAAATGGGCTACCTGAATGTGCACAAGGCACTCAGGCAGTCACAACATAGCAAAAATAATACAGGCACCCTCGAATAAAACGGCCAAACCTAACCCGAACACGCCCGGTTGGGCTACCTCACACGGTGTGACACGGCGCACCCTACCGAACAATGCCACAAGAGAGAAAACATTAAACGGGCTGCCCGAACATGCACAAGGCACCCGAACGGTCACAACTTAGAAAAACTAATATGGGCGCACTCAAACGAAATGACCCGACCCAAACGGGCCCATTCGGGTGACCTCACAGGGCACGACACGACGCACCCGACCGAACGATGCCAGGAGGGAGAAAATAGCAAACAGGTTGCCAGAACATGCACAAGGCACCCAGGCGGTCACAACTTAGAAAAACTAATACGAGCACCCTCGAACGAAATGGCCCAACCTAACCGGAACACGCTTAGTCGGGCGACCTTAGACGGTGTGACACGGCACCGACCGAACAATGCCACAAGGGAGAAAATGGAAAACGGGATGCCCGAACATGCACTAGGCACCCTGGCAGTCAGAACTTAGCAAAACTGATATAGGCGCCCTTGAACGAAACATCCAAACCCAACCGGAACATGCCCGGTCAAGCAACCTCACACGATGTGACATGGTGCGCCCGACTAAACCATTCCACAAGGGAGAAAACAAAAAATAGGCCGCCCAAACATGCACAAGGCACCGGGGTGGTCACAACTCAGCAAAACTGATATGGGCACCCTCAAACAAAACGACCCGACATGATCGTGCCCGATCAGGCTATCTCACATAGCGCGACACAATGAGCCTGACCAAATGATACAACAAGGGAGCAAATGAAAAATTGGCCGCCTGAATGTGCACAAGGGACACGGGTGGTCAACACTTCACAGAACTGATACGAGCGCCCTCGAACTAAATGACCCAATGAAGGCACATGGTTGGGCAACCTCGCACAGCGTGACACGGTGTGCCCGAACGAATGATGCCACAACAGAGAAAATGGAAAACGGGCCGCCCGAACATGCACAAGGCACCCGGGCGGTCACAACTTAGCAAAATTGATATGTGTGCCCTCGAACGAATCAACCCAACTAGAACGCACTTGGTCGGGCACCCTCACACAATGATACGCAGCGTGCCCGACCGAACAGTGCCACAAGGGAGAAAATGGAAAATGGGCCACCTGAACATGCACAAGGAACTGAGGTAGTCAAAACTTAGCAAAACTGATACAGGCACCCTCGAACGAAATGGCCAGACACGATCCAAATGCTCCCGATCAAGTAGCCTCACACGGCATGATCACAACTTAACAAAACTGATACAGGTGCCCTAGAACAAAATGGCTTGACCTGAATGCACATGGTCGATCGACCTCACACAGCATGACACGGTGTGCCTGAACGAGTGACCTCAAATGATGCGACACGGCGCGCCCAACTGAACGATGCCACAAGGGAGAAAATGACAAACGGGCCGCCGGAACATTCACAAGGCACCCAAGCCATCACAACTTAGAAAAACTGATATGGGCGTCCTCAAACAAAATGGACTGACCCGACCTAAACACGCCCGTTCGGGTGACTTCAGATGACGCGACACGGTTCGTCCGATCGAATGATGCCACAAGGGAGAAAATGGAAAACGAGCCGCCTGAACGTGCACTAGGCACTCGGGTGGTCACAACTTAACAAAACTGATACGGACGCCCTCAAACAAAATGGCCCGACCCAACTCAAACACGCTCGATCAAGCGACCTCACACGATGCAACATGGCACGACTGACCGAACCATGCCACAATGGAGAAAATGACAAACGCATCGCTTGAACATGCACACGGCACCCGGGTGGTCATAACTCAACAAAAATGATATGGCCGCTCTCGAACGAAACGGTGTGCCCGATCGAATGATGCCACAAGGGATCAAACAGAAAACGGGCTGCCCAAACGTGCACAAAGCACTCGGGTAGTCACAACTTAGCAAAACTGATACGGCCACCCTCGAACGAAACTACCCAACCTGAACTGAACGCGCCTGGTCGGTTGACCTCGCACAGCATGACACGATGCGCCCAACCAAATGACGCAACAAGGGAGCAAACGACGAATGGGCCACCTGAACGTGCACAAGGCACCAAGGCGGTCACAACTTAGCAAAACTGATACGGGCACTCTCGAACGAAACAGGCTGACCCAAATGCACCCGATCGGGCGACCCCACATGGCGCGATACAGAACGCCTGACTGAATGATGCCACATGGAAAAAAACGGAAAACGAGCCGCCCAAATGTGCATAAGGCACCCAGGCGGTCACAACTCAGCAAAACTAATATGGGCGCCCTCGAACAAAATGACCTGACCCGACCGTGCCCAGTCGGGCTACCTCACACAGTGCGACACTGCGCGCCCGACCAAATGAAGCCACAAGGGAGAAAACAGAAAATTGGCCACCGAGCATGCCCAAGGCACCCTGGTGGTCACAAATTAACAAAACTAATATGGGCACCCTCGAACGAAACGGCCAGACTCGAACGCAGTCGATCGGGAAACCTCACATAGCGGAACACGGCTTGCCCGAATGAACGATGCCACAATGGAGAAAATTGCAAATGGGCTGCTCGAATGTGCACAAGGCACTCTGGTGGTCACAACTTAGCAAAAATGATATGGGTGCCGTCGAACAAAATGGCCTGACCTGACCCGAATGTGCCCGGTCAGGCGACCTCACATGACGCGACACAAAACTCCTGACCAAATGATGCCACAAGGTAGTAAACGGAAAACAGGAAGCTCAAACATGTATAAGGCACCTGTGTAGTCACAAATTAGAAAAACTGAAATGGGCGCCCTCGAACGAAACAGCTCAACCCAACGCAAATGCGCCCGATGAAGCGACCTCACACGATGCGACACAACGCGCCCAACCGAACCATGCCAAAAGGGAGAAAATGGAAAACAGGAAGCTCGAACGTGCACAAGGCACCCAAGTGGTCACAACTCAACAAAACGGATACGTTCGCCCTTGAACGAAACGACCCGACCCAACCGCACCCGGTCGGGCTACCTCACACAGCACGAGACGACGCGCCCGACCAAATGATGGAACAAGGGAGCAAATGACAAATTGGCTGCTCGAACGTGCACAAGCCACACGAGTGGTCACAACTTAATAAAACTGATACGGGCGCCCTTGAAATGAAATGGCCTGACCTGAACGCACACGGTCAGGCAACCTCACACAGTGTGACACGGCGTGCCCAAACGAATGATGCCACAAGCGAGAAAATGGAAAACGGGCCGCCCGAACGTTCACAAGGCACCCGGGTGGTCACAACTTATCAAAATTGATATGGCGCCCTCGAATGAATCGGCCCAACCAGAATGCGCCTCATCAAGCACCCTCACACGGCGCGACACGGCGCGCCCGACCGAACAATGCCACATGGGAGAAAACGGAAAACAGACCACCCGCTGATGCACAAGGCACCCGGGCAGTCACAACTTAGAAAAACTCACATGGGAGCCCTCGAATGAAACAACCTGACATGACTTGAACGCGCCCGATCAAGCGACCTCACACGGCATGATCACAACTTAACAAAACTAATACTGGCACGCTCGAACGAAGTGGCCCGACCTAAACGCACATCGTCAGGCGACCTCACACATCGTGACACGGCGTGGCTAAACGAATGATGCCACAAGGGAGCAAACAACATACGGGCCACCTGAACGTGCACAAGGCTGTCGGGTGGTCACAACTTGCAAAATTGATACGGGCACCCTCGAACAAATCGGCCCCACCAGAACGCACCCGATCGGGCACCCTCACACGGCGCTGAACAGATCACCCGACCGAACAATTCCACAAGGGAGAAAATGGAAAATAGGCCACCCGAACATCCACAAGGCACCCGGGTAGTAACAACTTAGCAAAATCGATACAAGCGCCCTTGAACGAAACGGCTCGACAAGACTCGAACGCGCTCAGTCAGGCGGCCTCACACGAATTGACATGGCATGCCCGACCGAATGATGCCAGAATGTTACAAATGGAAAACGGGCCACCTGAATGTGCCCAAGGCACCCGGGTGGTCATAACTTAGCAAAACTGAGATGGTCACTCTCGAACGAAACGGTTCGACCCAACGCGAACGTGCCCGGTCGGGCGAGCTCACATGGTGTGAGACGGTGCGCCCAATCGAATGATGACACAAGTGAGAAAATGGTAAACAGGCCACCCAAACGTGCACAAAGCACCTGGGCAGTCACAACTTAGCAAAACTGATAAGGGCGCCCCCGAACAAAACGGCCCAAACGCACCTGGTCAGTCGACCTCACACGGCGCGACATGATGCGCCCGACCGAATGATGCCACAAGGGATCAAATGACGAATGGACCACCCGAACATGCACAAGGCACCAGGGTGGTCACAACTTAGCAAAACTAATATGGGCACTCTCGAATGAAATAGGACAACTCGAACGCACCCGGTCGAGCGACCTCACATGGCGCGACACCGCACGCCTGACCAAACGATGCCACATGGGAGCAAACCACAAATGCGCTTCTCGAACATGCATGATGCACTTGAGTGGTCGCAACTTAGCAAAACTGATATGGGCACCCTCGAACAAAATGACTTGACCCGACTGCGCCCGGTCGGGCTGCCTTGCACAGCGCGACAAAACTCGCCCGACCAATCGATGCCACAAGGGAGAAAATAGAAAATTGGCTACCTAAGCATGCTCAAGGCACTCGAGTGGTCACAACTTAACCAAACTAATACAGACACCATTGAACGAAACGGCTAGACCCCAACGCTCTCGATCGGGCAACCTCAGATAGTGCGACATGTCGTGCCCGAATGAACGATGCCAGAAGGGAGAAAATTGCAAACGGACAGCCTGAACGTGCACAAGGCACCCGAGCAGTCACAACTTAGAAAAAATGATACTGACGCCTTCAAACAAAATGGCCCGACCTAACCCAAATGCGCCCGGTCAAGCGACCTCACACGAAGCGACATGGCACACCCGACCGAACGATGCCACAAGGTAGAAAATGGAAAACGGGCAGCTCGAACGTGCATAAGGCACCCATGCGGTCACAGCTTAGCAAAACTAATACAGGCGCCCTCGAAGGAAATAGCCTGACCCAAACCGAATGTGCCCGATCAAGCGACCTCGCACGACATGACACTGCGCGCTCGACCGAACCATGCCACAAGGGAGAAAATGGCAAACAGGCCGCTCGAACATGCACAAGGCACCCGGGTGGTCAAAACTCAGAAAAAATGATACAAGTGCCCTCGAATGAAACGACTCGACCTGACCACACCCGGTCGGGCTACCTCACACAGCGCGACATGAGGCGCTCGACCAAACGATGCAACAAGGGAGCAAATGACAAATTGGCCGCCTAAACGTGCACAAGGCACATGGGTGATCACAACTTAACAAAACTAATACAAGCGCCCTCAAATGAAATGACCCGATCTGAACGCACACAGTTAGGTGACCTCACACAGCGTGACACGGCGTGCCCAAATGAATGATTCCACAAGCGAGAAAATGGAAAACGGGCTGCCCAAACGTGCACAAGGCACCCCGACGGTCACAACTTAGCAAAATTGATACAGGTGCCCTCGAACAAATTGGCCCACCTGAACGTGCACAAGGCACCCGTGCAGTCACAACTTAGCAAAACTAATACAGGTGCCCTGGAACGAAATGGTCCGACCCAAACGTGCCCGGTTGGGCGACCCCACACAACGTGCCCGACCGAACGATGCCACAAGCGATAAAATGGCAAATGGGCTGCTGGAATGTGCACAAGGCACCCGGGCAGTCACAACTCAGCAAAATTGATATGGGCACCCTCAAACGAAGCGACCTGACTCAACCACGCCTATTCGGGTGACCTCACACAGCGTGACACGACACACCCGACTGAACGATGCCACAAGGGATAAAACGGAAAACCTGCCACTCGAAGGTTTAGAAGACACTCGAGTGGTCACATCTTAGCAAAACTGATACAGGTGTCCTCGAACGAATCGACCCAACTAGAACGCGCCCGGTTGGGTGCCTTCACAAGGCACGACATGGCGTGCCTGACTCAATGATGCCACAAGGGAGCAAACACAAAACAGTCCACCTGAACATGCACAAGGCACTTGGGCGGTCACAACTTAGAAAAACTCATATGGGCACCCTCGAACGAAACGACCCGGTCCGATTCGAATGTGCCCGGTCGGGCAACCTAAAATGGCGTGACATGGCACGTCGGACAGAACGATGCCACAAGGGAGCAAATAGAAAACGGGCTGCCTAAACCTGCACAAGGCACTCGAGTGGTCACAACTTAGTTAAACTGATACGAGTGCCCTTGAACGAAATGGCGAAACCTGACCTGAATGCACCTGGTCGGGCGACCTCACACGGCGTGACACGGTGCGCCTGATTGAATGATGCCACAAGGGAGAAAAAAAAAACGGGCCACCCGAATGTGCACAAGGCACCCGGATGGTCACAACTTAGCAAAACTGATACGGGCGCCCTCTAAGGAAATCACCCAACCTAGACGTGCCCATTCAGGTGACCTCACGGGGTGCAACACAACGTGCTTGACTGAACGATTCCAGAAGGGAGAAAATGGCAAACGGGCTGCTGGAATGTGCACAAGGCACCCGCACGGTCACAACTTAGCAAAAATGATACGAGCGCCCTCAAACGAAACCTCTCGACTCGACCCAAATGCGCTTGGTTGGGTGATTTTAGATGGTGTGACACGGCGCGCCCGACGGAATGATGCCACAAAGGAGAAAATGGAAAATGAGCCGCCCGAACATGCACAAGGCACCCTGGTGGTCACAAATTAGCAAAACTGATATGGGCACCCTCGAACAAAATGGCCCAACCCAACCCAAATGCGCCTGGTCAAGCGACCTCACACGATGTGACATGGCGCGCCTGACCAAACCATGCCACAAGGGAGAAAATGGAAAACGGGTCGCTCAAACTTGCACAAGGCACATGGGTGGTCTCAACTTAGCAAAACTGATACGTGCACCCTCGAACGAAATGACCCGACCCAACCGCGCTCGGTCAGGCTACCTCACATAGCATGACATGGCGCGCCCGACCAAACGATGCCACAAGGGAGCAAATGAAAAATTGGCCGCCCGAACATGCACAAGGAACCCGGGTGGTCACAACTTAACAAAACTGATACGGGCGCCCTCGAATGAAATGGTCCGACCTGAATGCACACGGTCGGGTGACCTCACACAGCATGACACGGCATGCTTGAACGAATAATGCCACAAGGGATAAAACTACAAATGGGCAGCTGGAACATGCATAAGGCACCCAGGTGGTCACAACTTCGCAAAGTTGATACAGGCGCCCTCGAATGAATTGGCCTGACCAGAACATGACCAGTCAGGCGCCCTCACATGACGCGACACGGTACGCCCAATCGGACAATGCCACAAGGGAGCAAAAGACAAATGGGCCACCCGCACATGCACAAGGCACTCAGGCAGTCACAACTTAACAAAAATGATATGGGCACCCTCACACGGTGGTCGCAACTTAGCAAAATTGATACGGGCGCCCTCGAACAAAACGGCGCAATCGAACCTGAACGCGCCCAGTCGAGCGACCTCACACGGCACGACATGGTGCACCCGACCGAACGATACCACAAGGGAGCAAAGGACGAATGGGCTACTCGAACGTGCATAAGGCACGAGGGCAGTAACAACTTAGAAAAACTGATATTGGCGCTCTCGAACGAAATGGGCTGACGTAAACGCACTCGGTCAGATGATCTCACATGGCATGACACAACATGCCTGACAGAATGATGCCACATGGGAGAAAATAGCAAACGGGCCGCCCGAACGTGCATAATGCACCCGGGCCATCACAACTCAACAAAATTGATACGGGCGCCCTTAAACGAAACGACCTGACCCGACCGCGCTCGAGTGGGCTACCTCACACAGCACGACACAGCGCGCCCGACCAAATGATGCCACAAGGGAGAAAATGGAAAATTTGCCGTCCGAGCGTGCCTAAGGCACTCGGGTGGTCACAACATAACAAAAATGCTATAGGGGACCTTGAACGAAATGACCTAACCCGAACGCACCTGGTTGGGTAAACTCACACAGCGTGACACGACGTGTTCGAATGAATGATGCCACAAGGGAGAAGATGGAAAACGGGCTGCCCGAATGTGCACAAGGCACCTAGGTGGTCACAACTTAGCAAAATGTATACGTGCACCCTCGAACGAATCTGCCTGACTGGAACATGCTCGGCCAGTCACCCCCACCCAACGCGAGACGCTGCGCCTAACCGAACAATGCCATAAGGGAGGAAATAGAAAACGGGCTATCCAAACATGCACTAGGCACCTGGGCAGTCACAACTTAGCAAAACTAATACGGGTTCCCTCGAACGAAATGGGCCGACCCGACACTAATGCGTCCAGTCATGTGACCTCACACGACGCAACACTGCACACCCGACCGAACGATGCCATAAGAGAGAAAATGGAAAACAGGCCACCCAAACGTGCACAAGGCACCCGAGCAGTCACAACTTAGCAAAACTGATACGGGCACCGTTGAACAAAATGGCACGACCCAACCTGAATGCGCTCGGTGAGGCAACCTCACAGGACGCGACACGGTGTGCCCGACCGAATGATGCCACAAGGTAACAAACAAAAAATGGGCCACTTGAACATGCATAAGGCACTCAGGCGGTCACAACTTAGCAAAATTGATATGGCCACCCTCGAATGAAATGGCCGGGTGACCTCACACGGCGCGACACGGCACGCCCGACTGACCGATGCCAAAAGGGAGAAAAGTACATACGGGCCACCCAGACGTGTAGAAGGCACCCTGTCGGTCACAACTTAGCAAAATTGATATGGGTGCCCTCCAATGAAATGGCCTAGCCTGACCCGAACGTACCCGATCAAGCGACCTCACACGGAGCGACACGACGCGCCCGACCGAATGGTGCCACAAGCGAGAAAACAACAAATGGGCTCCCCGAACATGCCCAAGGCACATGGGTGGTCACAAGTTAGCAGAACTAATACGGCTACCCTTGAACGAAATGGGCTGACCCGAACGCGCCCAGTCGGGAGACCTCACATAGTTCGACATGGCACGCCTGACCGAATGATGCCACATGGGAGCAGACAGCAAACGGGTCGCCCGAGCATGCATAATGCACCCAGGAAGTCACAACTTAGAAAAACTAATATGGGCACCCTTGAATGAAATGGTCCAACCTGAACGCGCCCGGTGGGGTAACCTCACATAGCGTGACACGATGCGCCCGACTGAATGATGCCACAAGGGAGAAAATGGATAATGGGCCACCCGAACGTGCACTAGGCACCCGTGTGGTCACAACTCAGAAAAAATGATACAAGCACGCTTGAACGAAATGACCCAACCTGACTGCACCCGTTCGGGCGACCTCACATAGCGGGACAGGATGTGCCTAATTGAACGATGCCACAAGGGAGGAAACAAAAAATGGTCCACCCGAACATGCACAAGGCACCCAGGCAGTCACAACTTAGCAAAACTGATACGGGTGCCCTCGAATGAATTGACCCGACCACAACGTACCTGGTCAGGCTCCCTAACACAGTGCGACACGGTGTGCCCGACCGAACGATGCCACAAGGGAGCAAACTACAAACGGAATGTCCGAACGTTCACAAGGCACCCGGGCAATCACAACTTAGAAAAACAGATACGGGCACCCTCGAACGAAACGGGCTGATGCGAACATGCTCGATTGCGTGACCTCACACGACGCAACACGACGCACCCAACTAAACGATGCCACATGGGAGAAAATAGCAAACGGGCCACCTGAACGTGGACAAGGCACCCAAGCAGTCACAACTTAGCAAAACTAATATGGCCACCCTCGAATGAAATGGTCCGACCCGAACGTGCCTGGTTGGTCGACCTCACATGGCGCGCCTGACCGAACAATGCCACAAGGGACCAAATGGCAAACAAGCCGCTCAAACGTGCACAAGGCACCCTGGCAGTCACAACTCATCAAAATTGATACGGGCGCTCTCGAACGAAACAACCCGACCCGACCGCACCGATTCGGGGGACCTCAGACAGCGCGCCATGACACGCCTGACTGAACAATGCCACAAGGGAGAAAACGACTAACATGCTACTTGAACGTGCACAAGGAACCCCGACGGTCAAAACTTAGCAAAATTGATATGGGTGCACTCGAACAAAATGCCCCGACTCGAATGCGCCCAATCGAGCGACCTCACAGGGCACCACACGACGCATCCGACCGAACGATGCTATAAGGGAGCAAATGGAAAACGGGCCACCGGAACGTGTACAAGGCACCTGGGTGGTCACAACTTAGAAAAGTTGATACAGGCACCCTCGAACGAAACGACCCGACCCGAACCGAACACGCCCGGTTGGGAAACCTCAAACGGCGCGACACGGCGTTCTCGACCGAACGATGCCACAAGAGAGAAAACGGAAAATGGGCTGCCCAAACGTGCACAGGGCACCCAGGCAGTAAAAAATTAGCAAGACTGATATGGGCACCCTCGAACGAAACAGCCCAAACCAACCCGAATGTGCCCAGTAAAGCGACCTCACACGATGCGACATGGCGCACCCAACTGAACCATGCCACAGGGGAGAAAAAGGCAAACAGGCCGCTCGAACATGCACAAGGCACCTGGATGGTCACAACTCAGAAAAACTGATACGGGTGCCCTCGAACAAAATGACCCAACCCGACCGCGCCTGTTCAGGATACCTCACAAAGTGCGACACGGTGCACCCGACCAAATGATGCAACAAGGGAGAAAACAACAAATTGGCCGCCCAAACATGCATAAGGCTAATGGGTGGTCACAAATTAACAAAAATGATACGGGTGCCCTTGAATGAAATGGCTTGAACTGAATGCACAGGCTCAGGCGACCTCACACAGCGCGACATGGCGTGCCTGAACGAATGATGCCACAAGGGAGAAAATGGCAAACGGGCCACCCGAACATGCACAAGGCACCTGGGAGGTCACAACTTAGAAAAATTGATACGGGTGTCTTTGAACAAATTGGCCCAACCAAAAAGCGCTCGGTCAGGAACCCTCACACGACGCGACATGGCATGCCCGACCGAAGAATGCCACAAGGGAGTAAACGGAAAATAGGCCACCCGAAGATGCGGAAGGCCCCCGGGTAGTCACAACTTAGCAAAACTGATACGGGCACCCTTGAATGAAATGACCCAACACGACCCGAACGCACCCGATCAGGCGACCTCACATGGCGTGATCACAACTTAACAAAACTGATATGGGCGCCCTCGAATGAAACAGCCCGACCTGAATGCACATGGTCGGGCAACCTCACACAACATGACACGACATTCCTGAACGAATGATGCCACAGGGGAGTAAATGGAAAAAGGGCCACCCAAACGTGCACAAGGCACTACGATGGTCACAACTTAGCGAAATTGATATGGGCGCCCTCGAATGAAACGACCAAACCCGACTCGAACATGCATGATCGGGCGACCTGACATAGCACGACATGGCACGGCCAACCGAATGATGCCATAAGGGGGAAAATGGAAAACAGGCCGCCCGAATGTGCACAAGACACCTGGATGGTCACAACTTATCAAAACTGATACGGGCGCACTCGAACGAAACGACCCGACCCGAACGTGACCATTCGGGCGACCTCAAAGGGTGCAACATGACGCACCCGACCGAATGGTGCCAGAAGGGAGAAAATGGAAAACGAGCCGCCGGAACGTGCACAAGGCACCAAAGTGATCACAACTTAGCAAAACTGATATGGTCGCCCTCGAAAAAAGTGGGCCGACCCAACCCAAACACCCCCGGTCGGGCGACCTCAGACGGTGCGACACGGCACGCCCAATCGAACAAGGCCACAAGGGACAAAACAGAAAATGAGCTGCCCGAACATTCAGAAGGCACCTGAGTGGTCATAAGTTAGCAAAAATGATACGGGTTCCCTCGAACGAAACGGCCCGACCCAACTCGAACGCGCTCGGTCAAGCGACCTCACATGACACGACACGGCGTGCTCGACCGAACCATGCGACAAGGGAGAAAATGGAAAACAGGGTGCTCGAACATGCACAAGGCACCTGAATGGTCAGAATTCAGTAAACCTGATACCGACGCCCTTGAAAAAAATGACCCAACCCCATCGTGCATGGTCGGGCTACCTCACACAGCGCGACACGGCGTGCCCGACGAAACGATGCAACAGGGGAGAAAACAGAAAATTGGCCACCCGAACGTGCACAAGGCGGATGGGTGGTCACAACTTAACAAAAATGATATGGGCGCCCTCGAATGAAACGGCCCGACCTGAATACACACGGTTGGGCGACCTCACATAGTGTGACACGGCATGCCCGAACGAACGATGCCACAAGGGAGAAAACAACAAACGGGCCGCCCGAATGTGCACAAGGCACCTGGGCGGTCACAACTTAGCAAAATTCATGAGGGCACCCCCGAATGAATCAGCCCAACCATAACATGCCCGGTCGGGCACCCTCACACGGCGTGACACGGTGCACCCGAACGAATGATGCCATAAGGGAGCAAACGACAAACGGGCCGCCCAAACATGCACAAGGCACCTGAGTGGTCACAACCTAGCAAAATTGATACGGGTGCCCTAAAATGAATCATCCCGACCAGAACGTGCCCGGTCGGGTGCCCCCACATGGTGCGACATGGCATGCCCAACCGAAAAATGCCACAAGGGAGAAAATGGAAAAGGAGCCACCCGAACATGCACAAGGCACTCGGGCAGTCGCAACTTAACAAAACTGATATGGGCATCCTCGAACGAAACGGCCTGACCCAACCCGAACGTGCCCGATCAGGCGACCTCACATGGCGTGACACGGCGCACGAGACCGAATGATGCCACAAGGTAGAAAATGGAAAACAAGCCACCCGAACATGTACAAGGCACTCGGGTGGTCACAACTTAGCAAAGCTGACATGGGCACCCTTGATCGAAACAACCCGACCCGACCCGAATGTGCCCAAGTAGGCAGCCTCACATGACGTGACACGACGCACCCGACCAAATGATGCCACAAGGTAGAAAACGACAAACGGGCCGCACGAACGTGCACAAGGCATCAGGGTAGTCAAAACTTAGCAAAACTGATATGGCCGTCCTCGAACGAAACGGTCTGACCTGACCCGAACGCGCCCGATTGGACGAGCTCACATGGCGTGACACGGCGTGCCCGACTGAAGGATACCACGAGGGAGAAAATGGTAAATGGGCCACCGAAACATGCACAAGTCACCTGGGTGGTAACAATTTAGCAAAACTGATATGAGCGCCCTTGAACAAAATGGCCCAACCTGACCCGAACGCGCTCGGTCAGGCGACCTCACACAGTGCGACACGGCGCGCCTGACCGAACGATGCCACAAGGGAGCAAATGACAAATTTGCCACCTGAACGTGCACAAGGTACCAGGGCAGTCATAACTTAGCAAAACTCATATGGGAACTCTCGAACGAAACGGGCCGACCCGAACTCACCCAGTAGGGCGACCTCACATGGCGCAACACAGCACGCCCGACCGAACGATACCACATGGGAGAAAATGGAAAATGGGCTGCCTGAACATGCACAAGGCACCTGGGTGGTAACAACTCAGCAAATTTGATACGGGTGGTCTCAAATGAAACGACCGGTCTTGACCGCGCCTGGTCAGGCGACCTCAGACAGCGCAACATGGCGCGCCCGACTAAATGATTCCACAAGGGAGAAAACGAAAAATTGGCTATCCAAGCATGCCCAAGGTACCCAGGTGGTCACAACTTAACAAAACTGATATGGGCTCACTGGAACGAAACGGCCCAACCCGAACGCACTGGGTTGGGCAACCTCACATAGCACGACATGGCGTGCCTGAATGAACGATGCCACAAGGGATAAAATGGAAAACAGGCCATCCAAAAGTGCACAAGGCACCTGGGCAGTCACAACTTAGCAAAATTGATATAGGCACCCTCAAACAAAACGACCCGACCTGGCCACGCCCATTTGGGCGACCTCACACAACGCGACACGACGCACCCGACTAAATGATGCCACAAGGGAGAAAACAGAAAACAGGTCACTCGAAGGTGCACAAGACACCTAGGTGGTCACAACTTAGCAAAACTGATATGAGCGCCCTCGAACGAATCGGCCCAACCAGAATGCACTCGGTCGGGTGCCTTCACAAGGTGCGACACCGTGTGCCATACCGAATGATGCCACAATGGAGAAAATGAAAAAAGGGCCACCCGAACATGCATAAGGCACTTGGGCAGTCACAACTTAGAAAAACTCATATGGGAACCCTCGAACGAAGTGGCCTGGACCAACTCGAACGCTCTGGGTCAGGTGACCTCACATTATGCGACACGGTATGCCTGACGAAATGATGGCACACGAGATCAAAAGGAAAAAGGGCCACTCAAACGTGAAAAAGGCATCCGAGCAGTCACAATTTAGCAAAACTGATACGGGTTCCCTTGAACGAAACGGCCAAACCCGACCAGAATGCGCCCAGTCGGGCGACCTCACACGGCACGACACGACGCGCCTGACCGAGCAATGTAACAAGGGAGAAAATGGCAAACGGGCTGCCTGAATGTGCACAAGGCACCTGTATGGTCACAACTTAGCAAAACTAATACAGGCGCCCTCTAACGAAATGACCAGACCTAGTTGCGCCCATTCGGGCGACCTCACAGGGCGCGACACGATGTGCCTGACCAAATGATGCCAGAAGGGAGCAAATGGAAAACAGGCCACTGAAATGTGCATAATGCACATGGGAGGTCACAACTTAGCAAAAATGATACAGGCGCCCTCGAACGAAATGACCCGACCCGACCTGAACGCGCCCAGTCGTGCGACTTCAGACGATGCGACACAGCGCGCCCGACCGAATGATGCCACAAGGGAGAAAATGGCAAACAGGCCGCCCGAACATGCACAAGGAACCTAGGCAGTCACAACTTAGCAAAACTGATACAGGCGCACTCGAACAAAATGGTCCAATGCAACCTGAATGTGCCTAGTCAAGCGACCTCACATGACGTGACACGACGTGCTCGAACGAACCATGCCACAAGGGAGAAAATGGCAAACAGGCCGCTCGAACATGCATAAGGCACCCTGGTGATCACAACTCAGCAAAAATGATACGGGCGCCCTCAAATGAAACGAACCGACCCAACCACGCCCGGTTGGGCTACCTCACACAGTGTGACATGGCGCGCCCAACCGAACGATGCCACAAGGGAGCAAACGAAAAATTAGCTGCTATAACGTGCACAAGGCACCCGGGTGGTCACAACTTAACAAAACTGATACGGGCGCCCTTGAACAAAATGGCCTGACCTAAACGCACATGGTAGGGCAACCTCACATAGTGTGACATGATGTGCCCGAACAAATGATGCCACAAGGGAGCAAATGGCAAATGGGCCGCCCGAACGTGCACAAGGCACCCAAGTAGTCACAACTTAGCAAAATTGATACAGGCGCCATCAAACAAATTGGCCTGACCAGAACGCGCCTGCTTGGGCACCCTCACAATGCGCAACATGGCACGCCCAACTGAACAATGCCACAAGGGAACAAACAGAAAATGGGCCACCCGAACATGCATAAGGCACCCGGACAGTCACAACTTAACAAAAATGATACAGGCACCCTCGAACGAAACGACCCGACCCGACCTGAATGCACTCGATCAAGCGACCTCACACGACACGACATGACACACCCGACCGAATGATGCCACAAGGGATAAAATGGCAAAAAGGTCGCCTGAACATGAATAAGACACCTAGGTGGTCGCAACTTAGCAAAAATCATACAGGCGCCCTCGAACGAAATAACCCGACCTGACCCGAACGCGGTCGGTCAAGCGTCCTCACACGACGTGACATGGAGCACATGACCGAAATATGCCACAAGGGAGAAAACGACGAATGGGCCGCCCGAACATGCAGAAGGCACCAGGGCTGTCATAACTTAGCAAAACTGATACAGGTGTTCTCGAATGAAACGGGCCGACCCAAATGTGCCCGATCGAGTGACCTCACATGGCACGACACAACACGCCTGACCGAACGATGCCACATGGGAGAGAATGGAAAATGGGCCGCCTGAACATGCACACTGACCGAACGATGCCACAAGGGAGAAAACAACAAACGGGTCGCTCGAACTTTGAAAAGGCACCCAGGCAGTCACAACTTAGAAAAACTGATACGCGCGCCCTCGAACGAAACGAGTTGACACGAACACACCCGGTCAGATGACCTCACTCGGCACAACATGACATGCCCAACCAAACGATGCCACATGGGAGAAAATGGTAAACAGGCCATCCGAATGTGCACAAGGCACCTGGGCAGTCATAACTTAGCAAAACTAATACTGGCACCTTCGAATGAAATGGTCTGCCCCGAATGCACCCTGTTGGGCAACCTCACATGCCGCGCCTGACCGAATGATACCACAACAGAGCAAACAACAAATGGGCCGCTCGAACGTGCAAAAGGCACCTGGGCGGTCACAACTCAGCAAAATTGATACAAGTGCCCTCGAACGAAATGTCCTGACCTGACCGTGCCCGTTCGGGCTACCTCACACAGCGCGACACAACGCGCCTTACTGAACGATGCCACAAGGGAGAAAAAGACAAACAGGCTACCCGAATGTGCACAAGGCACCCTGGTGGTCACAACTTAGCAAAACTGATACGGGTGCCCTCGAACAAATCAGCCCAACCAGAACGCGCCAGGTCGGGCACCTTCACAAGGTGCGACATAGCGTTCCCGACTGAATGATTCCACAAGGTAGAAAATAGAAAATGGGCCACCCAAACATGCACAAGGCACCTAGGCAGTCACAACTTAGAAAAACTCATATGGGCGCCCTCGAACAAAATAGCCGACCAGACCCGAACGTGCCCAGTCGGGCGTCCTCACATGGCTCAACACAGCACGCCTGACCCAATAATGCCACAAGGGAGCAAACGGAAAATGAGCCACTCGAACGTGCACAACGCAGCTACACAGTCACAACTTAGCAAAACTGATACGAGCGCCCTTGAACGAAACAACCAAACCCAACCCGAATGTGCCCGATCGAGCGTCCTCACACGGCGCAACATGGCGCACCTGACAGAACGATGCCACAAGGGAGAAAATGAAAAATGGGCCATTTGAACATGCATAAGGCACCCGGATGGTCACAACTTAGCAAAACTGATACGGGCGCCCTCGAACGAAACGACCCAAATGCGCCCATTCGGGCGACCTCACATGGCGTGACACGACGCGCCTGACCGAATGATGCCAGAAGGGAGAAAATAACAAATGGGCCGTCGGAATGTGCACAAGGCACATGAGCAGTCACAACTTAGAAAAATTCATGCGGGCACCCTCGATCGAAACGGCCTAACCTGACCCGAACACACCCGATCGGGCGACCTCATAAGGCACGACATGGCGCGCCTGACTGAACAATGCCACAGGGGAGAAAACAGCAAACGGGTCGCCCGAATATGCACAAGGCACCCAGGCAGTCACAACTTAGTAAACTGATATGGGCGCCCTCGAACGAAACAGCCCGACCCAACCCGAACTCGCCCGATCAAGCAACCTCACACGACATGACACGACGCACCCGACCGAACCATGCCACAAGGGAGAAAATGACAAATGGGCCGCTAGAATCTGCACAAGGCACCTGGGTGGTCACAACTCAGAAAAACTAATACGGGCGCCCTTGAACGAAATGACCTGACACGACCGTGCCCAGACGGGCTACCTCACATAGCACGACACGGGGCACCCGACCGAATGATGCCACAAGGGCGTAAATGGAAAATTGGCCGCTCAAACGTGCACAAGGCACCTGGGTGGTCACAACTTAAAAAAATTGATACGGGTGCCCTGGAATGAAATGGCCCAGCCTGAATGCACACGGTCGGTCGACCTCACACAACATGACACGGCGTGCCCGAACGAACGATGCCACAAGGTAAAAAATGGCAAATGGCCCGCATGAACATGCATAAGGCACCCAGGCGGTCACAACTTAGCAAAATTGATATGGGCGCACTCGAACAAAATAGCCCAACCCGACCCGAACGCGCCCTATCGGGCGACCTCACATGGCGCGACATGCCGCACCCGACCAAATGATTCCACAATAGAGTGATCGATGAATGGCCGCTTGAATGTGCACAAGGCACCAGGGCGGTCACAACTTTGCAAAACTGATATGCGTGCTCTCGAACGAAACGAGCCAACCATAACGCGCCCGGTCGGGCTACCTGACATGGCACGAAAATGCACACCTGACCGAACTATGCCACATAGGAGCAAACGGAAAACGGGCCACCCGAACATGTACAAGGCACCTAGGCAGTCACAACTCAGCAAAACTGATACGGGTGCCCTCGAACGAAACGACTTGACTCGACCACGCCTGGTCGGGCTACCTCATACAGCGTGACATGGTGTGCCCGACCAAATGATGCCACAAGGGAGAAAATGACAAATTGGCCACCCAAGGGTGGCCAAGGAACCCGGGTGGTCACAAATTAACAAAACTGATACAGGCGCCCTCGAACGAAACGGCTCGACACAAACGCATCCGGTCGGGCAACCTCACACAGTGCGACATGGTGTGCTCGAATGAATGATGCCACAAGGGAGAAAATGGAAAACGGGTTTCCCGAACATGCATAAGGCACTGGGGCGGTCACAACTTAGCAAAGTTGATATGTGTGCCCTCGAACAAATCGACCCAACCGGAACGTGCCCGGTCAGTCGCCCTCACATGGCATGACACACTGCGCCTGACCGAACAATGCCACAAGGGAGAAAATAGAAAACGAGCAACCCAAACGTGCACTAGGCACCCCAGTAGTCACAACTTCTAAAAACTAATATGGGCACCCTCGAACGAAATGGCCCAACCCGACCCGAACGCGCCCGGTCATGCGAGCTCACACGGCACGACATGGCGTGCCCTATCGAACGATGCCATAAGGGAGATAATACCAAAGAGGCCACCTGAACCTGCACAAGACACCTGGGCAGTCACAACTTATAAAAACTCATATGGGCGCCCTTGAATGAAATGGCCTGACCCAACCCGAACGCGCACAGTTAGGCGACCTCACACAATGCGACACGGTGCGCCCGATCAAATGATGCCATAAGGTAACAAATAGAAAACGGACTGCCTGAACGTGCATAATGCACCTCAGTGGTCACAACCTAGCAATACTGATATGGCCACCCTTGAACGAAATGGCCCGACCCGACCCAAACACGCCCGGTCGGGCGACCTCACATGGTGCAACACGACGCGCCTAACTGAATGAAGCCACAAGGGAGAAAACGATAAACAGGCTGCCCGAATGTGCAGAAGGCACCTGGGCAGTCACAACTTAGCAAAACTGATATGGGTGCCCTCGACCAAAATAACCCAACCTGACCCGAACGTGCCTAATCGGGCGACCTCACACAGCGCGACTTGGCGCGCCCGACCGAATGGTTCCACAAGGGAGAAAACGACAAATGTGTTGCTCGAACGTGCACAACACACCCGGGTGGTCACAACGTAGCAAAACTGATACGAGCGCCCTTGAACGAAACGGGCCAACCGGAATGCGCCCGGTCGGGTGACCTCACACAGTATGACACGACATGCGTGAACGAACAATGCCACATGGGAGCAGATGGAAAACGGGCTGCCTGAATGTGCACAATGCACCTCAGTGGTCACAACTTAGCAAAACTAATACAGGTGCCCTCGCATGAATTGACTCGACGAAAACAAGCCAGCTCAGGTGCTCTAACACGGCGCGAGACGACGTGCCCGACCGAACGATGCCACAAGGGAGAAAATGGAAAACGGGCCACCCGAACATGCATAAGGCACCCGGTCAGTCACAACTTAGCGAAACTGATACGAGCGCCCTCGAACGAAATGGATCGACCCAACCCAAACGTGCCCTGTCGGGTGACCTCACATGGTGCGCCTGACTGAATGATGCCACAAGGGAGTAAACAGTAAACGGGCTACCTGAATGTGCACAAGACACTCGGGTAGTCACAACTTAGCAAAACTCATACGGGCGCCCTCAAACCAACGGCCTGACCTGACTCGAACGCGATCGGTCGGGTGACCTCACATGGTGTGACATGGTGCTTCCGACGAAACGATGCCACAAGGGAGCAAATAGAAAACAAGCCACCCGAACGTGCACAAGACACCCCGGCTGTCACAACTTAGCAAAACTGATACGGGTGCCCTTGAAAGAAATGGCCAGACCTGAACCGAACATGCCCGGTTGGGTGACCTCACATGGCACGACGTGTGCGCCTCACCGAACAATGCCACAAGGGAGAAAATGGCAAACAGGCCACCCGAACGTGCACAAGGCACCCGGGTGGTCACAACTTAGGAAAACTGATACGTGCGGCCTTGA
Source organism: Pinus albicaulis (assembly GCA_034641835.2). Taxonomy (NCBI): domain Eukaryota; kingdom Viridiplantae; phylum Streptophyta; class Pinopsida; order Pinales; family Pinaceae; genus Pinus; species Pinus albicaulis. The sequence goes on from CM076583.1 coordinate 223,840,578, forward strand.
ACGAAACAACCTAACCTAAACGCGCCCAGTCGAGCGACCTCACATGGAGCGACACAGTGCACTCGACCGAACGATGCCAGAAGGGAGAAAATGGAAAACGGGCGGCCCGAACGTGCACAAGGAACCTTGACCGAAACGGACCAACCTGACTTGAATGCACCCGATCGAGCGACCTCACACAGCGCGACATGGTGCGCCCGTCTGAACGATGCCACAAGGGACAAAATTCCAAACGGGCCTCCCAAACGTGCATAAGGCACCTAGGCGGTCACAACTTAACAAAAATTATATGGGTGCCCTGGAACAAAACGACCTGACCCTACCCGAATGCGCCCTGTCGGGCAGCTTCACACCGCGCGACACGGTGCCGCACCTGACTGAATGATGTCACAAGCTAGAAAATGGAAAATGGGCTACCTAAACATGCACAAGTCACCCGGGTGGTAACAACTTAGAAAAACTGATACGGGTGCCCTTGAATGACATGGGCCGACCTGAATGCGCCAAATCAGGCGACCTCACATGGCTCGACACGGCGCGCCCGACTGAATGATGCCACATGAGAGCAAATGTCAAACTAGCCGCCCGAATGTGCACAAGGCACCCTGGTGGTCACAACTTAGCAAAATTGATACGGGTGCCCTCAAACAAAATAGTCCGACCCGGACGCGCCTAGTCGGGCGACCTCACACCGCGTGACATGGCGCGTCCGACCGAAGGATGCCACAAGGGAGCAAACAGAAAACGGGCCACTTGAACGTGCACAAGGCACCCCGGAGGTCACAACTTTGCAAGACTTATGCCGGTGCCCTCGAACAAAGAAACTTGACCCGAACGCGCCCGGTCAGGTGACCTCACACGATGCGACACGGTGCGCACGACCGAACGATGCCACATGGGAGAAAACGACAAACGGGCCACCCAAAAATCTGCTTATCATTTTTTTTGTTTGCACAAAATATTTCACCCAGGCTTAGCTCTTTTGGAAATAGACTTTCGCTTTTGGTTTCTATTTCAATGCATCCTCTACTTCTTATTCCAATGAGTGGCTTATTCTAGAGCATAAATGCAATTTTATTGCTTGTAATGATTGTAACACCAATTTTATTTTATTTATTTTATTTTATTTTTATTTTATTTTTTTATTTTTTATTTATTTTGTTATTTTTTTTTATTTTGTTATTTTTTTCTATTGTTGGTGATGTAGGGTCTATAGAAACTATGGAATATAACGTACATTTCAATAATGTATTATGTGTTCTGAGATTTTGTTGCAACCTCCAATTAAAATATCAAGTAACTCATTCAAGTAAAGGTAGAATAGTAGATTTTTCATCTCACCAAGTTGTAATCAAGGATTTAAAAGATCCCAAGCATGTCCTAGCCTTTGGAATAATATACCAAAATGTGCAAGTTTTCATGTATAAGTTTAATGTAAATTTTTTGATGTATAAGCATGTTTTCCAAGAAAAAAAAAACATTATCCAATAATGTAATACTCATTATATCCAAATAAATCATATTTATATAAACAAAATGTTAAATAATATAATGTTTTCATATTCAAATGTTGAACAATTGTTAATAAAGTAATACTTTACATGTCCAAGCATGTAATTTTTTTCATGTCCAAGTTTTTTGTCCAACCAAACAAATGTTTTCATATTAAAATGTTGTGTTGTTTAAATGGCGGTCTTGCGAGGCTTGGGAGAAACCATCAAAAAAGCAATGTTTCTCATATAGACGTCGGTCTTGCGACATTTGGCTTCACAATGTTGCAAGACCAATGTCTATATGAGAAACATCACTTTTTCGACAATTTCTCCCAAGCGACGTAAGAGCGCCAGATGTGTAGGCGATGTCACAATTCTGACGTTTCATCCCATAGATGTCATAACACCGACAAAATGTTTAGAATGTCGAAATTCTGAAGACAAAAATAAACGCCGTAAAAGCAAGGATATCCCTAAACATTGGTACAGCGACGGTTTGTAGCGGGATTTGAAAAATTGATAGAAATTGGGGAAATTTCTGACATTACGACAAAAGTTTCAGAACTAAAGTGTCGGAATTTCCGCCAAATGTACTACTGACAACACCTATGGAGCTAAAGTCTATGCGCTTGAGTATCACCTTCCCACCTTCAAAAAATACCTCAAGCCCCTTCTCCTCGATCAGTGAGACAGACAAAATATTATATATGAGTAATGGTACAAATTACATCCTGAACTCACATCAACTAGCGTGAGTCCATCCCAAATGACACGACACCTGATTCTCTATTCTCCTTTCGACTCTTGTTGCCCACCACCATGTGAAACTTTGAGTCCCACTCATCTATAGTCTCAAATACATCTTTCTAACCTACGGTGTGCTTCAACACATCATTGTTCACTTACCATGCAACCTCGTTGATGATAACCTTAGGGAAATGAGAGATAAAAGAAAATTAGTCACTCTCTAATACCTTGGAGAGGTCATCAATTTGGTAGAAGTGGAAACACATCCAACCTACTGCTCTTACTTCTCATTATCTCCTTGCTTCTTCCTTAGACACTTGGTTGAATAATTACCATATTCATCATAGTTGAAACACTTAATATTGCTCAAGTAATTTTTTTTTTCTATCCCTTCATTCTTTCTACAATATCCATTTCATCATCAAAAGCCTTGTTGTTCAGATGAAGATCCTCATCTCACAACTCTTCCTGAATGAATTCATGACACAACTTGTTCTAGTATGGCAGCTTGTCCCTGGCAACAATCCCTTTGATTAACAACTTCCACTTTGGAATAAACCCCTTCAAATAAATCATCACCATCTCAAAATATAAAAATGTCTCACCAATCATGGCAAGCTCATCTCAAACCTGAGACAATCTCGTTAGATATGAAGTCACCCCTTCACCCTGTATGATCTTGGTGGCTTTCAAATTATCCTTTAATAGCAATAGTCGGTTCTCATTCTTATTCTTGAACAAATCTTCAAGATATTTCCACATATCATGGGGAATGTTATTCCGAAACATATGAGGTATTAGAGGATCCTTGAAACCCTCTAGGATGATCAACTTGGCCCTCATATCCATCTCTTCATACACTTCTAGCTCCTTAGGCTCACTCAACTTATTGACATATTTCTCGGCAAAGTACCAAATCTTGTTCACCACAGGAACCAACTTAATCCTTTCCCTCAAAGGATTATAGGCACAAAAACCTTCCAACCCATCCTCATATCGCGAACCAACCAACAAATTCGACATTGGGGTGAGCCTTTCAATAATCATGCGACCAACTCCCTCTCAATCTGTAGTCCTTGTGCACACTCTGATTCATTGTCCCTTCAAAGTAGCTCCAAAACCATGTTGTTTTTTCACAACACAAGAATATATATTAGGGTTTTATAATCTCTAAAACTACCTATCCAAACTAATTTTCATAGTAGAATATAAACAACATTAAATAAACTAGTGCACAAAATAGATTTTTTTTTTATAAATTTTAACAACCCTACTTCTTTATATTAAAAAACTATAACATAACTATCTAGGGCTCCTGTACTAGGGATAATGGCCCTCATACATCCACTCATACAAGAATACAAACTAGAGCTTGTTGTCAACAACTATGACAACCAAATTTCCCTAAATAAGATACAATATAACGTCTTAGATGATGTAGTCAACTTCACAAATTCCCTTGGTCATATCCTGAACACATATGCTAGTCCTTCTGCTCCCAATATGGAACACTTCCTCTATCAATAGTCCTACTCCTTTAGGTCACTAAACATGCCTCACCAATCTATTGTCTGGTTGATCATTTGCTCATCAATGAGTCAACACATAGGAGCTCTTGTTGAGTTGTTCATAACTCCATTTGTGAACAACTTTAGTTTTCCCATTGTTTATCCTCAAATCCTTTTGGACTTCCTCCCTCTATTTTCTTCCTGCAATTCTCTAATGAAGACACATTTTGAGCCGAAAGGATGCCACCTATCAATCCAACATGTCCTTATCCAACAATGAACTTGGGCGGGGCAAAATTCTTCCTTTGACGTTCTTTCATTCTTCAAATATCTGTAACTGAGCTCTCCAAACTCCACTCTCCTTACAAATATTAATTTCCTTATTTCCAACTGATCCAGGGATACACTGGGAACCTAATTTCTACCCTCCAATAGCCTTAATATAAACAACAATAATTTTTCCAACGTGGACTCTATCGACTAGCCACAAATCATATTTATACACATAAAAAACATACCTTTTTCTCATTGTTATAAGTTTGTTCCTTCTATTGTAGATTTCAGCATGGTTAGGTTTTATATCAATCCACATCATCTCCTTTTTCTACTCCTAAGAACATTACTCCTGATGTGTCTTCCTTCCTCTTCGACTCCTCTTCCCTTCATTGGATACTTGGATCCTCAAAAAACAAGTCGTCCACCTTAGGAAAGTCTGCAACCCAAAAATAAATATTCCCAAACAAAAACCAACCTAGAACTAGTCGAAAATAACTTTCCCTTACTTTTGATATAATCGGCCCTCAAGGAAGTCATAAGAAGCACTAGATCACATGATCCTCTCCTTTGACTAATTTTCTCCTGATCTACAACTATTTTAAATGTGTATGATATGAATTTTTTCAGTTTGGATATTTTCTTCTAGCCTTAATGTCACCTTCTTTTATATGCTTCTCTTGGGTCTCAAATATTAGCCCTTCGAACATGCACAAGGCACTCGGGCGGTCACAAATTAGCAAAATTGATACTGGCGCCCTTGAACGAAACAACCTGACCTGACCCAAACACACCCAGTTGGGTGACCTCACATGGTGTGACATGGCGCACCCGACCGAACGATGCCACAAGGGAGAAAACGACAAATGGGCCGCCCGAACGTGCACAAGGCACCCGGGCGGTCACAACTTAGAAAAACTAATACGGGCGCCCTCCAACGAAACGGACCAACCCGACTCATACGCGCCTGGTGGAGCAACCTCACACGGTGCGACATAGTGCGCCTGACCGAACGATGCCACAGGGGAGAAAATGACAAACGGGCCGCCCAAACATGCATAAGGCACCTGGGTGGTTGCAACTTAGAAAAACTGATACGGGCGCCCTCGAATGAAACGGGCTGACGTGAATGTGCCCACTCTGGCGACCTCACACGATGCAACACGATGTGCCCGACTGAATGATTCCACATGGGAAAAAACAACAAACGGGCCACCCGAACTTGCACAAGGCACCCAGGTAGTCACAACTTAGGGAAACTAATACGGGCACCCTCGAATGAAATGGTCTGACCTGAACGCACCCAGTTGGGCGACCTCACATGGCGCGCCCGACCGAATGATTCCACAAGGGAGAAAATGGAAAATGGGCCGTTTGAATGTGCACAAGGCACCATGGTGGTCACAACTCAGCAAAATTTATACGGGCACCCCCGAACGAAATGACCCGACCAGACCGCGCCCGTTCAAGTGACCTCAAACAGTGCAACACAATGCGCCTAACTGAACGATGCCACAAGGGAGAAAATGGAAAACTGGCTGCTCGAACATGCACAAGGCACCCGCACAGTCACAACTTAGCAAAACTGATACGGGCGCACTCGAATGAAATTACCTGACCCGAGCGCACCCATTCGGGCGACCTCACATGGCGGTACACGACGCGCCCAACCTAACGATGCCAGAAGGGAGAAAATGAGAAACAGGCCACTGGAACGTGCACAAGGCACTTGGGTAGTAACAACTTAGGAAAAATGATACGACTGCCCTCGAATGAAACAGACCGACCTGACCCGAACACGCCTGGTCGAGCGACCTCAGACGGCGTGACACGGCGCGCCCGGTCGAACGATGCCACAAGAGAGAAAATGGAAAATGGGCCGCTCGAACATGTACAAGGCACCTAGACAGTCACAACTTAGCAAAACTGATATGGGCGCCCTCGAACGAAACAGGCCGACCCAACCCGGATGCGCCCGGTCAAGCAACCTCACACAATGTGACATGGCGTGCCCAAACAAACCATGCCACAAGGGAGAAAACAGAAAATGGGCCGCTCAAATGTGCACAAGGCACCCGGGTGGTCACAACTCAGAGAAAATAATACGGGCACCCTAGAATGAAATGACAAGACCCGACCACACCCGGTCGGGCTACCTCACACAGTGCGACACGGCGCACTCGACCAGACGATGCAACAAGGGAGAAAACGACAAATTGGCCGCCTGAACGTGCACAAGGTTAACAGGGGGTCACAACTTAACTAAACTGATACAGGCGCCCTTGAACCAAATGAGCCGACCTGAACGCACACAATCGGGCGACCGCACACAACTTGACACGACTCGCCTGAACAAACGATGCCATAAGGGAGAAAACGGCAAACAGGCTACCCGAACATGCACAAGGAACCTGGGTAGTCACAACGTAGCAAAATTGATACGGGTGCCCTCGAACAAATAGGCCCAACTAGAACGTGCTCGGTTAGGCACCCTCACATGACGCGATACGGCATGCCCGACCGAACAGTGCCACAACGGAGTAAATGGAAAACAAGCCACCCAAAGATGCACAAGGCCCCCGGGCAGTCACAACTTAGAAAAATTGATTCGGGCGCCCTCGAATGAAATGGCTCGACACGACCCAAACGCACCCGATCAGGCGACCTCACATGGCATGATCACAACTTAACAAAACTGATATGGGTGCCCTTGAATGAAACGGATTGACCTCAACGCACACTGTCGGGTGACCTCAGGCAACGTGACACGGCGTGCCTGAACGAACGATGCCACAACGGAGCAAACGGAAAATGGGCTGCCTGAACCTGCACAAGGCACCTGGGCGGTCACAACTTAGAAAAATTGATACATGCGCCCTCAAATGAAACGACCAAACCTGACCCGAACGCGCCCGGTTGGGCGACCTCACACAGCGCATCACGACTCACCATACCGAATGATGCCACTAAGGAGGAAATGAAAAATGGGCCACCTAAATATGCTCAAGGCACTCAGATGGTCACAACTTAGCAAAACTAATACGAGCACACTCGAACAAAATGACCCAACTTGAACGCTCCCATTCAGGTGACCTCACAAGGTGCGACACGATGCGCCCAACAAAACGATGCCCATCCAAACGATGCCGGAAGGGAGAAAATGGCAAACGGGCTGTCAGAACGTGAACAAGGCACTCGGGTGGTCACAAATTAGCAAAACTGATACGGGAACCCTCGAACAAAATGGCTCGACCCAACCCAAACATGCCCGGTTGGGTGACCTCCGACGGCGTGACACGGCGCGCTCGACCGAACAATCCCACAATGGAGAAAATAGAAAACGGGCCGCCCGAACGTGCACAAGGCACCCGAGCGGTCAGAACTTAGTAAAACTGATATGGGCACCCTCGAATGAAATAGCTCGACACAACCCAAATGTGCTTAGTCAAACGACCTCACACGATGCGACATGACGCGCCCGACTGAACCATGCCACAAGGGAAAAAATGGAAAACAGGTCGCTGGAACGTGCACAAGGCACTCGGGTAGTCACAACTCGGAAAAACTGATATGGGCACCCTCGAACAAAATGAACCAACTCGACCGTGCCCGGTCGGGCTACCTCACACAACGTGACATGGTGCACCCAACCAAATGATGGAAAAAGGGAGCAAATGGAAAATTGGCAGCCCGAACGTGCACAAGGCACACGGGTGGTCACAAATTAACAAAACTGATACGGGCACCCTCGAACGAAATGACCCGACCTGAACACACACGGTCGGGCGACCTCACAGAGCGTGACACGACTTGCCTAAATGAATGATGGCACAAGGGAGAAAATGGAAAACGGGCAACCTGAATGTGCACAAGGCACCCGGGCAGTCACAACTTAGAAAAATTGATACGGGCGCCCTCAAACTAATTGGCCCAACTAGAACATGCTCGATCGGGCACCCTCAAACGGCGTGACAGGGTACACCCGATCAAATAGTTCCACAAGGGAGAAAACGTAAAATGGGCCACCCAAAGATGTACAAGGCACCCGGGCAGTCACAACTTAGCAAAAATGATACGGGCGCCCTCGCATGAAACGGCCCGACGTGACCCGAATGCACCCAATCAGGCGACCACACACGACGTGATAACAACTTAACAAAATTGATACGGGTGCACACGGTCGGGTGACCTCACACAGTGTGACACGGCATGCCTGAACGAACAATCCCACAAGGGAGAAAATGGCAAACTGGCCGTGGTCAGGCAGTCTCACACGACGTGAGATGGTGTGCTCGACCGAACGATGCCACTAGGTAGCAAATAGAAAATGGGCCACCCGAATGTGCAGAAGGCACTCTGGCGGTCATAACATAGCAAAACTGATATGGCCGCTATCAAACGAAACAGTCTGACCCGACCTGAACGCGCCCGGTCGGGCGAGCTCACACGGCATGACACAGCGTGCTCGATCGAATGATGCCATGAGGGAGAAAATGGCAAACGGGCTGCCCAAATGTGCACAAAGCACCCGGGTAGTCACAACTTATCAAAATAGATATGGGCACCCTCGAACAAAACGGCCCAACCCAACCCGAATGTGCCTGGTTGGTCGACCTCACACGGTGCGACACGACACGCCCAACTGAACGATTCCATAAGGGAGAAAACAACGAATGGGCTACTCGAATGTGCATAAGGCATCGGGGTGGTCATAACTTAGAAAAACTGATACGAGCGCTCTCGAACGAAACAGGCCAACGTGAACGCGCCCAGTCGGGCGCCTCACATGGCATGACACAGCACACCTGACCGTACGATGCCACATGGCAGCAAACAGAAAATGGGCTGCCCGAACGTGAAAAAGGTACCTGAGTGGTCACAACTCAGTAAAACTAATACGGGCCCCCTTGAACAAAATGGCCCGACCCAACCCGAATGCACCCGGTCAGAGGACCTCACATGACGTGACACGGCGCGCCCAACCAAACGATGCCACAAGGTAGCAAAGGGAAAATGAGCAGCTAGAACGCGCACAAGGCACCCAGGCAGTCACAACTTAGCAGAACTGATACAGACGCCCTCGAACAGAATGGCCCGACCTGGCCCAAACACGCCCGGTCGACCAACCTCACATGACGCGACGCGGCGTGCCCGACCGAATGATGCCACTACGGAGAAAATGGCAAATGGGCTGCACGAACATGCATAAGGCACTCAGATGGTCACAACTTGGGAAAATTGAGATGGGTGCACTCGAACAAAATGACCCAACCCGAACACTCCCATTCAGGCGACCTCACAGGGCGCGACACGACGCGCCAGACAAAACAATGCCAAAAGGGAGAAAATGGAAAATGGGTTGCCGGAATGTGCACAAGGCACCTGAGTGTCACTACTTAGAAAAACTGATACGAGCACCCTCAAACGAAATGGCTCGACCTGACCCAAACGTGCCCGATCAGGTGACCTCACATGGCGCGACACGGCGTGCCCGACTGAATGATGCCACTAGGGATAAAATGACAAACAGGCTGCCCAAACGTGCATAAGGCACTCGGATGGTCACAACTTAGCAAAATTGATAACGACGCACTTGAAAAAAACAACCCAACCCGACTTGTACACACTCGGTCAAGTGACCTCACATGGTGTGACATAGCGCGCCCGACCAAACGATGCTAGAAGGGAGAAAACGAAAAACGGGCCACCCGAATGTGCACAAGGCACCTGGGCGGTCACAAATTAGAAAAACTAATACGAGTGCGCTTGAACAAATGGTCTGACACCAACGCGCCCGGTCGGGCGACCTCACATGGCACGACACGACACGCCCGACTGAATGATGCCACATGGTAAAAAATGGTGAATGGGGCACTCGAACGTGCACAAGGCACCCAGTCAGTCACAACTTAGCAAAACTAATACTGGCACCCTCGAACAAAATGGTCCAACCCAAACGCGCCCGGTTGGGCGACCTCACACAGTGCGCCTGACTGAACGATGCCATAAGGGAGCAAACAGTAAACGGGCCGCTCGAACGTGCACAAGGCACCCGGGTGGTCAAAACTCAGAAAAATTGATACGGGCGCCCTTGAACGAATCCGCCCAACCAGAACGCACCCGATCAGGCGCCTTCACAAAGCGCGACACCACATGCTCGACCAAATGATGCCACAAGGGAGCAAATGGAAAACAGAAACCCGAACATGCACAAGGCACTTGGGTGGTCACAACTTAGAAAAACTCATATGAGCGCACTCGAACAAAACAGCCTGGCCAGACCCGAACACGCCCGGTCAGGCGACCTCACATGACGCGACACAGCACGCCTGACCGAACGATGCCACAAGGGAGCAAACAGAAGATAGGCCGACCGAACATGCAGAAGGCATCTGGGAAGTCACAACATAGCAAAACTGACACATGCACACTTGAACAAAATGGCCAAACCTGACCCGAACGTGCCCGGTTGGGCGACCTCATATGCCGCGACACGGCGCGCTCGACCGAACGATGCCACAACAGAGCAAATGGAAAACAGGCCGCCCGAATGTGCACAAGGCACCCAGAGGGTCACAACTTAGGAAAACTGATACGGACGCCCTCTAACGAAATGACCTAACCTGGACGTGCCCATTCGGGCGACCTCACAGGGCGCAACACGACACACCCGAACGAACAATGCTAGAAGGGAGAAAATGGAAAACAGGCCGCCAGAATGTGCACAAGGCATTCGGGTGGTCACAACTTAGCAAAACTGGTACGGGCGCCCTCGAACGAAATGGGCCCGACCTAACTCGGACGCGCCTGGACGGGGGACTTCAGACAGCACAACACGGCACGCTCGACCCAATATTTCCACAAGGGAGAAAATGGCAAATGGGCCACTTGAATGTGCACAAGGCAGCCGAGCAATCACAACTTAGCAAATCTGATACGGGCGTCCTCGAATGAAATGGCCCAACCGAACCCGAATGACCCTGGTCAAGTGACCTCACATGTCGCGACACGGTGCACCTGACTGAACCATGCCACAAGGGAGGAAATGACAAAAGGGCCACTCAAATGTGCACAAGGCACCCAGGTGGTCACAACTCAGCAAAACTGATATGAGCGCCCTCGAATGAAATGACCCGACCCAACTGCGCCTAGTCGGACTACCTCACATAGCACGACACGGCGCGCCCAACTGAACGATGCCACAATGGAGAAAATGTCAAATTGGCTACCCGAACGTGCACATGGCACCCAGGTGGTGAGAACTTAAAAAAACTGATATGGGTGCCCTCGAACGAAACGACCTGACCTGAATGCACACAGTTGGGATACCTCACACAGCGTGACACAGTGTGCCTGAACAAATGATGCCACAAGGGAGAAAAAGGAAAAAGGGCCACCCGAACGTGCACAAGGCACCAGAGTGGTCACAACTTAGCAAAATTGATACTGGTGCTCCCAAACGAATCGGCCCAACCAGAACACACATGGTCGGGCTCCCTCACCCGACGCGACACGGCAGGCCCGACCGAATAATGCCACAAGGGAGAAAATGGAAAATGGGCTAGCCGAACATGCATAAGGCACCTAGGTAGTCACAACTTAACAAAAATGATATGAGCACCCTCGAACAAAACAACACGAACCGACCCGAATGCGCCCGATTAGCTGACCTCACACGGCGTGACACGACGCGCCCGACTGAACGATGCCACAAGGGAGAAAATGGAAAACAAGCCACCTGAACATGCAATAGGCACCCGAGCAGTCACAAATTAGCAAAACTGATATGGGCACCCTCGAACGAAATAGCCTGACTCGACCCGAACGCGCTCGGTCAGGCGGCCTCACACGAATGATGCCACAAGGTAGAAAACGGCAAACGGGCCGCCCGAACGTACACAGGGCATCATGGTGGTCACAACTTAGCAAAACTGATATGGCCACCCTCGAACAAAATGGTCCAACCCAACCCAAATGTGCCTAGTCGAGCGAGCTCACATGGGGTGCTTGACTGAACGATGCCACAAGGGAGCAAACGGCAAACAGGCCGCCCAAACGTGCACAAGGGACCCGGGCGGTCACAACTTAGCAAAACTGATATGGGTGCCCTTGAACGAAACAACCCAACCAGACCCGAACGTGCCTGGCCAGGCGACCTCATACAGCATGACACGGCGTGCCCGAATGAAAGATTCCACAAGGGATCAAATGAAGAATGGGCCGCCGGAATGTGCACAAGGCACTAGGGCGATCATAACTTAGCAAAATTGATATGGGTGCTCTCAAACAAAATGGGCTGACCCGAATGCACCTGGTCGAGCAACCTCACATAGCGTGACACAACACGCCCGACCGAATGATGCCACATGGGATAAAATGGAAAACGGGCCACCAGAACATGCACAAGACACCCGAGCGGTCAAAATTCAGCAAAACTGATACGGGTGCCCTCGAACAAAATGACCTAACTCGACGACGCCTGGTCGGGCTACCTCACACAACGCGACACAGTGCACTTGACCAAATGATGCCACAAGGGAGAAAATGGAAAATTGGCTGTCTGAGCATGCCCAAGGCACCCGAGTGGTCACAACTCAGAAAACTTGATACGGGCGCCCTCGAATGAAACATGTCGATGCGATCGCGCCCGATCGGGTGACCTCACACGCTGTGAGATGACGCGCCCGATCGAACGATGCCACATGGGAGAAAATGGTAAACAGGCCATTCAACCGTGCACAAGGCACCCGGGAAGTCACAACTTAGCAAAAATAATACTGGCACCCTCGAACAAAATGGTCTGACCTGAATGCACCCGGTTGGGCGACCTCACACGGCGTGCCTGACCGAACGATACCACAAGGAAGCACCTGGAAAACAGGCCGCTCGAATGGTCACAACTCAGCAAAATTGATACAAGTTCCCTCGAACGAAATGACTCGACTCAACCACGACCATTCGGGCTACCTCACATAGTGTGACACAACGTTCCTGACTAAATGATGCCACAAGGGAGAAAACAGCAAACGGGCCAGCCGAATGTGCACAAGGCACCCAGGTGGTCACAACATAGAAAAACTGATACGGGTGCCCTCGAACGAATCTGCCCAACTAGAACATGCCCGGTCAGGCGCCTTCATAGGTTTCGACATGGCGTGCCCGAATGAATGATGCCACAAGGGAGTAAATGGAAAACGGGCCACCCGAACATGCACAAGGTACTTGGGTGGTCACAAATTAGAAAAAATCATATGGACGCCCTCGAACAAAATAGCCAGGATCGACCTGAACGCGCCTAGTCGAGTGACCTCACATGGCGAGACATGGCATGCCTGACCGAGCGATGCCACAAGGGAGCAAACGAGAAATGGGCCAGCCGAACGCGCACAAGGCACTCGGGTAGTCACAACTTAGTAAAAATGATACGGGCGCCCTCGAACGAAACAGCCAAACCCGACCTGAATGCGCCTGGTCGAACGACCTCACACGGCGTGACACAACGTGCCCAATCGAATGATGCCACAAGGGAGAAAATGAAAAACAGGCTGTCCGAACGTGCAAAAGGCACCTCGACGGTCACTACTTAGAAAAACTAATACGGGTGGCCTCGAACGAAATGACCTGACTCGAACACGCCTATTCGGGCGACCTCACATGGCGCGACATGACGCACCCGACTGAACAATGCCAGAAGGGAGCAAACGGCAAACAGGCCACCGGAACGTAGACAAGGCACCTGGGCAGTCACAACTTAGCGAAACTGATACAAGTGCCCTTGATCAAAACGGCCCGACCCGACCCGAACACGCTCGGTCGGGTGACCTCACATAGCACGACACGGCGTGCCCGACTGAACAATGGCAGAAGGGATAAAATGGCAAACGCGTCGCCCGAACGTGCACAAGGCACCTGGGCGGTCACAACTTAGCAAAACTGATATGGAACCCTCGAACGAAACAACCCGACCCAACCCAAACGAGCTCAGTCAAGCGACCTCACACGACGCGACACGGGGCGCTCGACCGAATAATGCCACAAGGGAGAAAATGGCAAACGGGCCACTCAAATGTGCACAAGGTACCCGGGTGGTCATAACTTAGCAAAACTGATACGGGCACCCTCGAACAAAATGACTCGACCTGACCGTGCTCGGTCGGGCTACCTCACACAGTGCAACACGGTGCGCTCGACCGAATGATGCCACAAGGGAATAAATGACAAATTGGCTGCCCGAACATGCACAAGGCACTCGGGTGGTCACAACTTAACAAAAATAATATGAGCGCCCTCTAACAAAATGGCCCGACCTGAACACACACGGTCGGACGACCCCACAAAGTGTGACACGGTGTGCTCGAACGAACGATTCCATAAGGGAGAAAATGGAAAAAGGCTCACCCAAACGTGCATAAGGCACTTGGGTGGTCGCAACTTAGCAAAATTGATACCGGTGCCCTAAAAAAAAAGGGCCCAACCCGACCCGAACGCGCCCGGTCGGGGGACCTCACATGGTGCGACACGGCGTGCCCGACTGAACAATGCGATAAGGGAGAAAATGACAAATGGGCCACTCGAATGTGCATAAGGCACCAGGGTGGTCACAACTTAGCAAAACTGATATGGACTCTCGCGAACGAAATGGGCTGACCCAAACGCGCCTAGTCGGACTACCTTGCATCGCATGACACAGCACGGCCGACCGAATGATGCCACATGGGAGCATGGAAAACCGGCCACCCGAATGTGCACAAGGCACCCGGGTAGTCACAACTCAACAAAACTAATACGGGCACCCTTGAATGAAACGACCTGACCCGACCGCGCCTGGTCAGGCTACCTCACACAGCGCGACATGGTGCGCCGGACCAAACGATGACACAAGGGAGAAAATAGAAAATTGGCTGCCCGAGCGTGCCCAAGGCACCCGAGTGGTCACAACTGAACAAAAATAATACAGGCGCCCTCGAATGAAATGGATTGACCTGAACACACCACGTCGGGCAACCTCACATAGCACGACACAACATGCCCGAATGAACGATGCCATAAAGGAGAAAATCGAAAATGGGCCGCCAGAACGTGCACAAGGCATCCGGGTGGTCACAACTTAGCAATATTGATACGGGCACCCTCAAACGAATTGTCCCGACCGGAACCAACCTGGCCAGTCGCCCTCAGACGGCCCAACATGCTGCGCCTGACCGAACAATGCCACAAGAGAGAAAATGGAAAACGGGCCACCCAAACATGCATTAGGCACCCCGACAGACACAACTTAGCAAAACTAATACGGGCGCCCTCGAACAAAACATCTCGACTTGACCCGAACATGCTTGGTCATGCGACCTCACACGGCACTACATGGTGCGCCCGACCGAATGATGCCACAAGGAAGAAAACATAAAATAGGCCACCTGAACATGCACAAGGCATCTGGGTGGTCACAACATAGAAAAACTAATACGGGCACCCTCAAACGAAACGGCCCGACCCAACCCAAATCTGCCTGGTTAGGCGACCTCACACGATGCGACATGGTGCGCCCGACTGAATGATGCCATAAGGTAACAAACATAAAACGGACCACCTAAACATGCATAAGGCACCCAAGCAGTCACAACTTAGCAAAAATCATATGGCCACCCTCGAACGAAATGGCCTGACCCGACCCAAATACGCCCGATCGAACGACCTCACACGGGGCGCCCTCGAATGAAACGGCCCGACTATACCCAAATGTGCACAAGGAACCTGGGCAGTCACAACTTAGCAAAATTCATACGGGTGCCCTCGAAATAAACGGCCCAACCCGACCCAAACGCGCCTAGTCAGGCGACCTCACATGGCACGACACGGTGCGCCTGACCGAATGATGCCGCAAGGGAGAAAATGGAAAACGAGCCACCCGAAGGTGCACAAGGCACCCAGGCAGTCACAACTTAGCAAAAATGGTATGGGTTCCCTCGAAAGAAACGGCCAGACCTGACCCGAATGCACCCGGTCGGGAGACCTCACATGGCGTGACACGGTGCGCCTCACCGAACGATGCCACAAGGGAGCAAATGGAAAACAGGCCGCCCGAATGTGCACAAGGCACCCAGGCAGTCACAACTTAGGAAAACTGATACGGGTGCCCTAAAACGAAACGAACCGACCCGAACGCGCCCGGTCGAGTGACATGACACAGTGCGATACGACGTTCCTGACCGAACAATGCCAGAAGGGATCAAACAACAAATGCGCCACCCAAACGTGCACAAGGTATGCGGGCGGTCACAACTTAGCAAAACTGATACGGGAACCCTTGAACAAAACGGCCCAACCTCACCCGAATGCGCTCGATCGGGTGACCTCACACGACATGACATGGCACGGCCGACTGAACGATGCCACAAGGGACAAAATGCCAAACGAGCCGCCCGAATGTGCATAAGGCACCTGAGCGATCAAAACTTAAAAAAAATGATACGGGTGCCCTCGAACGAAATGACCCGACCAGACCCGAACGCGCCCTGTCGGCTGACCTCAAATTACGTGACACGGTGCCAATCGCGACCGAATGATGCAACAAGGGAGAAAACGTCGAACGGGAAACCCGAATGTGCACAAGGCCCTAGGCGGTAGCAACTTAGCGAAACTGATACGGGCACCCTCGAACGAAACGAGCTGACCCGAACGCACCCAGTCAGGAAACCTCACACAGTGGGACACAACGTGCCCGACCGAACGATGCCACATGAGAGCAAATGCAAAACTGGCCACCCGAACGTGCACAAGGCACCTGAGTGGTCACAACTTAGCAAAATTGATTTGGGCATGCTCGAACAAAACAGTCCAACCTTGACGCACCTGTTCAGGTGACCTCACACAGCGCGACATGGCGCGCTTGATCGAACGATGCCATAAGGGAGAAAATGGTAAACGGGCCACTCGAATGTGCACAAGGCACCCCGGTGGTCACAACTTAGCAAAACTGATGTGGGTGCCCTTGAACGAAAAAACCCAACCCAAACGCGCTCGTTCAGGGAACCTCACACGGTACAACACGGCGTGCCAACCGAACGATGCCTCATGGGAGCAAGTAGCAAACGGGCCGCCCGAAAATATGCTTATCATGTTTTTTGTTTCCAGAAAATATTTCACCCAGGCTTAGCTCTTTTGGAAATACAATTTCGCTTTTGGTTTCTATTTCAATGCATACTCTACTTCTTATTCCAATGAGTGGCTTATTTATTCTAAAGCATATTATTATATGGTTAAGCATAAATGCAATTTTATTGCTTTTAATGATTGTAACACCAAATTTTTTTTTTGTTTTTTTTGTTTTTTGTTGTTGGTGATATAGGGTCTATAACAACTAAGGAATATAACATACATTTCTATAATGTATTATGTGTTCCGAGTCTTTGTTGCAACCTTCAATTAAAATATCAAATCACTCATTCAAGTAAAGGTAGAATAGTAGAGTTTTCATCTCACCAAGTTGTAATCAAGGATTTAAAAGACCCCAAGCATGTCCTAGCCTTTGGAATAATATACCAAAATGTGCAAGTTTTCATGTATAAGTGTAATGTAAATTTTTTGATGTATAAGCATGTTTTCCAACAAAAAAAAAACATTATCCAATAATGTAATACTCATTATATCCAAATAACACTACAAGCAAAAAGCACATTGGTGAGGGTCATGGTTGTGACAGACCTTTAAAGTACGTCACCAATGTCACATATGGTGACGGTCATTAAAAAACCGTCACTTTAAGTGTATATAGTGATGGTCCTTTATGGTCTGTCACCAAAGACATTTTCAATGACACTTTTGGTGAGGGTCGTTAAAGGCCCATCACTAATTCTCTCTTTGGTGACACTTCTAGTGACAAACTATTAATGACCCTCACCATTGCTCTTTTTGTTACTTTTGGTGACGGTCAAAAAATGTGTGTCATCATTGATCACTAAAAACCGTCACTGTAAGTGTATACAGTGATGGTCCTTTATGGTCTGTCACCAAAGACATTTCACTTTTGGTGAGGGTCGTTAAAGGCCCATGACTAATTCTCTCTTTGGTGACACTTCTAGTGGCGAACTTTTAATGACCCTCACCAATGCTCTTTTTGTTATTTTTGGTGACGATCAAAAAATGTTTGTCATCATTGATCATTCCAATGAGTTTTTGATGATGCTGTGTGCCTGTTAATATATTTTTTGTCAAAAGATAACGATTTAATACTATTATTGTGGAGAATTTTTTATAATATCTCTAAGGCCATAGTGGTTAGGGTCAGTCAATTTTTTAAGAAGTAATAAGCGTGTATCATTTCCCTTAAGTAATGACTAGTCGAATAGAGATTTCCTATGAGTCAACACATGATTCATATCTATTAAGCTTATTATCTAGCAAATTCCATTTAGATAAAGTTCCACTATTGTGTGTAGGAAATATATTATTTAATACATAATCAAGCTCTGACAATTCTATTAATGAGAAAGACCTAACAATCCTCAACAATCTGGGTGTTACACCATTTTTTGGTCATCTAACTTATTATCATTAGATGGACCCAAGTACACCATGTAAGACCAGTTTTACCCTAAGTAAAACCACTTTCACTATGTTAAAACAGGAAACCCCAAAAGGAAATATTAAACAAACCCATGCTTGTTTGATTTTCCTCATGGAATAATTAATTAAACCATAATTTAATTATTATTCCCAGTCATGTTTAACCCAAAATCAAAGAAATTAATTAGATAAACCTTTATTTATCTTATTAATTTCTAGGAATAATTATTTAAATCTTCTTTAGATAATATTCCTTGTTAAATATGACCAAATCACCCACAAATAATTAAATAAATCATTATTTATTTGATTATCTTCCAACCACTTCCTTAAAAAGATAAATAAATCATTTATTTATTTATTTTTTACTAATCAAGGGATTTGACCCAAGTCAAAGACCCTTTCCCCCCAACAAATATAATAAAGTATTCCATAAAAGGTGGATCTAGATTTGGTTAACATTATTTTAATCATGCACCAAGATCTAGAATGACCCAATATTTTGTTATAAATAGGAGGGTTTTCCCCATCATTCTTCACCTTTTGTTGCCTACTAGATCACTCTGGATCTATACACTTGGTCTCATTTTTCATCATTTGCTTCCATTGAGCTTCATTTTTGCATTGGGTTTTCTACACCTACAAGAGAGAGAAAGCTTAGATCTGAAGTGCTGAGGACTACAAAGAGCCCATCCCATTGAGGAGAGCTAGATACACCTTCTTGTTTTCCTCCCAAGTGCCCTGTAATATAAAAAATTCTTTCAAAAAATTGTGTTCTTGTCTTGTCTGTTGGATGCATGGAGCAAACCCTTTATTTTACTGCTTAATGTCTTTCCATACATAGATCTGGTGTTTTGCAGCTATTTTCTTGTCTAACTAATCGCAGATCTGAAGATATTGGCAGCCACTTTTGTTGTTAGGTCTATTAGTTATGCATAGCTAAAGTGGTCCTTTTTCGTACACTTCGACAAAAGGATTCATACTAACAAATGGCGACTCCACACGGGTTTTAAATTACGATCGCTATCGTTTTTCATATTCCTGCATATCTAGCTACTTCAGACCCTAGGGTTTCTTTTCAGCTGTTTATTTTTCCTATTTTTATGGTGTTTTTCTCACATAAAACCCTAAAAAATTAAAATTTCTAACTTCCGTGTGTTTCTGGCCCTATTGCACAGGTAAGCGACACCAGCCGCAACTGAGACGGCAACTTTTCTGAAAATCTGCCGCCGAGACAACCGGAACAGGAGGTCACACTTTTTGGCCCTAAACCTATGACCTGGACCTCCAGGTCGCACTTTTCAGCCTGTTTCCTGCGACCTGCACTGAAATCAGGTCAGAAACTGCGACCTGCCATTTTTTCAGCAATTTTTCTGCAATTTTTCTGGGTTTTTCTGCAGCTTCTGTCAAGGTCCTCCAGCCTCTGTCTCAGCCTGTTTTGACCAAGTTCTGATCCGTTTTTACTCATCTAAGTGGGAACCTAGCCCCTTAGGGCTTTAGTACCCTCCACTTTTTGTGGAAGAGTTTTAAGATGTTTTAGCCGTCTGTTTTTCAGAGTTTCAGCCTCCTTTTTCCAGATATGTTACCTCCCTTTCAGATCCTTTGAAATCAGCCTTTATTCCTTTCAAATCACCCCCTGTCGTTTTGTTTGGACCTCCTTTGAAGGCCTCTGCCTTGCCCCCTTCGATTTTTTGCTGATTTCCTTAATTTTTCCAGCCACCTTGCCTCTGTCTCTTGGCTGTGATCTGCACCTCTTTTCAGCAGCTTGTCCTCTAGATCCCTGTCCCCTTTGACCTTAGATCTATTGGCCCCTTTTCCGTGTGTTTTACATAGTTTTTCCCTTTCTTTTCAGCATAGTTTTGAGATACCCACCTTCTTGGGTTAGATAGACGCACAAGTAGCTGTTATTTTTCTGTTATTTCAGCATTATATTCTGTTCTCTGTAGGTTTATTTTCAGCTACGCAGCACACTTTTTTCTTGCTCTCAAAACGGAAAGGGTTTAAAAATTAAAATTAACACATGCCACACACTGAACCTAAGCGAAGAAGCGCCTGGTTAACACCGCCTGGCAAAGACTCTAAAATCAATTGTCACCACACCTTTTCTGCCCTTGACCATAATTGATTGTCCCTTTCTGCCCCTGTCGGTTTACTTCTTCCTGTCATCATTGCGCCCCCAAGGCGCCTTTACCGGAGACTTCTTGGCCTTCATCCTCAGTTTCCGGTTGATCGACCGGCTCCGCCCCGCCGTCGTCGAGCCAGTCCACCTTCGAGTTCGCACTCTGACTCCTCTCCTGATTCATCGGGTCCTCCTTCTCCTCCCGATTCTCCCCCTGTCACCGTCACTATGTCTGGTCCAGGGCCTAACGCTAGCGGTTCTCCCGGCCCTAATGCCAGCCCTACTACTAGCGGAACCGCCACAGGAACAACCCCGGCCACCCCTTTGCTGCTGTACATTGCAGGCCTCAGCCTCCCTGATTTCAATCAGTTGATCAACGACCCTATCCGCCACAATGTTGGTTGGCCTACCATGCCAACCAAGCTCCCTTCCGACATTCCTAAATTCGAAGGCCAAACTGGAGAAGATCCATCCAATCCTGTCCGATATTTCCACATGTGGTGCTCCTCCAATTCCATTACCGATGACTCCATCCGTATTCGTTTGTTCCAACGCACACTTACCGGCGAAGCTTCTACATGGTATGTCGAACAAGCCACCTCTACCCATACCACCTTTGAGACTCTTGCCCAAGCCTTTTTGTCGTACTTCCAGTTCCCTCTCTGATACGATACTGGCACGGAGCTCTTGACTTCCTTTAAGAAATCCTCTTCAACACGCCTTTCTGCCCATGTTCAGGAATGGTGAAGAAGACGGAGCTTATGTCGAGCCCCTCCCTTCAAAGATCGGTTTACATGGACTGGTTCCTTTGCACCCGTCTTGCTCCCATCGACAAAGATGTCGCCTCTCATTTTACTCAAACTGAAGAAGCCTCCCTCCAAATAGCCTTGAAATATGACCTGATCTACGATCAATCTGGTTATGTTTATACCGTTCTTCCTGACTTCCCCAGGCCCGGTGGCGCTAACGCCCCAGGGGCATCTCATTCCGCCGATGGTATCATTGGGGCCCTTTCCCATCCATACGCTCAACCTCCTATGGGCTATGGTCCCCCTCAGGGAGGGGCCAACTCCTCCAGCACTCTCCCCCCTCCCGGTAGCATGTATCCAGGATACGGCATGCCTCCTCCTTTTGCCCAACCTCCTGCTTACATCAATGTTTCCCAACCTACCCATTACCCTTATCCGCAGCCTGGTGCACCAGCCCCTCCAGCATATGCGCTTCCTCCTCCCTTGCCTCCTCAACCCCAGCACCAGCACCTACAGCCCCCTCCAGGGAAAGTATTTGCACAGCAGGGCGCGACCAATCCCCCTTCTTCTCAAAGAAGGTAGAGAGGCAATCCAAACCAATCTGCCCCTGGTAACCGTGGACCCAATCCTGGTGTGGACCCTAGCACTGCCAACCAGCAACAGGGCACTCAGTGTAAGCCGAATAGGCCGCTTGGCACAAGCAAGCCTTGTTCGTGTTGCAGTGTTTATGGTCACTACACCCACGACTGTCCCCTTTTACCCCAGATGCAGCAGATGTGGGAGTCTCAAGCCACATTGCGCGGACAGCGCGCCTCCCCTCATGCTCCTCCTAATGTGGCCACTACTCAACCAGCTGTGTTTACTGATCCTTTCCCTCAGCAAGGATTCGTGGCTACTCAACCGCCCGACAGCCAAGTAGCCACCCCACCTTCCCTTTCTGGTTCCTCTGATTACCAGATCCTTATGATGCACTCCGATCCCAACCTGTCTGTCGATCTTCACCTTCAAACTCGGTCTCGCCAGTACACCAAGCCTTCTGCTCAGGCTGCTCCCGAGCCTCCTTCTTCAGGTTCTCCAGAGCCTCTTTCATCACCCAGTGGCCCTTTACATATCCCTCAACCAAAATTTGAGGTTCATACCAAGATACCTAAGGGCCCACTACGTCGAAACGCTGCTCCCAGTCGGGCTACCCATTCGTATAGCATAGTAGATGATTTGGCGTAGTCTCCTGCCGCCATTTCCACACTCGAGCTCCTCCAGTCGTGCCCTTCCCAAAAGAAGGCTCTACTATCTGCCGTCGGCACTGTAGATCCTGCTAATGACCAAATGATTGTTTTCGACACCACTCAATCGGACCATCCTCCTCTCCCTGCTTCCGTCGCCTTCGAAATCCCAGTCAACATCCAGAACGCCAACGTGTCCCGATGTATCATTGATGAGGGGGCATCCACATGCATGATGTCCTCTTCGGTTTGGAAGCAACTCAGTTCTCCTGAACTGGCCCCTTCCACGATCACCCTTCGAGCGTGGGACGGTCATGCCTCCCATCCCATTGGCCTGTTTCGTAATTGTCCTATCACCCTTGCCGGTAAGACTGTTTGCGTTGACGTCGAAGTCATCGACGCCCCGCTAGATTACAAAATTCTATTGGGGCGAAGCTACACCTATGCTATGTCTGTTGTCCCATCCGCGGTCTTTCGCAACATTTCTTTCCCCCATAATGGAAAGATAGTCACCATTGACCAGTTGACATATCATGCGCCAAAATATCAGACCTCTCCTGAGACGACTATCTCTTCTATAGCCAACAAGCAAACCGTTGATTATTTGACCAGTGTCCCCCTCGGCGTTTACAAATATTCCTCCCTGCTTGGAACTTTCCCTAACCCTCCTCCTTCTCCTATCACTGATCCCAGCTTATCAAATATTTGCATGATGCAATCGTCTCAGGCTGCTCTTAAGCGGCCTGCCTCGGCTAGTCAGCAACCTCCCCCTTGCCCTCCGCACCCCGCTCGTAGCCATTCCTCTCAGCCAGCCGTACCTCCTCCTTCTGGCCCTCCCCCTACAGCTGGTATCCCCGAACCCCTTTATCCTCCTGGAACGGTTCCCCCTGGCCTTAACCACCTCAGAGCCATCCCTCCTGGTCATTACCCTGCTGGGCAGATACCTTTCCTGGCTCCCCCTCCCGGAGTATTTTCTGTCCCCGTCATGGCCACCCTCTCTCTCCCTAACCTATCCATCGGCCTACCCGTCTGGTACATTGACCCTCCAGTCGCTACCCCTCCCGGTCACCCCAAACCTTACCTTTCTTTGACATCGGTTCAACCGGTCCCCCTCACCTCCTCCGGGCCCCTGGCACCGCCACCGGACCCTACCCCTGTGGTGCCAGCCCCCAGAAAGAAATGCAAAGCTCGTAAGGGGGCAACCCATCAGGACCAGGCCGCCCCGACAGCTCTTACCCCTCCGCGACCACCAAAGCCCGCCATCCAATGCGCTTTGTGTGATATCGTCGGTCACGCCACTCACATGTGTCCTAAATTGCCGCACCTCAAGCTTCTGGTCAACGAGACGTTCCCCGACTCTGACATCCCAGAATTCTACGTCACTATCCCCGACTCTATCCCGAAACTCAAACACTTGCGCACAAACCACCCTTGTGCCTTGTGCGATTTTCACGGCCATTACACCCACCTCTGTCCCCGCCTTGACGAGTATTGTTCCTCCTTGGACATGTACCGCCAATTCAAGGCCACTTCGATAGGACCAGAGGACCTTCCTACTCCCATTCACATTCCTCCTCCAGCTATTGATCCAACGGAGCCGTCAGCCACCATTTTGTACCTGTCATGATCCTTGCGAGATAGTTCACCTACCCTTCAACCTGCCAATCCTCTCAGCTCCTCAGCCGACCTTGGATTTGTTGATATCGCACATCTGAGCCCTTCTCCTCCTGATGACCCGTCACACATCACTACTTCCTCGGGTGACCCCTCTTCCTCCAGTATTCCCATCTTCCAATCCGATAAAGACATTATGGAAGCCATGACCACCCCGGACTTTCCCTGGGATGATATGCACCATCGTGCATACTTCCTCCCACAGCAGTCCCATGACCAATTTGCTGTGGAAACCAAAGACTTCATCCCCAATGCTGTCGATTGGTTCAAAAACCCCATCCCTGCCCCTGATGCTTTCGAAGAACGAAACATGGCCAACATCTCTCCTACCATCAAAATTGACATTTCAGTCACCTCAGGTATCCAAGAATATATTACCTTAGGTGCTCAATGCACCCCGGAAGAAATCGAAGCTTACACCAAGCTTTTCAAATAATTCCGCGATATTTTCGCCTGGTCCTATTCTAAAATGCCCGGACTCGATCCCGCCATTGTCGAACACCACATCGATACATGGCCGGACACCAAACCAGTCCGTCAAAATTTGAGACCCATGCATCCTTCCAGACATGATGCTATCAAAGCCGAAATCGACAAGCTTAAGCAGGTTGGTTTCATTTACCCCATTGAATACACCACTTGGGTGTCCAACCCTGTTCCCGTTCTTAAGAAACAAGGCACCATCCGTGTCTGCACGGAATTTCGTGACTTGAACCAAGCTTGTCCCAAAGACAACTTCCCCACACCGTTCATTGACTAAATCATTGACGAGTGTGCGGGGCATGAGGTTCTATCCTTTATGGATGGTTTCTCCGGATACAACCAAATTGCTATCCGTCCTGCCGATCAACTCAAAACCGTGTTCATTAGTCCGTGGGGAACTTTTGCTTACCGAGTCATGCCTTTCGGCCTCAACAACGCCGGCGCCACTTTTCAACGAGCCATGTCTTATTTTTTCCATGACTTAGCTCACATTATCCTTGCTTATTTGGACGACCTCACCGCGCGTTCTAAGCATCAGGCGCATCACCTCCACAATTTGCGTACCATTTTCCTCCGATGTCGCAAGTATAATATCCGCCTTAACGCGTTGAAATGCGTCTTTTGCGTTCCTGCCGGCCGTCTCTTAGGCTTCATCGTGTCTAAGGATGGTATCACTCTTGACCCTTTGAAAGTTCAAGCCATTCTTGAACTTCCCGTCCCACGTACACTCCGCCAGCTCCAAAGTCTCCAAGGAAAAGCTAATTTTCTTCGACGGTTCGTCCCTGACTACGCCACCACTGTACATGGGTTCCTTAGACTCCTCCGATCTTCTATCCCTTTCGTTTGGGATTCCTATGCTCACGAGTCTTTCGATGCCCTCAAGCAGGCTCTCACATCCGCTCCCTTGATCCGCCCTCCCGACTTTGATCGGGACTTCATCCTGTATATCTCCGCTTCCACCTAATCGGTCGCTGGAGTCCTCATCCAGGAAGATGACAATGGTATCGAGCATGTGATCTATTACGTCAGTAAGAACCTTGTATGACCCCCTGTTTCCTACTCTCTCGAAGAAAAATTAGCGCTAGCTGTAGTGTTCTCAGTCCAAAAACTTCGTCATTATATCCTCATGCGCTCCACCAAGGTTGTGACTAATTCCAACCCCTTGGCTTTCCTATTGAGTCATTGTATCCTCACTGGGAAATACACCCGTTGGGTCATTATTCTCCAAGAATTCGACCTCGAATTCATCACACCAAAGAGTAAAAAAGGCTTAGCCCTCGCTGAGCTCATTTCTGAATTACCTACCGGAGCACCAGATACCCCAGTTAATGATGCCTTTCCTGATGAACACTTATTTGCCATTACTGCCGACGACCCATGGTATGGCGACATTCTTACTTACTTGCGAACCCAAAAGTTCGCCCTTCACCTTGATTGTGAGGCTCGCCGACGCATCCGACACCAAGCCCCCCGATACCTCCTTATCGGCGACGACCTCTATCGTCGTGGGGTTGACACCGTCCTTCGTCATTGCCTCACACACGCTGAAGCTAAACAAGTCCTTAATGCCTGCCATAGCGGTGCTTGCGGTGGCCACCTCTCCGGTCTTGCTACTGCCCAGAAAGTCATGCGCGCTGGGTATTTTTGGCCTTCTCTCTTTACTGATTGCATTGAGGCAGTCAAACACTGTCCCAATTGCCAACATTTCGCCCCTAAGGCGCGAGCTCCACCAGCTCCCCTCCATCCGGTCGTCTCAACCGGTCCCTTCTGCAAATGGGCCATCGACTTTATGGAGTGTCGCCCACCATCCGCTGGTAACCATAAGTATATCATCGTGGCGGTCGACTATTTCACCAAATGGGCTGAGGCCATGCCAACGTTCAACAACACGGTAGCTACTACAGCCCTCTTTTTCTTTAACCATGTTATAGCTCGATTCGGGGTTCCCAAAAAACTGGTCTCAGACCATGGCAAACATTTTGAAGATGAGATATGGCGTGAGCTATCCTCACTGTTGGGTTTTGAGCACCAATATTCCTCCCCCTATTACCCCCAAGGTAATGGCCAAGTTGAAGCAGTCAAAAAAATCCTCAAAACTATGCTTCAACGAATGGTGAATAAGCACAAAACCAACTGGCATCTCATGCTCTTCCCTGCCTTGTGGGCCTATCGAACTTCTGTTAAAACCGCCACCGGGTTTACTCCTTTCCACCTCGTTTTTGGAGAGGAGGCAGTCTTACCGATCGAGTGTGAAATTCCTTCTCTACATCTAGCCGTTGAACTTCTCCCCGACACCCAACCGCTAGAAAAACGACTTATCATGCTTGAGCGTGCTTCCGAAGACCGTCGTGTTGCCTTGCAAACCATGGAAGCGGCCAAAAAGCGCACCAAAGCTCAGTATGACCGAAAAGTCCAGCCTCGCACTTTTCACGAAGGCGACCTTGTTCTAGTATATGACCAAGCCCATGATGTCCTTGGTCATGGGAAGTTCGACTCATTATGGCTAGGTCCTTAAATCATTAGTAAAGACCTCGGTAAGGGGGCATACCTCTTAGAGGATTTCAAAGGCCACCCCCTTTCTAATCCTCGCAATGCACTCTACCTTAAGAAATATTACCCTTAGCATTTCCCTTCTGGAATGCATGTTTTATTTTCTTTTAGATAGCCAGCATCTGTCTTTTCATTTTTATTTGCTACTTCACCCGGACCCATTTTGTCCACGAAGGGCCACTTCACCTACACTTTAAATCGAATTTCCTCACTTACAACACTTGTATTTGGGGCATCACTTCGCCTCCATACTCATCCATGTTCGTGTCAATTTTCGTCATGAGTTCCCACCTTGTACTCATGTCTCCACGGTCCCCCATTTGGCCCTTTCCTATGTGGCAGCACCATCAAGTCGCCCTTGTTTAGAGCATCCAAGTTGAGTCATCATCGCATTCATGAAGTCTATCCCGAGTCTCGTTGTACCCCACTATAGCTCTCCATCCTTCATTGCTTGGTCTCTCTCTTGTGTCGCACATTATGACCTTCAGTCCCACTGTCCCCTATCCCTTCCGATATTGTGTCAGTCGCTGCCATGTCATTCATTCCCTTTATGCTCTAACAAGGGAAGTTGTCCATTCGCTACTCAGTCCTTTCCACTTCACTATCATCATTAGTGTCAGTCTGTCCGTCGCTCTACTCTTTTCTCTCGTGCCTTAGTTGAGGGTCTCTCATTGCCTCAACTATGGCGGACCTCCTTCTGTCGACATCAGCTCTTTCATTCCAGAAGCCAGGTCTAGAGGGCGGTGTGCCTTGGTTCCAGCTTTCACTCCTGGTCGGGGCCTCGGATCGAGCGAAAAGGGATATCTCGCTGCTTTGGCTTGATTGTTTTCTCCGGCTTCTTCGACGCGGTCGAGATTCGTATACTTGATGGTCCAGTGATCCAGCAGCAGCCCTTGATGATTCCCGGGTGTGTGTGAGATGTTTCAACCCTCATGAGGGGGTGGCCCTGCAGGTAGCCCCCCACATGCCCAGATGACCTCTTCTTTGCAGCCTTCGATGCAGCTCCAGATATTTGATGATGTTGGCTGTAGCCACTTGCAGCGCCTCTTCGAATTGCATGTATCAGTCGGATTTTGTGAGCCCTTCCCCATTTACAGGGGGCATTTGGGTTGTATTTGTATCTCATGTACTCAGATATTATTGTACAAGTCCTGGCTGTTATCCCAGGCACAGCATGTATGTGGGATTCCTCATTGTATTTTTATCTGGCTCATGATTATGCCAGCTGTATTTTATGGTTCGGTCCCTTGTTTACTGGACACACTATTCTTTTGTACTTTGTCTCGACGGGCATAGGTATGCCTCCCCCGCCGCCTTCAGCATAGGTACCCTCTCATAAAAAGAGACTTGTTGCACCTGCGAGTCTCGTCTCCTCAGGGTCTAGTCCTTCAGCACACTATCTACCTCACATTTCTCTCTCTGACATCCCTTTTGTTGTCTAGTGATTGTGTTCATACAACATACTTCGATCATACGATTTGCTCCTGACACTCGCACGCTGGGGGCAATCTGTTACACCATTTTTTGGTCATCTAACTTATTATCATTAGATGGACCCAAGTACACCATGTAAGACCAGTTTTACCCTAAGTAAAACCGATTTCACTATGTTAAAACAGGAAACCCCAAAAGGAAATATTAAACAAACCCATATTTGTTTGATTTTCCCCATGGAATAATTAATTAAACCATAATTTAATTATTATTCCCAGTCATTTTTAACCCAAAATCAAAGAAATTAATTAGATAAACCTTTATTTATCTTATTAATTTCTAGGAATAATTATTTAAATCTTATTTAGATAATATTCCTTGTTAAATATGACCAAATCACCCACAAATAAATAAATAAATCATTATTTATTTGATTATCTTCCAACCACTTCCTTAAAAAGATAAATAAATCATTTATTTATTTATTTATTACTAATCAAGGGATTTGACCCAAGTCAAAGACCCTTTCCCCCCAACAAATATGATAAAGTATTCCATAAAAGGTGGATCTAGATTTGGTTAACATTATTTTAATCATGCACCAAGATATAGAATGGCCCAATATTTTGTTATAAATAGGAGGGTTTTCCCCATCATTCTTCACCTTTTGTTGCCTACTAGATCACTCTGGATCTATACACTTGCTCTCATTTTTCATCATTTTCTCCCATTGAGCTTCATTTTTGCATTGGGTTTTCTACACCTACAAGAGGGAGAAAGCTTAGATCTGAAGTGTTGAGGACTACAAAGAACCCATCCCATTGAGGAGAGCTGGATACACCTTCTTGTTTTCCTCCCAGGTGCCCTGTAATATAAAAATTCTTTCAAAAAATTGTGTTCTTGTCTTGTCTATTGGATGCATGGAGAAAACCCTTTATTTTACTGCTTAATGTCTTTCCATACATAGATCTGGTGTTTTGCAGCTATTTTCTTGTCTAACTAATCGCAGATCTGATGATATTGGCAGCCACTTTTGTTGTTAGGGCTATTAGTTATGCGTAGCTAAAGTGGTCCTTTTTCGTACACTTCGGAAAAGGATTCATACTAACACTGGGCACACCTTAAATTAATTCTTTGGCACACACTAACATTTCTTAGCACCCCACATGTCTTGGAACATCTTTGTACCTACAACATCTTGTGATGACACTGATGCCGAAGCACATGGTGGCATGCACTAGCACAACATGTAAATCTCCTAGCATGTGTTAGCATGCTGCATATAGTCTCTAGCATTCCCTGGAACACCTTGGTTGATTGCATTGACATACATTAGCACTTGGCACACAATGCCACTTGGCATGTATTGGGACCTATTATTAGTGTGCCTAACATGCCCCTTTTCAAAAAGATAAAGTCCTGACTTATTAACCCTCTTGTTGGTTCTTCCTTTTGTTGCCTTGACACATATTGACATACCCTGGCACCCTGCGCCACATCCTTAGCACCTAGCATGTATTGTCATATATTGGCACTATTAATTGGCACATGATATAATTAGCACACCTTGGAACTCCCAAGCACACTTTGGGAATTCTTAACATGACTTGATATTCCCTAGCATGCCTTACCAATGCTTAGCATACCTTGTCACTCCCTCCTTGGCATGACAACTAACATTGACCATTAACACTAGTCTCTCCCAGTACACGTTCCTCGTATTCATTAACTTCCATGAATTTTTACCTAGTGCTCCCTTAATTTTTTTCCTAATACTCCTTAACACTCATCAACATGCATTATCACTCTCTATCACACCTTAGCACTCTTCAACATTCCCTTCCACTTCATAACATGCATAACAGTAGTCCCTAACACATATTGGCGCTTGGCATGTGTTGGCGCTTGGAAAGTCTTAGCATGTACGGAATATGTTGAGATGCCTTGGTATGATTTAGCATGGTTTAATACTAAATTTATTTGTGATGATCAATTGTTGGAAAGTAGATGAGAAGCAACAAAGGAATACTTGGCACTTAGAATGCACTAAGACTTTGCACTTGGCACCTATTGCTGCCTAGTGCTAGTGTGCCTAGCATGCCCCTCTTGGAAAAGGTAAATTGATGACTTATTAACCCTCTTATGTGTTCATTTCCTTGTAGTCTAAATTTTTTCTCCATTTTGTTGTCTTGACTGTCCCTGAAACACATTGACACACCCTTTCACATCTTGGCATTCCTTATCGCTTGGCACATCTTAGCATGTTTGACATGTATTCCCATTATCTGGCACATCAAGGGGGTGAAGAGAGATGTAGTCCTAAAGTAGGTTGAGTATGAGGGCCGAGTAAGGGTTGCTAAAGGGAGGTAATGATCGTCCTACAAGAGAAATATCATCATGTGAGGGTTCAGAAGAATGTTGCATACCTTAATGGTTGGTTTGCGCTAGGAAGTAGGATGGCATATTGTTGGTTCTCTTCTGGCAGATCAAGCCTAAGAGAGGTTTCTCATGAGAATCTGGGTATGTGATTTCAATGGTGTCTTTGTGTGAAGACTGCATCAAATTTTGAAATGTTGAAATTTGCAAAAAAACAGTGAGAATGGAAACCAGAAAGGACAAAAAAAAATGCACCCACACTAGTGAGGAATTTTGATGCACCAGGAGTGAGGAATGTGGGGTGTCTAATTTATTTTTCCCTTAAATAAATTGGACAATAAATTGTAATTTCATCTCATAACAACTTGTGTCAGTTAATTAAGTCATGATGACCGAGTTACCTCAAAAAATTCGAGTTGAGGGTCTAATATGAGGCATCTAGAGGGATTCTAATATTTTTGGGGTCTAGTGGAATTTGATGCATTAGTGGGGTGCAAGTGTAATTAACTCAATTAAATGATTTAAAATCATTTTAACTAGTTCTAACTGAGTGATGAGCTAGTGAGAGGTCCAGTGAATTAAATTAGATTTAATTCACAAGGAGTGATCAATCAGATAACTGAGAATTCGCTATTAATAGTTGCATGCATGTCAGTTTTGAGGAATACCCAGTTGAGACAGAGGTTAAAGGGAACATAACTATCAGTTGTATTCAGAGAAAATTTCCCATGTGCATTTATAATGTCATTAGGATGCCATGATGGATTGCGCAATCAAGGAAGACTGATTTTCCTAATTAATAAGGAGTTAATTCCCTATGAATTGCATGAGAAAGGTAGGTTGAAGTAAGGATGAGAATTGACTAATTACTAGACCGAGTTTGCCTAGATCAATGGCATATAATTGACAGAGTGCTGGAGAATCTCATGAGAGATTAAGCATTGTATTGTTTCATGATTCCTTGACTTAATACACAATAGAGATAGAGGGGTTTTGATTAGTTGCTTTTCCCAAATACATCATGTTGTTGTGCGATTGATAATTTATTTCTCTTACTTATATGTGATTATGCGATCGTGTTTGGTTTCCGTAAATTGTAGGAAGGATTCAGTATCTTGTTTTAGTAGATTACAAGATCAGATTGAATCTCGTTGGTTAGATTTTCTACATGGTATCAGAGCAGGAATTTTTTGGGCGGCGTGTTTGTAGAGAATATATGAAGATTTTGGTGTAAAATTTTCTAAAACAAATAGAATATTTGGATTCCTTGCGAAAATCTACCCAAAAAAAAAAAAAAAAAATCGGTCAAATTGGAGCTCGGATGAGGGAGATATCATCAATTTAAAATCAACTCTTTTTTAGACACTTTTTGTAACTTTGGGACAATTACACTGTGTGTGAGTCAAGAACCTATATGCACTTGAGGTACCAAATGCATGCAAAGCTTTGAGGAGAATTGAAGAAGTTAGAGACTTGGTGGTTTAAAGGGAGCATAAATTACCTCTCAACGTGAATCCTCATGAGAAGCAGTCTCAGAAAGTTGTGGAGTAGCTGCCACAATTGGAGAAGCAGAGAGGATACCGAGTGGAAGAACCCACTCAAGAAGAGACCTCCATGAGGGGGAAATTTCGAGCCAAATTGGAAGAGGGAGCAACTATACCTTGAGGTGTAAGGTGGGTTTATGTGTAGACATACTCAAGATAAGAAATTTGGGCTAGGTGCATTGAAATGGTTTGTCTCATGGATTGAACTTGGCTACAAGGAGCCCACAATACAACAATAGTAGGAAGGATCAGTTAGATTGATGTAGTCAGATGTCAGCAAGACAGAAATCAGAGTGACAGATGTCAAATATTGGAGCACAAATATAGTTAGCAACAGTTTAAAGGGCACGGATGCAGATGTCAATAGTAGTGCAGGGAATCTAGTACTAGACAGGTGCCGTAGCTAGCAGCAGTCAGAAGACTCTGATGATATATGCATTATACTAATTCAGTTGTTCAAAGGCTATTCAATTTCAGGATTTGCAGGTGCAAACAACACTACAGAAGTGTAGCATGCAAAACATTCCAAAGGTACCAGATGGGAATAGATTGAATTCCTTTCTTGTTGAGAGGGATTGTTGAAATTTGCAACAAGAAATAGTGAAATTGGCGACTAGAAAGGACAGAAGAAATGCAGCCACTGTGGTGAGGAATTTTGATGTACCAGGAGTGAGGAATGTGAGGCGTCTAGTTTATTTTTCCCTTAAATATTTTGGACAATAAAATGTTATTTCCTCTCATAACAACTTGTGTCAATTAAGTAAGTCATGATGAGTGAGTTAGCTCAATAAATTTGATTTAAGGTGATCGAGTTGGATATTTGTGGCCACCCGCCTATTCCACTTGGGCCCTCACCATTGTCTCTTTCAGTTTTTTAGTTTCCTTAATTATAGCACAATTTAATATTTCTGTCAGTTTTTTGAATCCTAAACTTTTGAAGCCATTTTGAGGCCCCAAACAATGTTTTTTGGGCATTAAAGGTTTGGCAATTTCATAGAAATTGTATTGTTAGTTGTAGTCCTCGGAGGGATATTTCTAACGAGGTATCGTGTGCATCAAACGAAGATCATATGAAAAAGTTATGACCCTCGGAAGTTGGCTGCCCAACTAACCCCAACAGGGCCCATAAACTCTTGGTGTTACATCTCCTCAGGATAGGGTTTTGGTTGTTTAGGGTTTTATCTTATTTTAAATAATAAAAAGACCCTTGATCCTTATTGTAACACAGTTCAGAGGAGCATAACTATCAGTTGTATTTATAGAAAATTTCCCATGTGCAATTATAAAGTCATTGGGATGCCATGATGGATTGAAAATCAAGGAAGGTTGATTTTCCTAATTAATATGGATATAATTCCATATGAATTGCGTGAGCAAGGTAGGCTGAAGGAAGGCTGAGAATTGGCTAAGTACTAGACCGATTTTTCCTAGATCAGCAAGAGACAATTGGCAAAGCGCTGGAGAATCTCAAGAAAGATTAAGCATTGTGTTGTTTCATGATTCCTTGACTTAATACAAAATAGAGATAGAGGGTTTTGAGCAGTTGCTTCCCCAGATACATCTTGTGTTGTGCGATTGATAACTTGTTTCTCTTACTTATATGTGATTGTGCGATTTTGTTTTGTTTCCACAAATTGTAGGAAGGATTCGGTATCTTGTTTTAGTACATGATTACAAGATTAGATTGAATCCCGTTGGTTCGATTTTATACATGAAATAGAAGAGAGGGTTGATACCATATTGCCTTGTGGTGGTTAGTAGGCCGCAAGGTCTGTGATAAAGACCAACATAAATGCAGGAGGGCTTGCACTATAATTTAGAGCCATAACAAAAGTTGACACAGGTGTAATATTGACTGAGTTAACCCTAGTTTGAGGGTCGACATTGAGATCTAAAGTTCATGTCAAGATTCAGTGAAAGAAATGCCCAGAATCTATGGATCCATGTGAGCTAGGTCGAGT
This sequence comes from Pinus albicaulis, assembly GCA_034641835.2. Lineage (NCBI taxonomy): Eukaryota > Viridiplantae > Streptophyta > Pinopsida > Pinales > Pinaceae > Pinus > Pinus albicaulis. The sequence continues at coordinate 223,875,274 of CM076583.1, forward strand.
CTCTTATGGAGGCAAGAGTCATGTTTTTTCTATGTGTGGATAGGGTTTGTTCTACAACAATTAGAAGTACATAATTATAATGCCCTAGTTAGGACAGTTTCCTAGCATGTTTAGTTCATAAGGTATGACCTTAAGACTATGACAAATTTGCATAGAAGAAAATGGGTTGTGACCCTTAGAGCGAGGTTTATTTCTGCAATAAAGACCGCAGATCTGGAAGATGGATTGCAGATTCAGTATGTGTGGAGACAACATATCCAAAGGAGGGTGGAACCTAAGCAGAAGATTGAGCATGCAGAAGAAATGTGCCATATGAAGAATGGATTGACATCAGAGGAGTTGATTTTGGTGGACTTTCCATAGATTTTTAGACAAAGATGTGAAGAAACCTATAAAAAATTAGTAAATAGATTGTTAGTGGCTGATTTTTGACCCTAGTTCAGTCATCTATAGATTGTTAGAAGTATGATAAGAGGACTAGTAGTTCATATTTGTTCATAGATTGCACAAAAAAGATAAAATTGTAGATACACAAGAACAATGATCTTGAGAGGACTCAAACCATTTTTAGGTGGAAGATTTGAAGAGCCCTAGATGAAGACAATATTGTGGGCCCTAGATCAGTAAAAATAATTGACTGTGGTTGGGCAGATTGATGGTAGGCCAATTACAGTTGGAGGGTTGTTAGGTTACTGTCAAAGAAGAGCCCTGACTCTTTTTCTGGTGAAGGACAACAAAATTTGTAGAAGGTTAGGTGTATAGGGCCTAAGGATGTGTAGACTTTGAAGGACTAAAGTAACAGTCAAGTGGGCCAACCAACTAGCCCTAGTTCACTATATTGTAGAGGATTGATTCAGTGAGAAGAAGGGCAGCCTCCATATCCATAGACTTCTCATATTGGAGTTGTAGTATGGAAAAAGTGGGCATACCAAAGAGTTGTTCACAAATGTAATTGTGAACAACTTGTTACCACTAAAACTAGTAGTGGATCTAAAAGGGGTTCCTAAGAGGGCAACTGCTAGGACAAGGGAAACGATGGAGGCTTAGCCCATTGTCACCACAGCTAAGGCTCCTTGCTCTTCACTGACTAATTTCACTGATGGGTGGAGTCCCAGTAGTTTAGGAAGTCACTTGTAGAGTATAGTTCAATGAATATGTGGGAAGTGACCCTCGAAACCCTTTCCCTAAGATAAAATAAAGAGTGGGACTTGCTTTCCTTTTAGGCAAGGGAATTATCTTCTAAGGAGAGAGGAGGGGGATTGAAGGGTTGAGGGAGATGAATAAGACTTATGAAGGAATTTCTCAATCCATAAAATCCTTTGGGAACTTGGATTTCCAAATGGTCCTTGATGAAAGGCCTTTGAAACCAAATGGGACCACACGGGGCCAAGTGGACCCAGCCCAAGTTCGGGGATGGAATTTAGCAACCAATGATGTTCCTATCCTGGACAAGGTGATGGGAAAGGACCAGACAAGTGTTTTTACTTCGATAGGCCAAATTGATCTTACTAGGTTCTATCCTTGGGAACACCTAGGCAAAACTTGATCCTAGAGCTAGGGCTTGAGGTATCCGGATATTCCGCCGTTGGAATTGGCCCAAGCTCTGAGGAGAGTGAGGGCACCCAGCAATGCAACTACCTCTAGAATATAGAAGTTTTCCTCTAGCTAGATTCCTGGCAAATTGTTGCCCTAGGTGACCTAATGGGGCTAGACCTAGGGAATGTTAAAATTTCTTAATCTAAGAAACCCTATTGCAGTATCTTGATTTACTTCTCCTACTTGAATCAAGTTACAAGTTAATTTCTAAAATATTCAATAACTTAGCGAAGTAAATAGTAAATACAACTAGCAACCTACACATACAGATCAAATACTGAATAACATGCTCATACACAAAGTGACACACAGATTTTCTGGACAAGTATCCCCGGAAAAAACCCAATGTGGGAAAACCGGTGCAGCTAGCTCTGGAGGGTTTTCATTATTATGCAAAATCTAACTACAAGAATCTTGGGCACAAAAATTGGTTTACCCAACAGAGAAATAAAAACGGCAGTAATACGCTGCTCTGAATCCCTCTACATTAGCCTAACTGGCCTGCGGTCGGCATCTGTGCTGCTCAGCAAGGGCCTGCATCACACCTGAAGGGCTTACACTGCCCCTACGTTGCCCTGACTGGGCCTGCATCAGCCCTGTGTGGCTCCTACTGCCCCTGTTGGGATTTGGCTGGAATGCGTGGCTCTTGCTGCCCCTGTTGCTCTGGCTGGTTGGATTTCTTAAGCAGAAAAAGCATAGGTAAGAAAGAAGGCATTGGTTAAAGGCAATGCATAACAGTCAGAAAAATTGAAGAAATGAAATGAAAATAGATCAGTGTCCACAAATAACTGAAATAGCTCAATGGGACTACAGAGTAAAAGCTTTGACAACAACAATAAGTGCTTATAGAATCAGCTAAGAGAACAGAGGAGACTAATTCATGAGGTTAAAATGTTGTATAATTGTTGGCACAGGAAAACTGTAGAATTGTTAGAGTAAATCTCTGCAAGTACCATTAGTTGGTGATCATCGATAATCATTTCATTTCATCAAATACCGTGATGAATGGGCCTTACATGCTATTTGCGTAGACAAACCCCACAGAAGCTGTGTGATGGAAAAATATTCACACTATATTGAAGAAAACACCTACCAAATAAGGATTACATTGCAAATGGGGCAAGAAACAATAGAGAGATAGACATCGAAAAAGTTAAAATGCTAGGGAAACAGGGAAGCAACTAGGTAGCATGGTAGAAATCACAACAAAGAAAATTATAAAAATGGAAAACCCTACAAATTAGCACCCATCCAAACATCACCACAATTTTTTATTTAACTCTAAATCTCCAAATTCATCAAATTATATCTTGTATTCAAACCTGATCCTCTCTGTTAGCCATTATGAAGATAAGGCTGAGAACTTACTACCGAACCATCACCTACATGTAGTGATGTTATTCTGTGACCAGACAACCTACTTTCGTGAGGACACGAAAAGGTAAACACTCTCTGCCAAGATTTTCCATAGAGTGCAGGTGGAGAAACCACATATACATCACTAGTTTTTTCTCTTCAGATTTGTAACTTAGAAGAGCTTTGTCTAACCACCTCTGAGTTGCTCCCAGAGTCACCCAAGAAAGCCCTCTCAACATCATCCTCTTTCTGTAGTACCTAATTAGTAATTTAATTAACCATAACAGTTTCTTGATCATGTAGGTATTTAAAATATATTTCCAATAAGCATAAAGCTTTCATGTTAAACAATCAGGTCAAAATACTTTAGACTATGATGCAAAAAATACAAAGAAACCTCACCAACACTCATAACCTCTACAAAGTATAAATAGATATCTGATAAACTTTATTCCACCACAAAAATGTGATTAACTAAAGAAAATTATAATTACTGTGCTTTCAAGACAAAGCTTTCAAGGGAAGTGATGTTATAAACATACCCCTACACCTTGTGAACAATCAATGTGTATAAATAGACCATCATAAGGCTCATTTTAAACATCATTATTGTCATTTTATAAAGCATTTTTATTAAATCAACAAGAATAAAGCAACAATTTCATTCAGTTCCACTGAAGCAAAGTATATGGCAGTTTCATATACTTGTTATTAAGCTATCTAGATTTGCAACTTGATTGTAGAGTCAACCAATCAGTTGTTGAAGCACAATATTGTCTCTTGCGAGAATCAAAGTTACATCAAGCTCTATGAAAATCCAATGTGTCATGACCATTTCAAACACATTGATATTCAATTCAATTTCCTAAGATTCCAAGTTCATTAGGGAGTTAGTAGTGTTGGACCACATTCTGACAAAGTTGCATATGGTTAATAGTTTGACAAAGCTCCTAACAAAGGGGAAGTTTGACAAGTTGGGGGATAATCTTGGGTTATTGGAAAAAAATAAATTCTCAAGAGTGTTATATTACCTAGTTGGTCCGAGTTGGTCTCACCTCAGCCTTGAGAAGTTGAGCAGAACTAGGATTGCAGAGCTAGATTGTGGTACACCAGTCAGAAAGATTCTTAAATACAGCTAGAAGCCTATAACGACACCTTCGAGGATAGACGAACTAGTTGTTGGGTCACACCCATCAAGTATGACACACTAGTTGAGGATATTAACACCATCATCTCAGGTGCATTCATGAGTGTACACTTATGGAATGAGACAACTTCAGGAGAGGATTTATATCTACTATGATAATGCACTACTCTAAAAGAAAAGCCTTTCATACAAGGCAAAGTTATGAGGGAGTTGCTCATGCTCAAGGGAGATTCACCACTAAAGCTATCATTAGCCTGTTTTCTAATAACACCTTCTCTTAACTTATAAATGAAAAGGATGGGCACACTAGTTAGACATTTGTAGAAATAAATAATAAGAATGAGTACTGTTAGCTTGTAGGTTGTAGTAGGAGCTTTTGTGAGATGACAACTTGCTATGACATTCTTCTATTTGAGTAATAAAGACTTCTATACAATTGTTGTTGGAGCCTGCTCTTTTTATCCTGAATTCTCAGATTGTAGATTTGTGTAGAGTGGGCCTAATATATTTGTTGTTTTAATCCATTGTACATGTTGTGTTTTCACTCTTGAATTTTCATCCTTCAATTTCTGCTTGAACAAAACTGAAATTTTGATAGGCAGATACTAAATTTCAGTCCTGTTGTTAGGATTTTTTAATTCTCTGAGGGTATTCTCTTGTTTTCAATAGTATTCACATATTTCTGCATCACAACTCATCTCTTCCATTTCATTCTGCTATAATACAAAAATCATTTCTAGTATAGTTTAGTTTATATCTGCTTTTTACTTAATTCATCTTTTATTTTATTTTATAGGAGCAGTACTTAGCAATCTCAATTCACACTCCCTTCGTATTCACACTGTTGTATATGTGTGGTTGTTGGAAATGGTTAGGTTTAGTACTTGTTTTTTACATATCATATTAAAAATCCAATGCCTCCTTATAAAATCCTCTCCTCGTATAATCGACCACCATTATAGACATTTACACCACATTTGGTTTAGACATTTAGTAGGTAGGTAGGGTGCCCCTATCTCCCATCTCCATATAGAGTAATTTGGTCACATATTATTTCTTCTATGATATTGGTTCCTCTCTGTTAAGTCCTATCTCTTGTCCTTCTTCTCTCTCCCTTTCTCTCCTACCTCTCTCTCTCTCTCTCTCTCTCTCTCTCTCTCTACCCTCCAATCCTCTCACTATATCCCTCCTTCAATCCTTATTTTTTCCCCCCTTCCATCTTTGTGTCACTATCTCCCTCTCTTACCCTTCTCTACCTCTCTCACTCCTCTCCCTCTCTCTCTCTCTCCATTCCTTCTCTCCCCTCTCCTTTAGTTTATCTCCATCTCTTCCTTGTGACTCCCCTTGTCTCACCACCTCTATCAATATATGTATTTTATTATTCCTTCTCATATATATCTAGAGTTAATATATATCATGACATATTAGGACCTACGATTGGGTTAATTCCGCCTTGTTGGCAAGGTTAAAATGGTTAATCTTCGATAGACAAAATGTAGATCAAATATTTCATCAAAAAGAGGGAACCATAACCTATCTTCCAGGCTATGCTTATCAGTCGCTTGGCCTCTTCTTGCTCTCACATGAATGTAGTCTTGATTGACTGGTACAAAAGAAGGTTTTGCATTATCAACTATTTGTTTGGGACAACTTTTATTTGTTTCAACACTGCTACATTATTCAAGCTTATCCTTTAAACCATCTTAGTATTTTGTACTCTCTTCAACTTTGTAGTGCTTTCCATTCCTCTCAGTCACATATGTTTCCTTGGTCTGTTAAGGGACAAGGTCGACAACATTAGGATGTTTTTGCAATAAACAAGGGTATTTCCAGGACACAGTCAGGTGGAGCAAGAGTATAAGAGCCAAATTTCTCATGAATGTGGGACACTCGAACTTAAGATTTTCTGGAGTAGTCATGAGGTGTAGTCTGGTTATTAAGACTTCATCAGATGGCCATTCTCCGGACTTAAATTGTGTGACAACACTGTGGCTGAGTTTGAAACTAGAGATTGAACATACATTTGGTTTGATTGCAATAGACATTTTCATCAATAAATGTAAAGAAATGGCTAACAAATGCTATAAATTAATAAATAAAGAAGACATGGCAACAAGCAACAATACTTACAAAATTGTTATATTGAGACGCAAAGAATAAGCAACTATTGTGCACAAACAGAGACCAATGAAACTATCATCTTAACCCCTAACCCCTTAAACACTAATTCCAAACCCCTAACCCAATTAACCACCTAAACCTCTAAACCCCTAACCCATTTAACCCCTAAACCATAAACCTCTAAACCCTTAACCCCTAACCCATTTAACCCCCTAAACCCCTAGTAAACCCCTAACCCATTTAACCCCCTAAACCCTAAACCTATAAACCCTTAACCCCTAACCCCTTGAACCCTAAACCTTTAAAACCTTAACCCTAACCCCTTAAACCCTAATTTCCGACCCCTAACCCATCTAACCCCCTAAAACCTAACCCCATTAGCCCTTAACTTCTAACCCCTAAAATCCTTAACTGCTAAATCCCCTAACCCCCTAAACCCCTAACCCATTTAACCCCCTAAACCCTAAACCTATAACCCCTTAAACCATAACCCATTAAACCCTAATTCCCAATGCCTAACCCATTTAACCCCCTAAACCATAAACCTCTAAATGCATAATATTGACCCCTTAACCTCTAAATGCATAATATTCCCTTAAACCCTAACCCATTTAACAACTAACTCATTATTCCCCTAACCCATAAATGCTCCTAAATCACCTAACCCCTAAGCCCTCAATCCCTAACCCCTTAACCCCTAAGCCCCCAATCCCTAACCCCTTAACCACTAACTCATTATTCCCCTAACCTCTAAACCCTAAATCTCTAACCCCTAAGCCCTAAGCCCCTAATCCTTAATCCCTTAACCACTAACTAATGATTCCCCTAACCCTTATAATAATCCTTAAAACCTGTTGGGATTAGCCATTCCAAACGAGAGCAGGTCTAGTTGGGACCTATGATTGGGTTAATTCCCCCTTGTTGGCAAGGTGGAATACCATGAGAAAAACCATGGGTTAAAAAACCTCTCCTAAATTTACTATTTTATCTCAATTTTATTTTAATAATTAATTAATTAATTTCTTTAAAAATTATTATGGATAAATCACATAAAAATTTTAAGGTACACATCTTTCGAACTACTCATTGTGTGGTTCACCATCAATGTTTTTAAAATAAATTTATTAGAATTAAATTGAAGTGATTTTTGAAGCTTCCTTTTAAATCAATTGTTGGCATTACAAAGAATCGTGGAGTGTGCTCAACATCCATAAGAAAAACAGTGGGTATGATATTAAAATGATATTTGAAGGCATAATATTAAAAATGATGTTTGGAAAAATGGAGGGCGAGAGTATTCATTTTTCTTTTAAATTTTAGACCTCTAATTAAAATAACATTTCTCTTGCCCAAAACATGTGTTCATGTTATCTCCCACTAGCTTAGTGATTAGGGTTTTTTTTGTGGGTCTTGTTCTTGCAATTGCCTTACTGCAATTTCTTCTGGGTTCCAGTTCAGTCTCAACAATCTGCAATTTTCGAAGTTGCATTGTTCAAGGATTCTACTAAGTTCAATCGTTAAGATGCAGGATTGGGGGATCTAATGCAATTTCTTCTAGGTGCAATTTCAGTCTCAACATTCTGTGGTTTTCGAAGCTGTATTCTTCATGGATTCTATTAATTTCAATAGTCAAGATGTAGGATTGGGGTATCTATTGCAATTTCTTCCGGGTGAAATTTCAATCTCAACAATCTGCGGTTTTCGATACTACATTCTTCAGGTATTCTACCAAGTCCAATAGTCAAGATGCAGGATTGGGGGATATATTCATGATTTTCTTGGCTTTCATCAGAATGGTTTAGAATGCAGCCAAACCCTTGAGAATATTGATGCTAGTAGAATTCCCCCCAAATATGATCCAAATCAAAGTGAATGGCACACATGGGCAGATAAAATTCCTTCATCGGATGATGCATTGTGCGCTAGTTTTTGGAAAGAGCCCATGATCATCAACAAAAATAAAAATATTGGGCTTAACATGATCAATCAGACGCCAATGGTTTCAGCTACAAATGTGGAATCGCACCTTTAAATCTCCTCTTACTGAAATCTCATCTTGGCACAATTTCCCATTCGATTCAGACAGGGGACCAAAAATATGTGAATCTTCCTAACTGCATATTTTTGTTCGAATTATTTAAGTATCCAACTTTGCTATTTGTAAATGTGAAAACCCGAGGACCACTGCAAATTCTGACTAGAGATGCATGTACTTTTAAATGGTTTTCTCAAAGGTTCTCTAATTTTTGTTGCCTTATTTCGATTTGAACAAACATATTTTCTTGTAGCTCCGCGTTAGAGTTCAATAATTTTTGAAGTTATGTTAGTGTTGAACCATTTTTTCTGAAGTATTGGAAAAGTACTATTTATTGCATCCAAATTACTGGTTTTTGATTCTGTTATGTGCTTTGAGCTTCTTTAATATTTTTGAGAAACTAGATTCATTTTTATAATAATATTTAAGATTCTGGATCTATCAATCTGAGATGGATATTGCAATATAAATTTGAAGGATTCATGAGATTACTTCATGTTTGATCAGATTATTTTAATGATAAATGTTATCATGTAGGAAAATTTCAAAATTTGAAGTCATATTAATTCAGTACATTGATGCAAATTCATACGCTGATACAATGGTGCAAATGCATGGATTTAGTTGTTGAATGATATATGATGGTTTAATCGGAGGATAGGACACTCACACCCACCATTATAAGCTTAAGATCTAGGATTCTCATGAAAACCAGTCAAAGGAAGGAGCAGTGGGCAGGTTAACCTTAAACATATGTAAAGCCATCCTTATTTTCACTATGTGCAGAGACGTTTCGTTACAAGGTGGACTAGTTGTCATATTCATCAGTTTTGATTTTCTTGTAAGATGTCTCATTTCTGCAGTGGAATAGGTCTTTTTTGATGTTCTGTTCTTGATAATAATGAAACTCCGCACTGAGCAGGGTTAATGCAATCTGTGTTTCATGAGAAACAACATTTAGAACTACCAAGAATGAACACAGTCAATCATTTATTCGTCACAATTTAAAAAAAAATAAAAATAGAAATCACTTATGGAGATATTCACTTCAAATTGTAATGGAATTGAAACTCTAAAAAGGAGTTCTTGGGATGGATAAAATTTCATAAGGAGCAGGCACATATTTCTTCCTCCCCATCGCATATTAGAGTGAAAACCCATGACCAGAAATAAGCTTGAAGAATTTTGATTGCTAAACCACTTTCACTGGAAATATTTACTATTTGCCCACATTTTCAAGGCTTGATATATCATATGAGGTACCCCATTCTATTAGCATCGGATTGAGAGGGCCATGATGAATGAAGAAACTGATTAAATAATCAATTAAAAATTTAAGATAGCATGGAAACATTTTTTACTACAAGTTCTAATCACTTTTATATTCTTCTAGGCGGCTAAAATGTCATTTTTGATGGATTGAAATATTTTCATGGATATAGACACATAAATAAATTTGTAGGAGACAAATTACTGGATGGTTAGTGAAGAAAATACATTGCACTGCTAGCATCAAAACGTCCCTTGTGGATCTTTAAGAATGTTAGGATGACAGATTTCATGGCTAGGTCTGCATTCAAAGATGGATTTGTTCAAGTTCTTGACTACTATCTTTGCCAAGAGTTCCATTTTATCAAATAAACAAAATTATATTCCATGAATACTATTAACAAGTCAATCTCAAAATCAATACCCCAAGCAAACACATCACAACATGTGCCCAACAAACAATCCCAGGAAATAGATTATAGATCCCTCCAACCAGTGGCTTCTACTCTAATGCTTTTCTACTATCAATTGCCAGCCAAATAGTAATTACAAGAAGGCATGAGCCACAACATAAAACAATATGAATACTAATACAAATAGTAAGTCTCTTTATGGTTCTAGGGTATCACTATCCAAAATTGTTTCACATTCGCAATATAAAGATTTGGTTATCAACCAAATAGCAGCATTTCAGGCATGCATTAAGTAAGGACTTCAACGATCATGATCAGGTTATTCTCAACTTAAGTATATCTTGTGATAATTACACTAGAGACTTTCAGGTGGTTTTGTAAATAATTATGACTTGAATGTTCAAACATTCCTTCGAATATTAACATATGAAGCGAAATGCCAAGCTTTGGAGGCTTACTCTCTCACACATAAACAAACCTTATTTTGGGAAAATAATGCCTATGCACATGGATATGATGGATATGATTCCTTAAAACTTGGTGGAGAGAAACCAAAGTAATACGTGCCAAAGTGAAATTCAAGAGGAAAAGGTTTTAACCTTTGATTCATGGCTAAGATAACTTAGGATTTTATAACATATGAACAAGACCATAATAATCCAAACCCTAAATTAATGGAGAGAATAAGGGCACATGCACAATATGACCAATGGGCAAACACCCTTGAAAATTTAGGTTGATGACAAGATAACTCCCGACAACAACTACCTGCCCAAAACCTAAAGAAATGAGAGGGAATGAGGACTAATGCTATACGACGTACCTTGTAAACCCTGATGCATATGAGTTATCCAGTTTCGAGATAAGATGAGAAGGTGAAGATGATAATCACCCTTGAGAGTAAGAATTAATTCATGGTAGGGTTGGACCTTCAATCACCAATGCCTAAGGTTTCAAGGATGCTGAGAAAAATATATAATTCTCTCAAACCCTATTGCACATGTTGAGGCATAGGACCAGTCAAGGGCCTAGGGTGACATGCTATGCAATAAATCTCACCATGGTGTGCGATGTCGATGAGACTATGCCCTTGGAGGCATAGGTTAAACACATAAAGGGAGTCACTTTCTTTCGAAATTATGGTTTCTCCCAAACCCTAGTATACTCAACATAAGGGGATCCAAAATGAAATGCTACTTGTTCACATTTAGTGCTTCTGTTGGTTGCGATACATACTATGGAAAGATAAGTTTTGAAGTGAAGGGAGTCTCTTGGCACATCACCGAAGTGACACACCTTCGAAACCGTAATGTCGTCATAATGTCAACATCTGAGGCAACACATGATGTGTGGGGGCAACATGTAAAGTGCGAATGGGGAAAACGTCAGAGTTTGACAAATGCCCAAAATTTTGGGTGGTGTTGTAGCAACTATAACAACTCTCATAATGCTAAATCTGGGAAATTGGCCTCATTATGACAGATCAAAGCTTAGTAGAAAAAAATAATAACTATCAAACCTTCAAAGATGAAATTTTATCATACCTTTTTTTGTCTATATTAAAGGAAGGAAAAACTAGATAAATTTAATTTTGAGTCTTTTAATTTAAAGACGACCACATAAATAATTATAACTACTAATTAATTATGTTTATAATTTTTACATATTAAATAATTCATATAGATTTTAATATCTTATTTATTTATATTTAATTTTTAATTTAATATTATCTATAATTATTTTTTTTTTAAATATTATTATTGCAATTTAATTTTTAATTTTTAATTTTAAATTGATTTCAATTCCCCTCCAAAAAAATTCCGCCCACGCTGTAGCATTGGTTGAAAACTCAATTTGAATACTTTTAAGGAAGAAATATTCTATTTTTTATTTTTTGATAAATTTTTATTCCCGCCTGCAAGTGGAACATTCTGCAGGGCATTCTGCATGGATGCTCTACTCGTATCGTTTGAGGCAGCTGGTTGATGCCATAGCTGTTGAGATGCATGCCGGATTGGCCTCTGAGGAGGAAGTAAATTCAAGATGCGGCCCACCTTCATCGACAGCCTACCCATGGTATTTATAAAATGAATCTCCCGAAATAACCAAGTTGAATCTTTTTCTATTTTCTGAAAACCCCATATTTTAATGCTTTGCAAGCGAATTTATTGAATTTTTTTTATTTCGATCTCTCGAATTCGAGTTGCATCTTGCGTTTGCAGTAGTCTCTGACTTATTTTTTTGGTCTAGACCCCATCTTTGATGTGTTTGTGTCCTGTCAATTTATTGATGGAGATATCTAAACTCAGCCTTTGACTAACCCAAAATGTGAAGGAATTCTACCGGTTAACCTATTGTTTGACAAGTTGATGAAACCCTTAGAAGAATAAAGAAGTTGAAGTTGAAAATTTTGTTCCTAGCCCTTGAAATTGAACATATAACATAGCATCAATTTTGTCCGATCTAGTGAAACCATTAGCAGACAGCACATCAAAACTTCCCCACAGATTTTTGGATCGGGTGTAGTACAAAGAACTTTCAATTCAGATACTTTGGTGGGAATTTATCCATAAAATAAATTATTGGAGAAACTGAGCACTTGCAAATCCTTGAATTTCCAGATCCATTCTGGAAGAAACCCTTTCAACTGGTTATGTTCCAATGATTACAAGTGCAAACTCTGTATGCCCTTCCAACTTGCAGGTATTGTACCAATTAAACGTTTGTGCCTATTTCTCCCATCTGACACATTATGCCATGAGCCACACTCCACATGACGTTGCCATGCTGTTTATTACTGCCCAAGCCATCAAGAGTTCAGTAATTGCAGGAAGTTTACCAGGTTCATGGATGATGGACAAAATTGATCATATTATGCACTGCAAACATGATTAGACATAAAAATATCATGTATAAAAGTAAGTTATACTTTGTACCAATTGACAAAGTATCAATGCCTCAGGATAGTGTCTTCCAAGCACACAATAAATTGTTTCTATCACTGCGAACAACTGTGTAGGGTTGATCTCCTGGAGCTCCTTGTTGAGTAAACCTCATAGCCCCATTATGCTGAGGTTTTGTTATTTTCCAAATTTCAACCAGCAATGTTCAGGGCTCCAATGTAACTCTGATTATTAGATACCCAGTTTTTCACCTTGGCTCAGGAGATCTGCATAGAGAGAGAGAATCCATGCAAGTGCCATCCTATATATTATGAATCGATCAATCTTCAAGCCAATCCAGATGAAAGTGTTCTTCTGAAACTTCCACGCAGAGGTTGGGAATGGTAAAGGCCTTGATAGATAACCACTGATGCTGAATCTCCTCATCACAGATGACATGAACCAGAGACCTTAAGTCACTAGCTGATTTGGGAAGTTGCTTCACACGAGAGCACTCCCTCATATCAAGTTCTTTTAAAGTAGATAATTGGCCCAATTTATCTGGGAGTTGTTTTAGGTACCCATAAAGTGAAATATCAAGGAATTCTAGTTGTCTTAGCTTGCAAACTGAATATGGTAGTTCTTTTAAACTTGGGCATGCATACAATTTGAGCATCTAGGCATGCATACAATTTGAGCTTCTGCAGTGAGCTGAGATTACCTATATCTTCTGATAACTTATGAAGATAGTGGCAATTTGTGACAAACAACCGTTTACTCTCTAGTTTTTTCTAGGACTGACAGTATTCTTGGAGGGGAGGAACAATTACTCTCTCTAACCGAATAACTTTCAGCCGCGTTAATGAAGAGAGGACTGATATACCTTTTAGAGTAGCTCGCTTAGAATTGTGATTTACAATTATGAGAACCTTTAATTTATCCATTGATTGCATGAAAGGTGGAAGAAAGTATTCACTTGCAGAAAAGTTCAAGATGAGCGCCTTGGCATTAGGGAAGTTCATCTAACACCAATCCTTCTCCTCCATCGAACATGTGTGGAAGGAAACAATCTCAGCATTGAAATCATGCCCTGCATGCTTCTTCCACATTTTGTGAATAGAATTAGCTTTTTGAGGCATGATAAACCTTTTGCGTCTTTCAATTATAGGCTCCTGCTTGGTCCAATAGATAGCCAGGTCTCGCAATGCATCATGCTGAATTAAGGAAAGCTCACCACTACAGCCATAAGGATTCCCCAGGGTACCTTTTTGATTTTTCACCAAAGTCACAAGATTTCGACTCGCAAGTTCTATTAAGATTGTGTGAGCAACTGTCCATTTGAACTTATGAACATAAACACCCAAGTTTAACAATGGATCAGCAGATATTTCTCTAGCCTCTGGAAATATACCCATGTCCAGAAAGCATTCTCGGAGTTCTTCTTCCAAGATATCTATTCTTGTTGCCATTCGTTTCATAACTTCTGTTTCGTGATATTCAGACATTGTTTGTCCTTGAGAAATTTTGTCCTTGGCAGTTATCCATGCTGCAGGTGGCTGACCATGGAGAGACCTTCCAATCACCTTAAGAGCAAGCGGAGATCCTTTGCATTCTGCTATTACCTCTTTGACTAGGTTTTAATTTGCTGTTTCTGGAATGGAATTTCGATCAAATGCCGAAAAGCAGAAAAGGGACACGACATCTTGCTCTCTCAAACACGGAAAATCATACCGGTAATCAGATTTAACAACATTGTTCTTTCTTGTTGTAACAAGAGTTTTAAACCCTTTTTCCTCGAACAAAAGCTTTTCAAGATGATCAATTTCCCAAACATCATCCAGCACCACCAAAGTTCGTTGAGGTTTCATTTGGTGAAGCCTTTGTCGCAACTGTTGATGTGGATCTTCGACATCATGAAATTCAGGTCTTTTCTGGCGAACAATTTTGTCCCACATTCTCTCAAGAAGTCCCTTAAGGTTCGGTGATTGTGATTCCCTTTCAAAAACTATCATCTCCTTAAAATGACCTTTGACTTCATTATCATTGTAGAGGGCTAATGCCACATTAGTATTTCCACTGCCCCCCATGCCTATTACTCCGAGCAGTGGAGCATCATTGCGCAAGAGACGTTTTTTCAGCTCATACACCAAACCCTTCAAACCAACTCTAAAATCTGGCAATTCTGGGATGCTCGATTGGGAAGCCCTTTTACCAATTTCCAATTGATACATCTGATCTGCGATAAAATTAAGGTCAGATTCTTCCCTTATTGCGTCAATTTTTTGCCCAGTCCCTTCAAGTTTATCCTTCATTTTGAGGTCAATATTCTCAAGTTTATGCTCTATTATGTGCCCAATAGTCACAAGTTGATCCTACTATACTCTCAGGCTATGAAATTCAAAACAGATATGTGCCCAACCTTTCATCTGAGTGAAATTGACAATATACAAACCAAGCCTTCAATTTTATTTGCATACTTATAGCTCCTGAAGATATTCAAGCGACTTACCTTGCATACTTATAGCTCCATTCCTTCTATAAGGCCTTCTCTGAGGTCCATATTAACCAAAATATGGGTGTATATCTAAATCCCCATATCTAAATATGTAGATTCACGGGCTAAATAAGATCCCAATGAGTTACATATATCTTTGAAAATTAGGGTGTCCCAATAGTTAGGAGGGAGACTTGGAAGATGAACCTAGATTGGAGCCATATCTAGTCTCTCCTACTTTGCATCGAAGAGGGGCATCTAGAAATTGAAAAAGATAGGAGATGAATCAATTTTCTAAACCATTTGTTGTACCTTCTAGGTGTCTGCTACATCTTCGAAGCACAAATGAATCCAACCTCAGGCTAACAACAAGACCTTTGGAGGACATTTGAAAATAAGCAAGATTTCCTTTTTAGCCCACACTTTTAGGGTTGAGGACCTGAATTTTCAACCACTTACTTGCCCCACTAAGGATTTTTGGGACATTTCCTCAGTCTTTTGAATGGTGATGTTGACTCCCAAAACTAGATAAAGGAGGACCATGTTCTTCTCCTTGACACTACAGTGGATTTTCCTCTTCCTTGCTTTCTCAGACTCCTTTTGAATCGTAACTCCTTATTCACAAGAGTGTTTCTCCCTGAAAACCCTAAGACCATTCATGTTGTTAGTTTGACCTTCTTCCTTCGTCGAGACAAGGCTCTCCTTCACTAGTTCGCCGAAGGAGGGCGAGGTTGATGGAAATTGAGATGAAGGATATATGAGAAAACAATATGGAGAGGCTTCTGAGAGTGGAAAACCCCCACTATGTTCAAAAAATTCTGAAAACCCTAAGGAAGCAGTAACACATTGTATTTCTTCATCTAATATCTAGGACAATAGGGAAACTAAAATTAGAGCCAATGACCCCAAGAAGAGTTCTTTAGCCCCTGAAAAATGTCCTAAAGCGCTGGGTAGTCGAAACTAAAGGAAATGAATATTGCATGGCTAAATTAGGGGTTAGGGCCTTTGAACCGCTAGATAATTGCCTATTGTATTCTTAACTTTTCTTTCTAAAGATATGGTAGATCTAGAAACCATGGTATGGTGACCCTACTCTAGCCTGAAACACCATGATCCTTTCTCTGCTTGCAATTTTTCTGTGGGCCTATAGGGTTCTCCAATTTTGAATTCTTCTCCTATGGTAAAGATGTTGTAATGTCCTCTTTAACATTTTAGGTCCGTCAAAATAAAATAAAAATTAAAAACATAAAATTAATAATTAAACCAATCTAGATCTATCTTAACTCTAAAGGCTGACAATCACGGTCCGACATGTTGATAGTGTGGAAGGAACTGTGGTTAATCGCTATGCCAATGAAGTCAATGACTGAAGTCAGTATTCTGGTGGAACATCAAAGTGCACACGGAAAACAGAGAGCTTCACTGCAGATCGAGCATCCTATGGCAGAGATGTTTCATACACAGGTCCCAGCCATTCAGTAGCACTTGAAATAGACATTGGAGTAGATGGTCTCAATCCATCTAAAAAAAGTGCCATGGAAGCATTCAGATAATGAGCACTAATGATGAAGGGGATGGGACATTAAATGCTGAAATGATACTTGTGAAGCATGAGGTGGGTTTAGTTTACGAATAAGTGGTGGAAGTATTGGGATGGGTGCCAGCCATGAAGCTAAAATACACGGGGTTGAGGTTTCTGTCCATAGAACTAAGAGCATTGTAGGTGAAGTTGAACTGGTGGCTAAAGTAATAGAAAATCAGGGACAAACAGGTGATTTTGTTCCTAATCATGGATTAAGAGGTGAATTTGTTCCTAATGGAACAGAAAGGGAAAATTTTCGTGGGGATAGTCATAATATCACGATGTTTCATTTAATTGGAAGGGTGTTTACTGGTTCTAAAATTGGGTGATCAACAAAAGCGGAGTCATTGGAAAGTGACCAAAAAATTAGTCACACATTTCACCATGATGAGGGAAACCAACAAATAATTAAACACAATGTTGTAATAGTAGGTTTTGAATATGAGGTGTCTAAAGAAGAGGTGACACATCGAGTGAATTTCTGTGCTTATGAAGGTTATATGATTCTTGGATATCCTTTTGGAGTTGTCAATGGAGCAGGTTATATATATATATATATATATTTGTAATATATATATATATATATATGTATATATATATATATATATATATATGTATATATATATATATATATATATATATATATATATATATATATATATATATTTGTAATATATACAATGTTCACTCTAGTAGGAACATGACTAACACCTTATATTTAGCATGTTTTTCTCATATTTTAATATTTGGGAATTGGGTGGTTCTAGGTGGGCCTAAGATGTGATCTATCAATAGTAGATAACTGAAATGGTCTACAAATGGGCCTTTTCTAATTTTCACAATGGTTAGTTTTATTGTAGAAAGTAGATGGGATACCTTAGGGGTGCATTATGTCTCTTCTACTAATCCCATGTGATTCATTGAATTATGTCATATTTTCTTTAGTATTAAGAGATCAAAGCTAATGTGTCAACTAGAATTCACCATCATTGCAAAAGATGATTTTTATTTTGAAAAAAATATTTATGCCTGTACTCTGCTTTGATATCGTCTAGGACTGAAATATATGTTTGACAATGCCAAAAATCCATGGAATAAATAAGTATACACCTTCAAGGATAGTAATAAGTGACTCCACAGTTTTTCCCTACAAGGATATGTTCCAAATTTAGTAAGATGACTAAGTAATGTGCCACCTTCCCTTTGCAAGTTTGAAAAGAAACCCAATGAAGTAGGGTGCCCAAGATATTAATATTAATTTTGATAAATTAGATTCATTTAACCATTGAACAATTATATCAACCTCAAGATGCATTTACAAAGGTTAATGCTAAAATATGTCAATAATTCCCTTCCAGTGACCAATTAGTCACCAAAAAATTAAATCACTATGAGCAGGTGTGCCAAAGAGGGGTGCACTTTAATAAATTGTTGTACCATGATACCATGTAAATAAAAGATGTTCTTCCTAGCAAAAATATCATGATAACATCAAAACATAAGGCCCAGCTTAAGATCCACCACTACGAAGGGATTATTACATCAAAAGTAGACTGCAATTTTTGAAAGTTGACCTTTGATCCTGAAGCTCAACAAAAGATGTCAACGGAAATCTTCTAGCTATTTTCTTATGCTCAGAATTGTATCATCAACAAATGATTTGTGGTTTACCTTCACATCTTGGCTATTTTATGCCTTTCCTTGTTGGATTATTTCTTCTTGGATCCATATCAATATGTTAGAAAGGTCCTGTGCTGATCAAATGAAAATAATTGATAAAATCTGATAGCCTTGTCTGACTTCTCTTTAAGTGGGATACAAACAGGTTGGAGAGCTACTAACTCGAACTGAAATGTTGGTTGAGTACCAAATGAACTGAATCCAATTCAGATTATGGTAATATATTTTGTTCAACTGAAGGATTGAAATTAGGTAGTGTCAACTTAACTTATGACAAGCCTTTTCCATGTCAAGTTCTAGGAACATGAAGGTTAGTTTCTGGGTTTTTATGGTATGAAGTTAATCTCTAGTGATTTTGATTTTTTCCATTATATTCCTTCCATTGAAAACTTGTTTGATGAACAAAGACCATAATAGACATAAAATAAGAGAACTTGAATGATAAGTAGTAAGTTCCTAGCAAGTATTCTTTGTAGCTGACATTGCAAACTGAAATTGTATCTTGATTTCATGTTTCATATGAGGCCCTTCCTCTATGTTCTATGGCCACAAAAGTGACATTTATAGAAGGATTTGTATCAAGTGCAAAGAATTGATACAAGCTGACAGCCTTGTTTGATTCTCCTTAAGAGAGATACAAATAGGTTGGAGAGCTACTAACTGGGACAAAAATGTGGGTTAAGTACCAAATGCTCTTAATCCAATTGAGATTATGTTAATATATGTTGTTCAACTGAAGGATTGAAATTAGGCAGTGTCATCTTAACTTATGAAAAGCCTTTTCCATGTCAAGTTCTAGGAACATGGAGTCCAGTTTCTGGGTTTTTATGGTATGAAGTGCATCTCTAGTGATTATGATTTTTTCCATTATATTCCTTCCATTGAAAACTTGTTTGATGAACAAAGACCATAAAAGACATAAAATACGAGAGCTTGAATGATAAGTAGTAAGTTCCTAGCAAGTATTATTTGTAGCTGACATTGAAAACTAAAATTTTATCTTCATTTCATGTTTCATATGAGGCCCTTCCTCTATGTTCTATGGCCACAAAAGTGGCATTTATTGAATCATGTATATCAAATGCAATGAATTGATACAAGCTGACAACCTTGTTTGACTTCTCTTTAAGTGGGATACAAACAGATTGGAGAGATACTAACTGGGATTGAAATGTTGGTTGAGTACCAAATGCTCTTAACTGAACTGATATTATGCTAATATATGTTGTTCAACTGAAGGATTGAAATTAGGTAGTGGCAACTTAACTTATGACAAGCCTTTTCTATGTCAAGTTCCAGGAACATGCAGGCCAATTTCTGGGTTTGATAGTATGAATTCCATCTCTAGTGATTGTGATTTTTTCCATTATATTCCTTCCAGTGAGAATTTGTTTGATGAAAAAAGACCATAATAGACATAAAATAAGAGAGTTTGAATGATAAGTAGTAAGTTCCTAGCAAGTATTCTTTGTATCTGACATTGAAAACTGAAATTATATCTTTATTTAATGTTTCATATCAGGCCCTTCCTCTATGTTCTATGGCCACAAAAGTGGAATTTATTGAAGGATCTGTATCAGATGCAAATAATTGATACAAGCTGATAGACTTGTTTGACTTCTCTTTAAGTGGGATACAAACAGGTTGGAGAGCTAGTAACTGGGACTTAAATATTGGTTGAGTACCAAATGCTCTTAACCCATTTAAGATTATGCTAATATATGTTGTTCAAATAAATGATTGTAATTATTTAGTGTCATCTTAACTTATGACAAGCCTTTTCCATGTCAAGTTCTAGGAACATGGAGGCCAGTTGTTGGGTTTTGATGGTATGAAGTGCATCTCTAGTGATTGTGATTTTTTCCACTATATTCCTTGCAGTGAAAACTTGTTTGATGAAAAAAGACCATAATAGACATAAAATAAGAGAGCTTCAATGATATGTAATAAGTTACTAGAAAATATTCTTTGTAGTTGACATTGCAAACTAAAATTGTACCTTTATTTCGTGTTTCATATGAGGCCCTTCCTCTATGTTCTATGGCCACAAAAGTGGCATTTATTGAAGGATATATATTCACCCATGTTGAATTTTAGACAATGTGTTGTGGGAAAAAGTATCTAGATGCTCTGATAGAATGTCAAATAATTTGTTGGTCAAGTTATCCATGCTGCAAGACTTGTCATGTGGGAACTGGATGACTTGACCACTTCTAGTGATGGGTTTGCTTCCGAGATATATTATGACATCCCACTATGAAATAAGAGAAATTTTTACCCTCTATGAACATATTATTTAAATTAATAATGTATGCATGGATCTTGTTAAAATATTGACAGAGAAACCTCTGTTACTAAGTATGCCAATTTTTAGGTAAATTTTTTACCTTCAAATATTCTGAAGAGGCTAAATTAACCAGAAAATTGTCAAATTTTTAGATTGAATTTGGAAGAAATGTAAATTCACTACATATAGTATATACACTTCATGGACCTCTATTGCATGAAATCATTCATTTCTTGATTTCTGACCTTTTTGGATGGGAGATAAGTGCTAGGGAGTTAAAGAGTGATTTGTGAAATATATAATACACATACTGTTTAAGACTAAGCTGCACAAAACAATGGAATGTGTACAAGCTTCTGAAATAGGAATTCTTGAAAACATGACCTCCAAAATGGGTATATGGGAGAAACATGTTATATAAAAAATAAAAAATACATATATATTTCAAGTAACATATTTTCTTTTAAGAAAATATGAAAGGCAATAAGAATGATATTCATAAATGACATTTTAGGTGTCCCATGTCTATATTAATTCTCATAGAATGATTACATTATGGAAAATCCCATGGCTTGGTGGTCTTGACAAATTGCAATCCCAGACCTTCATAATGTTACATGAGAAACTCCAGTGCCAACAATCATGCCAACCCTGAAAGCCTAACATTTTCGTTTATCTTACATTTTCTATCCTTTGACTTTAAGAAAAATTTAATATTACCATTAATTACCTAGGTGATGAACTCTACAAAGCTCAATCCCTTATTTTTGTTTTATGATGGACAGGGTGATATTTTCCTATAAGTCCCATGCCTCTCTTGCACAGTGACGTGGGCTCAGGTACTACAAAAAAGTTCTGAAATGCCTTAGCAACATCATTGGTCAAACTGTATGTTTGGTCATACTACATGGCATTTCCATATTGGGAAATGCTTGAAATATGGGTATTATTCCTGTATGTTGTATGCTACTGTATAGTGACACGGAACTATGGAATGCTGAGATGTTTCCACTATTAGGCTAAGAGCTGAGCTTCTGAGCTTGAACAAAGAGTACTATCCTTCTCATATTGAGCCTCTATTACTGCTATACTAATTTAGGAATTACAAATTGTGATCACTATTTTATGTATGAGATTAGATTTCATTGCTTCCCAAGCAAGATGGTTTGCCAACAGCCTCGTGTAGGTGTACTTTTAATTTTTATGCATAAAAAATGGAGAAAAAAATATTTAAAGGATGTTCATACTAGCCATCACTACACAAAAATATGATGTTTATGAATGCGTAGTAACAAAAGTACTATGTTGGCAACAAAAAGGACAAGGCAAGCAAGCCAAAGTACTCTTAAAGAAACAACACAAATAAAAAATTTCCATTGTTAATCTGCAACAAAATATTGTCAATCCTCATGTTTAGAATCATTTATTAGAGAGATATGATCATATCTTATTTTAATTGGAATGGTATACTGGGTTATATGTATAAGGGATCTATCCTAATGTATTTTTTAAATTAAATATTGTCCTATATATATCGAATTTATGTTATTTCTGAATAAGGCCATATACGGCTATGTATTTTATTTGGATAGGGAAAATATTTTTTGGAGGAGGAGGGATGGGATGTTTGTGGAAAAAGCTTTGACTCTGATCAATTATCTGTTACAAGCTGAGATTTGGAGTGATGACTTTTCTAGGTGTCTTTTTATGGGTATCACTAGACATGAAGCTTCCAGCTAGACATTACAACTTTCCCTTTCTGCTCATCCTACATTCCATCCCCCCCTTCACACTGGCTACTTGGAAGCAGACCTTGAATAAGTCTTCTAGTTTTTAAAGCATCATGCTTCCAATGAGTTGCCTAATTATAGCGATTTTGTTCTAAATTTTCCTACTCCTAGACATCTTAGGTTTCTTCATCAATTATGGGTGGGAATAATGCGATTATAATAACTAAAACAAATCATGTGATACAATATGCACTCACAACGGTTTGTAGAATCTTCACTCTTAGTTGTTAAAACCTATTTGTTGTCTTGCACAAAGAGAAGTAATGGGTGCAAGTAAATATTTATTGTATATATATAGTTTATACAAAAAATGGTTGGCTCTTGAAAATTATGAGCACACTTCCACATACTTTCAGTTAATAGGGAGAACAACAATCTCTGCACCCAGAGAAGATTACCTTTAGTGTTGAGACCAGTACAACATAACAGAACATGCATTGTCAATATAATGAGAACCAATTTTACAATCAAGTCATTTTTTACCTTTTTTTACATGTCAACTTCATCCTGATTGTATCAATTTTACAATCAGTTCATATTTTCTTAAACAATCAGGTCAATAAAATGAGAACCAATTTTACAATTACCTGAATCTGAAGTCATAATTCATTGCTCGATGCATTGCTCAGTACACAACTTTGGTTGCCTTCCATCTCATGGTGTTGTTTCAAATGATATACAGCCTACATTAACACCAATTTCAGATTCCAAGTTGATATGACAAGCTTTCCAATCCTATTGGTTCTTACTATTCTAAAACTATGTTCAAATTCCAAGTTCAAAAGATCATATTAGTAATACTATTCTTTATTTCTAGGCTAGTTCTGGTTACCTGAAAAAACTCTCTAGACTCTGGCTTCATATGAGAAATTTGCTGGTTGGGATCATCCTCTATTTATGTGGTAGTCCCCACTACTTTACCCCTTTCCTCAAATTCCCCATTCATAAGACTAGTCTGCTTACTATGATCAGTATCCATAATACATTTCCATGCTAATGACAACAACTTCACCACTCTTTTGAAATTCTAAGTTTGATTGTTCAGTTTTCTTTCCACACCTATCCACTACCTTCATGCTAAAATGAACATTTTGCATTGCTTACTGATAACCATCAGTTACAATGTTTTCCATACGAAATGTTAGGGAATTAAGTTTATGAGGATAGGTGGCTTCTGGTGCAAGATGCACTGATTTCTCAATATTTTTATGTTCCTCTACCAATGGATAAGTCTTTTCAATATCTCCATTCTCTGCTACCATGCCTGTTTTCGCTATCGTCATAATGTGTCTACAATAATCAATTCACTTTCCCACACATTCAATATTAATTTATTAGATTTTTGTTTAAGATGAGGCTTACAATCTATGTCGATCTGTGAAGTGCCCAATAAAAGAAGAATGAGAAATGCTTTCCCTCATTTTACATTTAGACTTGATTATGAAACTAAAGACATTGCATAACTAAAATTCATTTCCCAACAGATTTCTATGATACACATTATCTAATTACTGATAAAATTATGAAGACTTGTAATAGCTCACCTTTTGGAAAGGGAAAGGTCCTATTGAAGTAGATATATTTTTAGTCTTTGAGTTTTTCAGTGCATCACATTCACTCAAATTAGCAGTGACAGATTACGAAACTAAAGACATTGTAGAGCTAAAATTCATGTTCCAACAATTTTCTACTATGCTTTGGTGTTAGATATTTAGTGATCAAATAATTAAGACTTGTAATATCTCACCTTGTCTAAAGGTAAAGGTTCTATTGAAGTATAAAATTTTCTAGTCTTTGATTTTTTCAGTGCATCACTTTCACTCAAATTAGAAATGGAAGATTTTTCAAACTTCTTAGAATTTGTCAATAATGAAACATTCAGATCCTGGAAATTTTCAAGAGTAAAAATATCAATGCCAAGTGATTTCCTAATTTGTGATCCACTATTATGATAGTGAGTGGCTTGTTCACATGCCTTTTCAACTTGTAAGTTGGCAAGAAGAAAAACCTATAGTGTCTGTGTTGCCACTTCCTCATAACCTGGGTAATTAGAAGTACATGTTATTACACAGAATGCACTTCCAATAGAGAAATTTTTTTCAAGTGATGTTTTTCATTTGTGCGGAGAAGAATGGCCATCTTCTTTTAATTCACGTGCTTGTATTGTAGATAACACTTTTATTTGTGCAAAATTAGCTTTACTTGGCTTAGTAATGTCTTTATTGTATAATACAATATTCACTGAAGTTGTCCTAAGGGAAATAATGTAGCCTTGAAATATCCTCTGGTTCTTGAACTTCAGAGGCCATAAATTGAGTTGTTACACTGCCCATGTAAATTATCTCATTCTCCATATAAGAATCTAGTTTATGGTTACATGTATGTGCCCTATTTTCACTAGTCCATGGTAACATAGAAGACTCCTCTTCTCTCTAACTCAAGGTTGTTGATGAAAACTTTGTAACACTTACCTGGGCATACTTAGGAGTTTTTTTTTTCCAAACACAGTCATTATCATTCACCATTTCCACATCTCTGACTACAAACTCCTCTTCCATAAAATTTTTATAAACAGATCCTGAATCTTTCAACAACTAATTATTTTCATTGTGCCTGTTAACTAGAATTTTGGTCAGAGATTGTCATTTGGTAAGCAGATGAGCTGTCTAAATTTTTTATAAAATCCATCGAGAATTCACTATTATCTATTCATCGCCATTTCCTAACAATTTCAATCCATCCAGATGACTCTTATAAATCGTTGATTGAATTCATGCTTATGAGAATTCTCATTAATGTGAACCAAATGTTTTGGAACCTCTTGCTATCCAACCACTGCGATTTCTTCTTCAGCAGTCTCCATGGCATGCTTCTATGGAATATCTTGACTACCTTTCATCCAAAAATGAACTGAATATTACTTGCATTTGATTCTTTAAAAAATCATCCTGACAGGCACCTATGAAATTATCCCCTGGTTTAGATTTCTATGATAATCGAACAAGCATTTCTTTCATTTCCTCCACAGAAACTTCTCAATATTTCACTAAATTTTATTATTTATAGGCATACAACGACAATATTTGAAAATGAACCGTCATGGCACCTTCATCTAGGGCATATGTAGCATGCATTCTTACATCATTCTCATTGGTTTCCTCCAGTGACAAATCTAAAACTATTTCCTTTTCCACCAACACATTGCTTTTCACAATGCCTTTGCAGGGTAAGAAATATAAGACTCCTTGTTTTTCCACCAAAGAGACATTTTCCTATAACGGCCCTGTGTTATGCTTCCCTACATTATCTATGTGAATTTCTCCAACTAACGAATTTAAATTCCATTGGATTTTTTCACTTCCAAAAACAACATAAATTGAACAAGTTTCCTCATTTACTGCATTCTTACAGTCAACCTGTGTTGCATGCATATCTACATCACTTTCATCATTTACATAAATCACTAACTCCAACCTACCGTGCACCATTTGCAAATGCAATATCTTCATGTGTAGTTACTCTAACACATTCACTTCTTTGATCTATAAAGGAATTTAAATCTCCTGTCATTTGTCGTATGAACATTCTTGAGGGACTCCTCTTTGAGATTCTTCACTACAAAGCCTGACATCCAATGGACTTCTCTCTATCCCAAAGCATCAATCACTTCATAATTGGATCCATTCACAGTGTTAATCTCTCATGCCTCCTCAATTTATCTATCCTTCTTTCTTGAAAACTCAAACATTTCACCTTCTACGTTATCACTTGTGTCTAGATTATTAACAGAACCTAAAAAGGTGAAAAGCCATCCACTTCTTGGTCTAACACTCCTTCCAATTTGGTAGGTGAATGATCCTGCCAAGAAGGCTCCTTGGCATACATTGTCGTATGATCTTCCTTGCTTACATAAAATATCAAATCTGGTATTTCCTCAACGTCTGCCAGAAGAGAATCTTCCAGTGGAACAATCCAACATGTCCGATTTCTCTCATCTAACAAAGATTCCGGTATCCCTTTCATTGTCACTCTTGCAATAGCCTCCTTTGATCCGGATTTATGCAGGAACGCAACAGAATAAACACATAACCATAAAGATAGAGATGCAGCGGAAATAACACTTCATTTCATTAATATCAAAGAACTGAAATTTGCTTACAGACAGAATGGAAATAAAACTAGCTAGGGCACTGGTAGCTATCTCTGAGAAGAGATGTGGCGGCTACAGGCCTCTGAACTCAGTTACAATGAGGCTCGAGGGCCTATTTATTATTGAGAAACAATGGAGAACCCTAAACATCCCAAGAACCTAACCCTAGGAGATGAAGCGCCAAAACTATGGGCCCCGTTTGGGTAAATTGGTGTTTCAACTTCCCAGGGACGTAACTTTGGCATACTATCTCCGTTTGACGCACATGATACATCATTAGAAAGCTCTATCCGAGGACTACAGCTGTCGGGATGAATTTTATCAGAAAATTCAATGGCGCTTTCATACCCAAAAAACATCGTTTAGGGCCTCAAAACGGCTCCGGAAGTTCAGGACCCGAAAAACTGCTAAAAATAGTAAGTTATGCCAAAACTGAAAAACTGAAAGAGACAATGGTCGGGGGCCAAGTGGATTAGGTGGGTGGCAACCAATATCCACCTGGATCATTCCTCCCCCCTTAGGAAGCAATGGTCCCCATTGCGTTAAGTTCCTCCATGAGATGAGGAAATTTCTGCTGAACTTGGTCCCTAGTGAACCACTTTCCTTGGTGCAGGAGTTGGCCAGATTTGACAACCCGATACAGTTGGATCCTCTGTTGGCGAGTGTTCTTAATTTGCATGTCCATGATACAATTTGTGGTGGCCTGTTCCATGCAGTCTGGGTTTAACTCTGTTGGTGTGAGTTGTTCTGCAATGCCCGAAGTGTCTAGTAGAGGTGGGAAGTAACGACGAAGGCGATCCACATTGAAGACTGGGTGCAGACCAAGGAATGGTGGAATACTAAGCTCGAAAGCATTGTTCCATACAGCCTTGGTGATGGTGTACGGCCCGTATCGGAGCGGGCGAAGCTTGCGGTGAGGTCCAGTGGGGCGCTCCTTCTGCAAATGCAACCATACTTTATCGCCCACCTGGAAGTTGTGTGGCACCCGGTGTTGATCATGGCACTGCTTGTACTTCGCATTAGCTCTGTCCAATATATCATGAACCTATTGGCGGATGTGTTGAATGCGCTCGATGAAGCTACTTGCTTTGTCAACTTCAGACTGGACGTGCGCTGAATCGGCCTGAGCAGCTGCAAATGGCATGGCTACGTCAATGGGACATAGTGGCTGGAATCCCAAGCCCACCTGAAAGGGGCTATGACCAATTGAACTGTGGAGAGCCCGGTTATAACTATGTTGTACATAAGGGAGGCTCTCGTCCCATGTGCGTGGATGCTTTGAATTGTACATGCGCAGAATGTGTACAATCATTATGTTGACGACCTCTGTCTGGCCATCTGTTTGGGGATGGAAAGCTGTGGACTTGGTGAGCTTTGTGTCCATCATTGACCAGAGGCTGGACCAAAATGTGCTGAGGAACCTGCTATCTCGATCTGATATGACAGACTGTGGGATCCCAAAGTGAACCCATACTCGTTCAAAGAAGAGTTTAGCAGTAGCTTCTGCTGTGATATTCTTCTTACAGGCCGCCATAATGGCCATCTTCGAGAATCTATCAACGACCACGAAAACACAGTCATTGCCATTCTTAGTAGAGGGCGGTCCCGACATGTAATCCATGGAGATGGATTCCCATGGTCGACTAGGGGTAGGTAGTGGAGTATATAGGCCTTGCTTCTTGATGGTCGGCTTAGCAATGGCACAAGCAGTGCAGGATCTGATGTGCTTCTCGACATCCTTTCAAAGATTCGGCCAATAGAAATACTTCTGTAGTATTGCTACTGTTTTCTCGACCCTGAAATGCCCAGCAACCCGACTGTAGTGTGCTTCCCATGTCATCTTGGCATGCTCGCTTGAAGGAACACACAGGTGTCCCAGGTGACATAAAAGTGCATCTTGGAGGTGAAAATTTGGAACTTGCGTGCCCCCCAAGAGTGCCTTGTAAGTGTGGCCGAATTCTGGGTCACTCTCATAGAGAAGCGGCCAATCAGAAGTCTCGTGCCCACGAGAGTTGAGCACGGTGGTGAGCGCCACGATCGGTGGTCGGCTGAGGCAGTCTGCAACATTATTGGTGCTACCCTTCTTGTACTTGATGTTCAAATGAAACTGTTGCAGATATGTGGACCACTTCTGATGGCGATCATTCTGCAACTTCCCTTGTGTCTGTATGAACTGCAGGGGCCGGGGTCTGTGTGGATGATTGTTTCCTTCCCCAAAATGTAATGCTTCCATTGTCGACAGGCTTGCACAATGGAATAAATTTCTTTGTCATAGGTGGGATACTTGCGAACTGTCTCAGACAATGTCTCACTGTGATATGCCACTGGATGTCCCTGTTGAGTAAGAACCGCCCCAATAGCATAGTCAGAGGCATCTGTCTCGATCTCGAACGGCTGCTGCAAGTCTGGTAAGGTGAGCACTAGGGTAGAACATAGGTGATTTTTCAATTCTTTGAACGCCTTCTGTTGATGTTCCAACCAAAATAATTTTGCTCTCGCTCCTCCTTTGGTGACTTGACTCAAGGGCCAAGTGATATGAGAGAATCCCAACACGAATCTACGGTAAAAATTAGCAAGACCCAGAAAGCTACGAAACTCTGTTATAGTAGTCGGGGCTGGCCAATCCCGAATGACTTGGATCTTGGCTGGATCCACATGCACCCCCTTTTCATCAATAATGTATCCCAGATATTGAACCTGGGTCATGCCAAACGTGCACTTCTCCAAATTGGCACACAACGTGTGTTGCCGCAGTGTTTGGAGGACTTGTCGGATGTGATGAAGGTGCTCTTCCCAAGTCTTGCTGAAGATCAGAATGTCATCCAAGTACACCACTACGAATGAGTTGGTGAATGGCCGCAAGATGTCGTCCATCATCCTCATGAAGGGTGCGGGAGCATTCGTCAACCCGAAAGGCATGACCAGCCATTCAAAAAGGCCTTCCTTAGCTTTGAAGGCAGTCTTCCACACATCAGAGGGTTCAATTGGTACCTGGTGATACCCAGACTTCAGGTCGATCTTACTGAAATATTTTGCACCTTGGAGTTGGTCCAGAAGGTCATCAATCCGTAGGATTGGGTACCTATTCCGGACAGTGATCTTGTTCAGCGCCCGATAGTCAATACAGAGTCTCCACGTCCCATCCTTCTTCTGTACCAACACGATCGGGCTCCCACAGGGCGATGAACTTGGTCTGATGTGACCTTTCTGCAACAGCTCCTGAATCTGCCTCTTGATTTCATCATTTTCTAGAACAGAGCATCGATAGATCGGTCCATTGGGTAGTGGCGCACCTGGGGTCAGATCAATCGGGTGCTTGACCTGGCAGTGCAGAGGAACCCCTGTGGGTGAGGTGAAGATGTCCCCGTACTTCTCCACGACCTTATCCATTTGTTGTTGTCGTGCAGAGGGGCCCTGTCTGGAGGTCGTGGCCACAGTCTTCTTCTTGCCCTGGGGGCGGATCATCAGAAAAACGAATTTTCTGGTTTGGGAAATGAGCTTACTACATTGTTTTGCAGTAACCAAAGAGATAGTCGTAGGAGGTGGTACCTCTGGTATCCTGTACAACTTATTTCCCAAATTAATAATAACAGCACGAGGTCGAGACTCATACACAGCATGACGCTTCCACAAGTATGGTTGTCCTAATAATACATCAGAAACATCAATAGGAGCAACGTCACATAATACCTCATCCGTGAAGGGCTTGATGCTATAGGGAAGGCGACACTGCCGGCTGGCGCGGAGATCTCGTCCTTGGTGAAGCCACCCGATGGTGTATGGATGTGGGTGAGCTGTGGTCGGCAAGCCCAACCGCTTCACGGCGTCTGCTGAAATGAGGTTTTTTTGGCTCCCATTGTCGACAATGAACTGTACAGGGGAGCCCTTTACCCACATCTGGGAGTGGAAGAGACGTTCCTCCTCCTCTGGATCTTCCGGTTCCTCCTTCTGGACCTTTGTAGTGGCAACGGTGGCGTTGGGCTCCGCATCAATAATCTGTTTCCCTTTTTCATTCCCCTTTTCAGGTTCTGATTCGGAGTCGGATTATGCATCTGACTCAGAAGCCCTCATCTCGGCCACTAGCGACTGCTTGGCCCGACACTCACTTGTGTTGTGAGTGGAGCTCTTATGGAACTCACACCACTTTCCCGTGTCCTTCTTTGGCTTTACGGTGTTGTTCTTTTCTTGTGGATTTGACGGGTTGTCTTTAGCCGCCATGCCTTGGCTCTGTCCTTTGTTCTACGGTTTGGAAGCACCTTTTCCTTGCTTTTGATTCGCAGATCCAAAGTCTTGCTTCTTTTGTTTGAATTTCTACTCAATCTTGGCAGCATACCGGTATGCCGTACCAAGCGAGGAGATGTCGAGGAACTCCATTTCCTCCTGAATGTATCTGTGCAGACAACTGCGATACTTTAGCACCAAATGTTTCTCTAAATCTTTGATACCCAACTTTGTGCGCAGGGTATGGAACAGATTCGTCAGCTCGTGCACATCTTGATCCCTTTGTTGTCGCAGCGTGGTCCATTGTATGTACTTGTCCTCATAGCTCCCCACGGGATAGTACTGTTCCTTGACGGCGTCTGGGAAAGAATTCCAAGTTGGTACGGCCGAGAACAGAGAGGGTTCTGTCTGGTCCTTGTTCTCACAGTAGGTTTCCCACCAGTCCTTAACATGGGGGGTAGCTTTGAGGAGTGCAAAAATAATCTTCTCCCGGTCTGAAAAGTCATGAACAGAGAAATATCCTTCTAATAGATTCAACCATCTATCTACGTCATCTGCATCTATTTGACCCTCAAATATGGGAATGTCAAAATTTACTTGTACCTTAAAGGGAGTCGCAACTCTAGAGTGGCTACTGGATGCAGATGCGCTGCCGGTGGGCAGCCGTTGAAGGATCTGAACAAAGTTATCCATCATCGCGTTCCTTTGTTTTTCGAGGGCCTCCTCGAGCAATATTTTGATAGGATCTCCTGCTCCCTCATCTTTCTTTTCGTCCCCCATGGGCGTCCGTCGAGGTTTGCGAGGCTGATCTTGCAAAGGTTCCACCAGATCAAGCCCTAGCTCCTTATACCCCGACCTCGTTGGGGACATGCAAAGAAGGATCGAGAAAAAAGCAGACCGCTCTGATACCACTGATCCAGATTTATGCAGGAACGCAACAGAATAAACATATAAACATAAATACAGAGATGCAGCGGAAATAACACTTCATTTCATTAATATCAAAGAACTGAAATTTGCTTACAGACAGAATGGAAATAAAACTAGCTAGGGCGCTGGTAGCTATCTCCGAGAAGAGATGTGGCGGCTACAGGCCTCTGAACTGAGTTACAATGAGGCTCGAGGGCCTATTTATTATTGAGAAACAATGGAGAACCCTCAACATCCCAAAAACCTAACCCTAGGAGATGAAGCGCCAAACTATGGGCCCCGTTTGGGTAAATTGGTGTTTCAACTTCCCAGGGACGTAACTTTGGCATACTATCTCCGTTTGACGCACATGATACATCATTAGAAAGCTCTATCCAAGGACTACAACTTTTGTGACGATTTTGATGATCAAAATTGCAACAAATTTACCCAAAAAACGTCGTTTAGGGCCTCAAAACGGCTCCGGAAGTTCAGGACCCGAAAAACTGCTAAAAATAGTAAGTTATGCCAAAACTGAAAAACTGAAAGAGAAAATGGTGGGGGGCCAAGTGGAATAGGTGGGTGGCCACCAATATCCACCTGGATCATCCTTGCCACTTGGCACCTTCTACTAAGACTCCACTTAATTCCTCCATGACATCACAATCCCCATTAGACTCAATGAATTGTTCCTCCACATTTTCTTTCTTATTTTCATCTAATAAAGAACCCAACATCCCTTGAATCTGTTTGTGTTTAAAATCAATTCTCACTGGATGAGAAGATACATCCAGGGTGGCATTGTCTAAACTTTTTTCAAACCTTATAAATGGAGATGAATATTCTCCTTGTTCATTCCCTGCCTCCATCCAATTCTTGTTGCCTATACATTTCTTTTTCCTTCCTCCTCATATGATGTACTATTTTGAATTTTCTATTCTTTGCATATCAAACATTATAAAGCCTCTTGCACACTATTCTCATCTCTTTCATTTGAACATAATTCCGATAATCATTGCATTTATGAAGAAAGGATATATTCATGTGAAACCCTGTCCAGCTACTTCTCTTGGCTAATGCCATCATATTCATCCCACAGAGAATCTGACAATTGAATGTCGACTTGACCAAAGGCATTGCTTACTTCCTGCTAAGATTGAACAAGAGAGTCAAAATCTCTCCTTCCAGGGGGCATTACTCTGTGCTTTGAACTTGAAGTTTGCCTCTTTTCCCTTCCCTTCTATCCCGAGACTCCAAAAACTTGCTGCAGCCCATACTTTCTGTCTCCTCTGCCCACTGAAATTTCAAAAGCACTTCATCCTCGCCCTTATATGCTCCTTTAGTTTGAAATCCAAAATCATCATTTCCAATATTCTTGTTTTCCATATTTACTTCTGTTGAATCTGTATTTTGTGCTAGGTTATGAGTATATTGTTTTAAATTATTCACTTCAGAACAAAGACCAATCATAAGAATATTCTTATTTTGTGCAGGCCTGCAATCCATGACTGAGGAGGAATTGACAACAAACAACAAACCACATTGCTCAGAGGCATTCAACAAAATTGGCAGATCTTTGGTGTTTTTTCTCAAATTCATCCCTGACTGTTCAGACGCTGGCTGATTCTTCTTACCTGTATTTTAAAACCCATCTCCCAACATATATAGCCATCTAGAAGGTAATGACTCTTTGAGCCCTTTGAAAATACACCACATAATAATCTCTGCCCAATTGTTTGAGCTGCTTATCAACTCACCAATGTCTGGTCCAAACAAGTTTCCTTCAATGATCAAATTAATTTCCTCTTTTCCAATAGAGTTTAGAAGCATTTGCAAAGATTCTAGAGTTGTTGCTTCTGACCATACATTTAAAGGTCTCAAATTGCTTGATCTATATGTATTTGCACCATTTGAACTGAAAGCTATATTGTGCAAAGTTGTTTCAAGCTCAAAAGTATTATCCTGCCTATAGAAGCCTGAACCCCAATAATCCTCGCAGTGGCCACTTTCACCAAGTGGAATATGTGCTTCATCAACATCATCAAACCTCAAACCTCAATTGCACTTCCAAGTTTTTCTCTATAACAATTTTTGTGAGTCCTGCTTGCCGGACACCAGTTACAAACTTTCTTTCAGTTGAAAATTCACAACAATTGAATTTAAATTAGCCTCACGTGGGCTGTGTTTCATTTTTAGTATATTTCGCTTGATTATTTATTTATACAATCTCCCCACTTCTCTTATCCATGTTCCAGCGTTCCTTTGCACCTCTTGGTGCAATTGCTAGTTATAAGAATATTTAAGATTCTGGATCTATCAATCTGAGATGGATATTGCAATATAAATCTGAAGGATTCATGAGATTACTTCATGTTTGATCAGATGTTTTTAATGATAAATGTTATCTTGTAAGAAAATTTCAAAATTTGAAGTCATATTAATTCAGTACATTGATGCAAATTCATACGCTGATACAATGGTGCAAATGCATGGATTTAGTTTTTGAATGATATATGATGGTTTAATAGGAAGACAAGACACTCGCAACCACCATTATAAGCTTAAGATCCAGGATTCTCATGAAAACCAGTCAAAGGAAGGAGCAGCGGGCAGGTTAACCTTAAACATATGTAAAGCCATCCTTATTTTGACTAGGCGGAGAGACGTTTCGTTACAATATGGACTAGCTGTCATATTCATCAGTTTTGATTTTCTTGTAAGATGTCTCATTTCTGCAGTGGAATAGGTTTTTCTTGATGTTCTATGCATTCTTTCTGGTTTATGGCAATGCAGGTGAACGAATCACTAAGGGCGACTAGAGATGATTCGGGGCTTAGCATGTCAAATTTGGAGTAAATTCACAGAGGTAAAGTGCCAGCAACATTGACAGGGACATTAAGGTGCAAAAATAATGGAGCAAGAGACAATTAGTCAGATCGCAATTGTGCTATGGACCCACTCTGCTTTCTAAGCAAGACAGGGAGGATTGGCATTAATTTTGTGCGGTTGATTGATTTCCCATCAACCCATGATATATGCTGGGACTAATTTCGAGGGGATGATTTGGTAGATCAAACCCAATACAAGCTATTTAGCAAAAATGTTTGAGGGCAAGCTATAAGAAAAAAATTGCTTGAGCAGAGATGAATTGGGTTGATCCATGATGGATTCTGAATTATGTTTTTCAGGTTTGTTCTCATGGGCTATTCAACATAAAGAAGATGAACACTCATGTACCTCTCCTCCGCTATGGCATCCTCGATCAAGTTCTTATCCCATGTCTACAGACACGGCATGTTCATATCCATACCCCATGTTAGCCAGGGCAGAGGATATTGCCAAAGGCAAACAGGAGCTCATGAAAATGTTTGAAGGAATGCTTGAATCAGCTTATGAATTGTCCCTCAGTGATCTGGTGGAGCAGAAGGCTGCCATACAGAAGAGATCAAATGAAGAAGTGCAAACAGAAAGACATAAAGCAGAGGATAGGAGTTCAGGAAAGCAGGACAAGAGGAAGACAAGTGGAAGCTAAATAAATGGGTCAAGTAAGAGTAAGGGAGAAAATACTAAACCATTTCTTCTCAATATATTTATTCCCAGAAGCTTGACAAACTGATTTCATTCTACCTCTAGGTCAATACCCACAAGTTGTTCTCAGCTAAAGAGCCATGATTCAGAGAAAGGATCAGGGAATACATATCCTGTTGCAAACCTATATAAGATAAAGACATCCTATTCTCCTACTGGTTCTTCAATTGGCTTCTCCATGGTGTCTCCTAAACCATCTTCTGCCCAGGATGGTAGGTCTTATCAGGTTCTTCCAGCTTCTACCATACATGTTGGTTATAATTTTGGCCTTTGAAAATTGAGCATGAGTCGATGCTCATTATGTTTACACTTTATTCTCCGAGACTATTTGCCAGGTGCTTCTTCTGTGTTTCTCTTCATGCAACTTCTGAATTTTCAATTTCTGACCATTGAATATATTTTATCTTAATTATGAGCTGGCAAACCCCAGGGTTCAAGCTTAACTCCATGCTTAATAACCACCCATGGCTTAAGAAGTCCACGCCAGTCACTTAAAAATTCTGAACATCACAATCTATCTACTTACAATTTCACTTATAACAGCCCCAGTGCCTTGAGATGCTATCTTTTACTCTTAAAATGTGGGAACATAAGATTATAAATTAACGGGGAGGTAGCACCTTCATTAAGAACTGATTATTTTATTAAACCTATCATTAAGGAGTGGAAAGATGGAACCTTAAAATGTTTGATTTAGATGTTTCTTCCCACGTCAGTCTTGTTGTCGAGTGTGAACTTCATCCATGCTTTTTGTTGAAGTTTTATCATATTTCATCTCTTTATGATCATGTTTTATCCATGTCGGTTGACATCAGAACAGTTTTTGGCATGCAAGTAAACTTTGAGAAAGCAACCCCTGAGTCATCCTGAAATCAAAGTCTTTCTACATATACATCAAAAAATGTTAGGACATGCTAGTGAAAAGTTGTATACTACTAATTAACTATTGTCTGTTTTCTTTCGTTTATTTTTTTTATCACGAGAATCGATAATTAACTATTGTCATTTTTTTATTTTTTTATTTTTTATTTCAGTATTAGGAGAATTTATTTCTCTTTCCTTCTTCTTCTTCTTCTTCTTTTATTTTTTTATTTTTTATTTTTATTTTTTTATAATTTTCAGTATTAGGAGAATTTCTTTCTTTTTCCTTTATTTTTTATTTGTTGGGTATTAAGAGAATTCCTAAACTTACTGCTTCTCTCTGAGGAGGCCCAGGGTCATGTCTGAGGGGCTAACCCTATACTCCTGAACCTAATGCATTATGCAACTGCCCACAGACACACTAGGTGTGTTAACTGAGTTTCAAACCTGGGTGGGGCCTCAATATTGCTCAGCAAAAACTTTCTTCCTTGGACGAATCTGGGGGAGGTCCAGGATCAACCTTTGTGGCTGCCTTATAACACCAAGAGTATATCCAACAACTTTTAAGCCAGATACAAGCTAGATATACCAGATCTTATGATTTAGAAAGAGCCTTATAACACCAAGAGTATATCCAGCAACCTGTAAGCCAGATATACCAGATCTTATGATTTAGCAAGAGCATTTTAACACCAAGAGTATATCCAGCAACCTGGAAGCTAGATATAAGCCAGATATACCAGATCTTATGATTTAGCAAGAGCGGAGACTCTAGGAAATGGGGAGTCTACTCCTTGAGGCGAGATCATAGCAGGCCATATACTCAATGGGATTTGAACCTCGGTCTCGTTAGTTTCACCCTGTGAAGCCATATACTCAATGGGATTTGAACCGCGGTCTTGTTAGTTTCACCCAGTGAAACTTACCGTTAAACCACATATCATTGTATAATTAACTATTATCTATTACTTGAAACATTTTTAAAACTTTAAAGTCCCTGGCTGATTGGATTGCTCTAACACTGAGCCGCTTGCCCTTTCACGATGTAGGTTAACAGATTTTTGAACCTGGGCGGGGCCTCAATAATGGTCAGCAAACACTTTCCAATGCAGGTCGTCCACCGTTTGGCCTAGCACAATAGGCTAATTAACAATTTTTTGTTACTTGAAAAATTTCTGAAACTTTTAAGTCCTTGGTTGGTTGGATTACTCAAACACTGAGCCACTTGCCCCATGCAAACACTTTCCAATGTAGGTCGTCCACCGTTTGGTCTAGCGCAATAGGCTAATTAGCAATGTCTGTTATTTGAAACATTTCCAAAACTTTAAAGTCCTTGGTTGGTTGGATTTCTCTAACACTGAGCCACTTGCCCCTTCATGAGGGACGCCCTTAAGGGTTCAGCATAGATGTGTGTATTCCTATTTCCAACACCCTCGTTAGGCCACACTTTGGGTAAGGTCCCCTGCCTAACCTCAAGCAAAACTAGCTCTATCCTCGTCTTGAAAATTATACATACTAAGATTTACCCCAGATTTTCCTTTGGCCAGTGTGCTACTGTACTACTGAGCTACATGCCCCTTCATTGTGGGCATCATTAATGGTTCGACCTAGATGTACGGATTGCTATCTCCAACAAAGAAAACACCTAATTTGGAAGTAAAGCATCAAAACTGAATGAAAGAGAATGTATAATGAACAAAGTTTTTATGCCAACATTCTACCATATTCCAAAGTTTTCATGTTTGAATTCTAAGTCATTTATATAGATTTTAATCATTGCTTTATGTTTAATTGAGTATAATTGCAGCCCAATTCGTCTCATATTTAATCATCCCTGAATTAGGTGTGCTCATGCTCCTAAGTCATGACTTTTGGACCAGTGTGTGGAAGTGCTCGTTGCTCTGTTTCCAAAGGTTTTGAGAGTGGTCATTTCAAAAGTCATCCCCGTTTCCAAATGTTGTCCTTACCCTGTTTCAGGCAACTAAGACTTCAAAATATTGTGCTCTTTGGTTGAATCAAAAATTTTATTTGCATATTAAAGACTGGGAATCCAAAAGGAAAAAGTGGTTCCATTTACATATATGTGCAACCTAAATTTTCCAAATTCTTTTTATTACACTCCATCCATCTATTTCGTTGCAGCATTCCTAGTCCTTTAGTATTCAATTATAACTCTATAAAGTCAAGATGGCCATCCATATTCAAAGGCTTCTGCTTTTTTTTGGGTTATCTTCTAATAAGGATTTTTATTTCCAAGTAATTCAACTACCAAAGGTAGTACATGCGAGTAGAGAAGTAATTCAACTACCAGTTATTCTCCTACATAGTACATGCTTTGATAGATTATATCAAAAGTCTTACCAATACAATAACATTGATTGTTGTATGTGGACATTTTTGTTCAGGATGGTCCATTACATAATCAAGATAAAGTGTTGGATCATGCAATTGCACTTTCTCTTTTTGAAGAACTAACCAAACCAGATGGTATATGATGGAAATTTCATTTTTTTACAGTTAATTTTAGTTTAATTATATCATTTAGCTCGATGCTTTTCATATATTCAACTAAACCTTTGTTGCTTAACAAGACTTTGTCATTTCCATGTTTTAGTGAAACTGTTTATGGTTTGATATTCTCATACAACCTTCATCAAGTTACATGCACCCTCATTAGAAAAAACAAGAAAATTTTGCTTGCCATGACTATCGTTCTTTGTTATTGTTGACTTAAGAAAGTGTTTTAGCTAAGAAACTAGTTTCAAGGTTATGGCATAACTTGTCATGTAAATTGAAGAGAATTTATATCCAAAATGTTAACTTGTAAACTAGTTAGTTGGTTTTAGGCTTTCTATTTAAAATCTACTTCAGTTTGAACTTTGAACGAGTTGTTCCATAGACTTGAATGTTAAGAGATTTTGGTGTAAGGATTAAAAATTAGCCCGTAAGGCTTCTCAGTTATTCATTTATTTTATCTAATATAACATTTACTATTAAATTAGAACCACTCGGCACAAATACGTCATAGATCAAGATCATACTTTGTAGAGTGTCGTAGAATAAAAATAGGAGTAAGGACACTGAGTTCTTTCAGTTTTCCTGGTTCTTATTCCTTTGGTGTATCTTTGCACCTTTAGGGGCAATTGCTAGTTTAAATTCCAATTCTTTAAAGGGTGCTAGCTCAATGGAAGAGCACTTGCTTTACAAGCAGGAGGTTGGTGGTTAGATTCCATCGTGCCCTGATATTCATATATAGGGAATGACGAAGATCAATTTTTGGTGACGGATGCTCTTTTGACCATCACCAATGAGCTTATGGTGACATTTTAGACCCTCACCAAAATATGAAATGGTGATGGTCAACGAACGCCACCATATATACGCATCAATATTGACGACAATTAAAGTTCTATCACAATAAATCGTTGTTGTTTATATGAAATGGTGACGGTCACTGTTTGTCATTATAGTCATTATTCGTGACGGACCTTGATGTCACCAATGTGTTTATGGTGATGGTCAATGAACGTCACCATATATATGCACCAATAGTGACGGCCATGAAAGGTCCATCACAAAAAATCGTTGTTGTTCATATGAAATGGTGACGGTAACTATCCGTCATTATAATCAATATTCGCGACGGACCTTGAATGTCACCATAACACATACTTTCGGCGATGCCACCTTTGGTGACGTTCAGTTTTTTGGTGACGGAGGCTATTTTCTGTCACCATTGCTCATATGAAATGGTGACGGTCACTATCCGTCACTATAAATCATTATTGGTGACGGACCTTGAATGTCACCACAACACCTATACTTTCGGCGACGCCACCTTTGGTGATGTTCAGTTTTTTGGTGACGGAAGCTATTATCTGTCACCATTGCTCATATGAAATGGTGACGGTCACTATTCGTCACTATAAATCATTATTGGTGACAGACCTTGAATGTCACCAAACACCTATACTTTCGGCGATGCCACCTTTGGTGACATTTAGTTTTTGGTGACGAAGGCTCTTTTGACCCTCACCAATGAGCTTACGGTGACCATTTTCGCCCCTCACCAATGTGCTTTTTCTTTTAGTGTAAATCATATTTATATAAACAAAATGTTAAATAATATAATGTTTTCATATTCAAATGTTGAAATTTTTTTAATAAAGTAATACTTTACATGTCCACGAATGTAATTGTTTTTCATGCCCAAGTTTGTTGGCCAACCAAACAAATGTTTTCATATTAAAATGTTGTGTTGTTTAAACATCGGTCTTGCGACACTTGGGAGAAACCATTGGAAAAGTGACATTTCTCATAAATATATCAGTCTTGCAATGTTTGGCTTCACAACGTCACAATACCAAAGTCTATATGAGAAACGTCACTTTTCTGACGGTTTCTCCCAAGCGTTGCAAGACCGAAAGATGTGTAGGTGATGTCGCAATTCTGACGTTTCATCCCATAGATGTCGTAACATCAAAAAAATGTTTAGAACATTGCAATTCTGATGACAAACATAAACGTCACAAAAGCAACGATATCCCTAAACGTTGGTATAGTGACGGTTTGTAGCGAGATTTGAAAAATTGATAGAAATTGGGGAAATTTCAGACATTACGAAAAAAGTGTCAAAACTAAAGTGTCAGAATTTCTGCCAGATGTACTAGTGACAACACCTGTGGACTTGAATTCTATGGGCTTGAGTATCACCTTCCCACCTTCAAACAATACCTCAAGCCCCTTCTCGTCATTTAGTGAGATAGACAAAATGTTATATATGAGTAATGGTACAAAGTACATCCTAAACTCACATCAACTAGCGTGAGTCCATCCCAAATGACACGACACCCGATGCTCTATTCTCTTTTCGACTCTTGTCGCCCACCACCATGTGAAACTTTGAGTCCCACTCATCTATAGTCTAAAATACATCTTGCTAACCTACGGTGTGCTTCAACACACCATTGTTCACTTACCATGCAACCTCATTGATGATAACCTTAGGGAAATGAGAGATAAAAGAAAAATAGTCACTCTCTAATACCTTGGAGAGGTCATCAATCTTGGTAGAAGTGGAAACACCTCCAACCTACTCCCCTTTCTTCTCATTATCTCCTTGCTTCTTCCTTAGAAACTTAGTTGAATAATTACCATATTCATCATAGTTGAAACACTTGATCTTGCTCAAGTAATTTTTTTTTCTATCCCTTCATTCTTGCTACAAGAGCCATGTCATCATTAAAAGCCTTGTTTTTCAGATGAAGATCCTCATCTCACAACTCTTACTGAATGAATTCATGACACAACTTGTTCTAGTATGGCAGCTTGTCCCTGGCAACAATCCCTTTGATGAACAACTTCCACTTTGGAATAAACCCCTTCAAATAAATCATCACCATCTCAAAATATAAAAAATTCTCACCAATCATGGCAAGGTCATCTCAAACCTATGACAATCTCGTTGGATAT
This sequence comes from Pinus albicaulis, assembly GCA_034641835.2. Lineage (NCBI taxonomy): Eukaryota > Viridiplantae > Streptophyta > Pinopsida > Pinales > Pinaceae > Pinus > Pinus albicaulis. The sequence continues at coordinate 223,917,127 of CM076583.1, forward strand.
GAAGTCACCCCTTCACCCTGTATGATCTTAGTGGCCTTTAAATTGTCCTTAAATAGCAATAGTCGGTTCTCATTCTTATTATTGACTAAATCATGAAGATATTTCCACATCTCATGGGGAATCTTCTTCCCAGACATATAAGGTATTAGAGGATACTTGAAACCCTCTAGGATGATCAACTTGGCCCTCATATCTATCTCTTCATACACTTCTAGCTCCTTAGGGTCACTCGACTTCTTCACATATTTCTCGGAAAAGTACCAAATATTGTTCACGAAAAGAACCAACTTAATCCTTTCCTTCAAAGGATTACAGGCAGAAAACCCTTCCCACCCATCCCTATATCACAGACCAACCAACAAATTAGACATTGGGGTGAGCCTTTCAATAATCATGTGACCAACTCCCTCTCAATCTGTAGTCCTTGTGCACAATCTGATTTGTTGGCCCTTCAAAGTAGCTCTGAAACCATGTTGTTTTTTCATGACACAGGAATCTATATTAGGGTTTTATAATCTCTAAAACTATTGATCCAAAATAATTTTCATAGTCGAATATAAACAACATTAAATCAACTAGTGCAGAAAATAGATTTTTTTTTTTTTATAAATTTTAACAACCCAACTTATTTATATTAAAAAAATGTAACAACACTATCTAGGGCTCCCGTACTAGGGATAATGGCCCTCATACATCCACTGATACAAGAATACAAACTAGAGCATTTTTTCAACAACTATGACAACCAAATTTCCCTAAATAAGATACAATATAATGTCTTAGATGACGTAGTCAACTTCACAAATTCCCTTTGTCGTATCCTGAACACATATGCTAGTCCTTCTGCTCCCAATCTAGAACACTTCATCTATAAATAGTCCTACTCCTTTAGGTGACTAAACATGACTCACCAATATATTGTCTAGCTGATAATTTGCTCATCAATGACTCAACATATAGCAACTCTTGTTGAGTTGTTCATAACTTCGTTTGTGAACAACTTTAGTTTTCCCATTGTTTCTCCTCAAATCCTTTGGGACTTCCTCCCTCTATTTGCTTCCTGCGATGCTCTAATGAAGACACATTTTGAGCTGAAAGGATGCCACCTATCAATGCAACATGTCCTTACCAAAAAATGAACTCGGGCAGGTCAAACTTCTCCCTTTGACCTTCTTTTATTCTTTAAATATCAGTAACAGAGCTCTCCAAAGTCCACTCTCCTTACAACTATTAATTTCCTTATTTCCAACTGATCTAGGGATACATTGGGAACCTAATTTCTACCCTCCAATAGCCTTGATATAACCAACAATAATTTTTCCAACGTGGATTCTATCGACTATCGACAAATCAAACTTATGCACATAAAAAACATACCTTTTTTTTATTGTTATAGGTTTGTGTCTTCTGTTGTAGATTTCATCATGGTTAGGTTTTATATCAATCCACATCATCTCCTTTTTCTGATCATAATAACAATACTCCTGATGTGTCTTCATTCCTCCTTCGCTCCTCTTCCCTTCATTGGATACTTGGATCCTCAGAAAACGAGTCGTCCACCTCAGGAAAGTCTGCAACCCAAAAATAAGTCTTTCCAAACAAAAACGAACCTAGAAATAGTTGAAAATAACCTGCCCCTACTTTTGATATAATAGGCCCTCAACGAAGTCATAAGAAGCACTAGATCACATGATCCTCTCCTTTGCTTAATTTTCTTCTGATCTACAACCTATTTTAAATGTGTATGCTATGAATTTTTTCACTTTGAATGTTTTCTGCTAGCCTCAATGTCACCTTATTTTATATGCTTTTCTTGGGTCTCAAATATTAGCCCTTAGAACATGCACAAGACACCCAGGCAATCACAACTTATCAAAACTGATACATGCGTCCTTGAACAAAATGGCCTGACCTGACCCAAATGTGCTCAGTCGGGCGACCTCACATAGCACGACACAGCGCGCCTGACGGAATGATGCCACAACAGAGCAAATGGAAAATGGGCCACCTAAACATGCACAAGGCACCTAGGCATTCACAACATAGCAAAACTGATACGGGCACCCTCGAACGAAATGGACCAACCCGACCCGAACGCGCCCGGTCGAGCGACCTCACATGGCACGACACGGTGCGCCCAACCGAACGATGTCACAAGGGAGAAAACGACAAATGGGCCGCTCGAATGTGCACAAGGCACCCGAGTAGTCACAACATAGAAAAACTGATACGGGTGCCCTCGAACGAAATGGGTCGTGGCGAACGCGTCTGGTCGGGCGACCTCACACGGCGCAATACGACGCACTCAACTGAATGATTCCACATGGGAGAAAATGGCGAATGGGCCACCCGAACGTGCACAAGGCACCCGGGTAGTCACAACTTAGAAAAACTAATACGGACACCCTTGAATGAAATGGTCCGACCCGAATGTGCCCGGTTGGGCGACCTCGCACGGTGTGCCTGACCGAATGATGCCACAAGAGATAAAATGGAAAACAGGATGCTCGAACGTGCACAAGGCACCCGGGTGGTCAAAACTCAGCAAAATTGATAAGGGCACCCTCAAACAAAACGAACCGACTCGATAGCACCCGTTCGGGCGACCTCACATAGTGCAACACGACGCACCCGACTGAACAATGCCACAAGGGAGAAAATAGAAAATGAGCTGCCTGAGCATGCACAAGGCACCTGGATGGTCAAAACTTTGCAAAACTGATACGGGCGCCCTCGAACAAATCGACCCAACCAGAACTTGCCCGGTCGGGCGCCTTCACAGGGCGCGACACGGCGTGCTCGACCAAATGATGCCACAAGGGAGAAAATGGAAAATGGGCCACTCAAACATGCACAAGACACCTGGGCAGTCATAACTTAGAAAAAATCATATGGGCACCCTTGCAAGAAATGGCCTGGCCCGACCCGGCCGCACCCGGTCGAGCGACCTCACATGGCACGACACAGCATGCCTGACCGAATGATGCCACAAGGGAGCGAATGTAAAATGGGCCACCCGAATGTGCACAAGGCACCTGGGCAGTCACAACTTAGAAAAACTGATACGGGTGCCCTCGAACGAAATGGCCAAACTCTACCTGAACCCGCCTGGTCCGGTGACATCACATGGCGTGACACGCCGTGCCCGACCGAATGATGCCACAAGGGAGAAAACAGAAAATGGGTCACCCAAACATGCATAAGCTAGCTGGAGAGTCACAACTTACCAAAATTGATACAGGTGCACTTGAAAAAAACGACCCGACCCGAACGCGACTATTTGGGCAGCCTCACAGGGTACCACACGACGCACCCGAACGAACGATGCCAGAAGGTAGAAAATGCCAAATAGGCCACCGAAACATGCACAAGGAACTTTGGTGGTCAAAACTTAGCAAAATTGATATGGGCGCCCTCGAACGAAACGACCCAACCTGACCCGAACACGCCCGGTCGGGCGACCTTAGACGGTACAACACGGTGTGCCCAACCGAACGATGCCACAATGGAGAAAACAACAAACGGGCGACCGAAACATGCACAAGGCACCCAGGCAGTCACAACTTAGCAAAAATAATACGACCACCCTCGAACGAAATGGCCCGACCCAACCTGAATGCGCACAGTCAAACGACCTCACACGATGCGACACGGTGCACCCAACCAAACCATGCCACAAGGGAGAAAATGGAAGACGGGTCGCTCGAATGTGCACAAGACACCCGGGTGGACATAAATCAGCAAAAATAATACGGGCACCCTCGAACAAAATGACCCAACCCGACCACGCCCGGTCGGGCTACCTCACATAGCGCGAGATGGCGCACCTGACCAAACGATGCAACAAGTGAGAAAATGGAAAATTGGCTGCCCGAACGTGCACAATGCACACGGGTGGTCACAACTTAACAAAACTAATACAGGCGCGCTCGAACAAAATGACCCGACCTGAACGCACACGGTTGGGTGACCTCACGCAGCATGACACAACGTGCCCGAAAAAATGATGCCACAAGGGAGAAAATGACTAACGGGCCACCCGAACATGCACAAGGCACCCGGGGTGGTCACAACATAGCAAATTAATACGGGTGCCCTCAAATGAATCGGCCCAACCAGAACGCGCCCGGTCGGGTGCCCACACACAACACGACATAGCATGCCAAACCGAACAATGCCAGAAGGGAGAAAATGGAAAACGGGCCATCCGAAGATGCACAGGGCACCCAGATAGTCACAACTTAGCGAAACTGATACGGGCGCCCTTGAACAAAATGACCCGAATGCACTCGATCAAGCGACCTCACACGGCATGACCACAACTTACCAAAACTGATATGGGCGCCCTCAAACGAAACGACCTGACTTGAACACACATGGTCGGGCGACCTAACACAGCGTGACATGGTGTGCCCGAACGAATGATGCCATAAGGGAGCAAATGGAAAACAGGCTGCCCGAACGTGCACAAGGCACTCGGGTGGTCACAACTTAGCAAAATTGATACGGGCACCCTCAAACGAAATAGCCAAACCTGACCCAAATGCATCCGGTCAGGTGACCTCACACGACGCGACACGAAGCGCTCGACCGAACGATGCCACAAGGGAGCAAACGGAAAATGGGCTGCCCGAACATGCACAAGGCACCTAGATGGTCATAACTTAGCAAAAATGATACCGGCGCACTTGAATGAAACGACTCAACCTAAACATGCCCATTTGGGCGACCTCACAGGGCATGACACGACGCGCCCGACCGAACGATGTCAGAAGGGAGCAAACAAAAAATGGGCCACTGGAACGTGCACAAGGCACCTGGATAGTCACAACTTAGCAAAACTGATATGGGCACCCTTGAATGAAATATCTCGACCCGAGTCAAACACGCCCAGTCAGGCGACCTCAGACAGCACAACACGGCTCGCCTGACCGAGCGATGCAACAAGGGAGAAAATGGAAAACGGGCTCCCCGAACGTGCACAAGGCACCTAGGTAGTCACAACCTAGCAAAAATGATATGGGGACCCTCGAACGAAACAACCCGACCCAACTTGAACACACCTGGTCAAGTGACCTTACACGACGCGACACGGCGCGCCTGACTGAACCATGTCGCTCGAATGTGCACAAGGAACCTGGGTGGTCACAACTCAGCAAAACTGATACGGGCTCCCTCGATTGAAATGACTAGACCCAACCGCGCCTCGTCAGGCTACGTCACACAGCACGACATGGCGCACCCGACCAAACGATGTAACAAGGGAGGAAACGACAAATTGGCCACCCAAACGTGCACAAGGCACATGGATGGTCACAACTTAACAAAATTGATATCGGCACCCTCGAGCAAAACAACCCGACCTGAATTCACATGGTCCGGTGGCTTCACATAGCGTGATACGACGTGCCCAAAGGAACGATGCCCTAAGGGATAAAATGGCAAACGGGCTGCCCGAATGTGCACAAGGCACCGAGGCGGTCATAACTTAGAAAAATTGATATGGGCGCCCTCGAATGAATCGGCCCAACTAGAATGCGCCCAGTTTGGTGCCATCACACGGTGCGACACGGCGTGCCCGACCGAAAAATGCTACAAGGCAGCAAATGGAAAAAGGGCCGCGCGAAAATCCACAATGCACCCGGGTAGTCACAACTTAGCAAAACTGATATGGGTGCCCTCGAACGAAACAGCCTGACATGACCCAAATGCACTAGATCAGGCGACCTCACACGGCGTGACCACAACTTAACAAAACTGATACGGGGGCCCTCGAATGAAACGGCTCGACCTGAATATTCACGGTCGGGCGACCTCACACAACGTGACATGTCATGCCCAAACGAATGATGGTACAAGGGAGAAAATAGAAAACGGGCTGCCTGAATGTGCACAAGGCACCCGGGTGGTCACAACTTAGAAAAATTGATACGGGCGCCCTCGAACTAATCCGCCCCACCATAACGCGCCTGGTCGGGTGCCTTCACAAGGCGTGACATGGTACACCTGACTGAACAATGCCACAAGGGAGAAAATGGAAAACGAGCCACCCAAACATGCATAAGGCACCTGGGCAATCACAACTTAGCAAAACTGATACGGGCGCCCTTGAATGAAACGGCTTGACACGACCCGAACGCGCTACGTCGGGCGGCCTCACACGACATGACACGGCGTGCCCGACCAAACGATGCCACAAGGGAGCAAAAATAAAATGGGCCGTCCGAACATGCATAAAGTAGCCGGATAGTCACAACTTACCAAAATTGATACAGGTGCACTCGAACAAAATGACCTGACCCGAACGCACCTATTTGGGCGACCTCATAGGGCACCACATGATGCAACCGAACGAACGATGCCAGAAGGGAGAAAATGAAAAATAGGCCACCGGAACATGCACAAGGCACCTGGGTGGTTGAAACTTAGCAAAACTGATACGGGCTCCCTCGAAAGAAATGGCCTGACCTGACTCGAACACGCCCGGTCGGGCAACCTTAGATGGGGCAACACGGTGTGCCCAAATGAACGATGCCATAATGGAGAAAACAACAAACGGGCTGCTGGAACATGCACAAGGCACCAGGGCAGTCACAACTTAGCAAAACTAATACGACCACCCTCGAACGAAATGACCCGACCCAACCCGAACGCGCATGGTCAAGCGACCTCACACGACGCGACACAATGTGCCCAACCGAACCATGCCACAAGGGAGAAAATGGAAGACAGGTCGCTCGAATGTGCACAAGGCACCCAAGTGGACATAACTCAGTAAAACTGATACGGGCACCCTTGAACGAAATGACCCAACCCAACCATGCCCGGTCGGGCTACCTCACATAGCGCGACATGGCACACACAACCAAATGATGCAACAAGTGAGAAAATGGAAAATTGGCTGCCCAAACGTGCATAATGCACACGGGTGGTCACAACTGAACAAAATTGATAAGGGCATGCTCGAACAAAACAACCCGACCTGAACGCACACGGTCGGGTGACCTCACGCAGCATGACACGGCGTGCTTGAACGAATGATGCCACCAGGGAGAAAATGACTAACAGGCCGCCCGAACGTGCACAAGGCACCTGGGCAGTCACAACATAGCAAATTGATACGGGTGGCCTTGAATGAATCGGCCTAACTAGAATGCGCCCAGTCGGGCGCCCACACACAACGCAACATAGCATGCCCAACCGAACAATGCCACAAGGGAGCAAATGGAAAATGGGCCATTCGAAGATGCACAAGGAACCCAGACAGTCACAACTTAGCGAAACTGATACGGGTGCACTTGAACAAAACCACCCGAACACACTCGATCAGGTGACCTCACCCGGCGTGATCACAACTTAACAAAACTGATACGGGCGTCCTCGAATGAAACAGCCTGATTTGAACACACACGGTCAGGCGACCTAACACATTGTGACACGGTGTGCCCAAACGAATGATGCCACAAGGGAGCAAATGGAAAACAGGCTGCACGAACGTGCACAAGGCACCCGGGTGGTCACAGCTTAGAAAAATTGATATAGGCACCCTCAAATGAAACAGAAAAACCTGACCCAAATGCATCCAGTCAGGTGACCTCACACGACGCGACACGATGTGCCCGACTAAACGATGCCACAAGGGAGCAAATGACAAACGGGCTGCCCGAACATGCACAAGGCACCTAGATGGTCACAACTTAGCAAAACTGATACCGGCGCACTCGAACAAAATGACCCAACCTGATCATGCACATTTGGGCGACCTCACAGGGCACGACACGATGCGCCCAACCGAACGATGCCACAAAGGAGCAAACAAAAAATGGTATGTCGAAACGTGAACAAGGCACCCGGGTAGTCACAACTTAGCAAAATTGATATGGGCGACCTTGAATGAAATGGCCCAACCCGACTCAAACACGCCCAGTCAGGCAACCTCAGACAGCGCAACACGGTTCGCCCGACTGAGCGATCCAACAAGGGAGAAAATGGAAAACGGGCCCCCTGAACATGCACAAGGCACTTGGGTGGTCATAACTTAGCAAAACTGATACGGGCACCCTTGAACGAAACAACCCGACCCAACTCGAACACGCCTGGTCAAGTGATCTCACAGGACGCGACAAAGTGTGGTCGACCGAACCATGCCACAAGGGAGAAAACAGAAAACTCACTGCTCGAATGTGAACAAGGCACCCGGGTGGTCACAAATCAGCAAAACTGATACGGGCTCCCTCGATTGAAATGACCAAACCCAACCGCGCCTGGTCAAGCTACCTCACACAGCGTGACATAGTGCGCCCGACCAAATGATGTAACAAGGGAGAAAATGAAAAATTGGCCACCCAGACGTGCACAAGGCACATGGGTGGTCACAACTTAACAAAATTGATATGGGCACCCTCGAACAAAACAACCCAACCTGAATTCACATGGTCCGGTGACCTCACATAGCGTGACATGGCGTGCCCGAAGGAACGATGCCCCAAGCGATAAAATGGAAAACGGGCCACCCGAATGTGCACAAGGCACCCAGGCGGTCATAACTTAGCAAAATTGATACGGGCGCCCTCAAATGAATCGGCCCAACCAGAATGCGCTCGGTCGGGTGCCCTCACATGGCGCGACACGGCGTGCCCGACCGAACAATGCTACAAGGAAGCAAATGGAAAACGGGCCACGTGAAAATGCACAACGCACCCGGGCAGTCACAACTTAGCAAAACTGATACGCGCGCCCTCGAACAAAACGGCCCGACATGACCCAAATGCGCTCGATCAAGCGACCTCACACAGCGTGACCACAACTTAACAAAACTGATACGGGGGCCCTTGAATGAAACAACTCGACCTGAATATTCACGGTCGAGCGACTTCACATAGCGTGACACGTTATGCCCGAACGAATGATGGCACAAGGGAGAAAATGGAAAATGGGCTGCCCGAATGTGCACTAAGCACCTGGACGGTCACAACTTAGCAAAATTGATACGGGCCCCCTCGAACGAATCTGCCCCACCAGAATGCTCCCGACCGAGTGCTCTCACAAGGCGCGACATGGTACGCGTGAATGAACAATTCCACAAGGGGGAAAATAGAAAATAGGCCAGCCAAATATGCACAAGGCACCCGGGAAATCACAACTTAGCAAAACTGATACGGGCGCCCTTGAACGAAACGGCCCGACACGACCCGAACGCGCTCCGTCAGGTGGCCTCACACGACATGACACGGCATGCTCGACTGAATGATGCCACAGGGTAGCAAATGGAAAACAGGTCGCTCGAACGTGCATAAGGCACCCGGGTGGTCATAACTTAGGAAAAATGATATGGCCGTTCTCGAACAAAACGGTCGAACCTGACCCGAACGAGTTTGGTCGAGTAAGCTCACACGGCATGACACGACGCACTCGATCGAATGATGCCACAAGGGAGAAAATAGCAAACGAGCCACCGAAATGTGCACAAAGCACCCGGGCAGACACAACTTAACAAAACTGATACGGGCACCCTGGAACGAAACGGCCCAACCCGACCCGAACGCGCCCAGTCGGTCGACCTCACATGGTGCGATATGACACACCAGACCGAACGATGCCAAAAGGGAGCAAACAATGAATGGGCCGTCTAAACATGCATAAGGCACCATGGCGGTCACAACTTAGCAAAACTAATACGGGCGCTCTTGAACGAAACAGGCCAACACGAATGCGCCTAGTCGAGCGACGTCACATGGCACGACACAACATGCCTGACGAAATGATGCCACATGGGAGCAAACATTAAACGGGCCTCCTAAACATGCACAAGGCACCCGGGTGGTCACGATTCAGCAAAACTGATACGGGCGCCCTCGAATGAAATGACCTGACCAGACCGCGCTCGCTCAGGCTACCTCACACAGCGTGACACGGTGTGCTCGACCAAACGATGCCACAAGGGAGAAAATGGAAAATTGGCCACCCGAGTGTGCCCAAGGTACCCGGGTGGTCAGAACTTAATAAAACTGATATAGGCACCCTCGAACAAAATGGCTCGACTCGAACGCACCCAGTCGGGAAACCTCACACAGCGCGACACAGCGTGCCCAAATGAACGATGGCACAATGCCTCAAATCGCAAACGGGCCACCCGAACGTGCACAAGGCACCCGAGCGATAAAAAAATAGAAAAATTTATACGGGCGCCGTTGAACAAATCGGCCCGACCAGAACTCGCTCGACCAGTCGCCCTCACACAGCGTGACACGCTACGCCCGACCGAACAATTCCATAAGGGAGAAAATGGAAAACGGGCCACCCAAAGATGCACTACGCACCGAGGCAGTCACAACTTAGCAAAAATAATATGGGCACCCTCGAACGAAATGACCCGACCCGACCCGAACGCGCCCGGTCATGCGACCTCACAGGGCGCGACACGGGGTGCCTAACTGAACGATGCCACAAGGGAGAAAATGGCGAACAGGCCACCCAAACATGCACAAGGCACCCGTGCAGTCACAACTTAGCAAAACTGATACGGGCGTCTCAAACGAAACAACCCGACCCAACCCAAACGCGGCTGGTCAGGCGACCTCACACAACGGGACATGGTGCGCACGACTGAAAGATGCCACAAGGTAACAAACAAAAAATGGGCCGCCTGAATGTGCATAAGGCACCTAGGCAGTCACAACTTAGCAAAACTGATATGGCCGCTCTTGAACTAAACGGCCCGACCCGACCCAAACACGCTCATTCGGGCGACCTCACACGGCACGCCCGACCGAATGATGCCACAAGGGAGCAAATGAAAAATGGGCCAACTGAATGTGCAGAAGGCACCTGGGCAGACACAATTTAGCAAAACTGATACGGGCACCCTCGAATGAAATGACCCAACCCAATCAGAATGCGCGCGATCGGACGACCTCACACGACGCGACACGACGCGCCTGACCGAACGGTGCTAGAAGGGAGAAAACGACAAATGGGCTGCTCGAACGTGCACAAGGCACCCGGGTGGTCACAACTTAGCAAACCTGATACGGGCACCCTCGAACGAAACAGGCCGACCCGAACACGCCTGGTCGGGCGACCTCACACGGCTCGCCACAGCACGCCTGACCGAACGATGCCACATGGGAGCAGATGGAAAATGGGCCGCCCGAACATGCACAATGTACCTGGGTGGTTACAACTTAGAAAAAATAATACGGGCGCCCTTGAACGAAATGGTCGGACCCGAATGCGCCCGGTCAGGCGACCTCACATGGCACGACACGACGCGCCCAACCAAATTATGCCATACTGGAGAAAACGGCAAAGGGTCCACTCGAACGTGTAGAAGCTACCCGGGCGGTCACAAATCAGCAAAAATGATACGGGCGCCCTTGAATGAAACGACCGAACCTGCCCATGCCCATTTGGACGACCTCACATAGCGGGACACGACGCACCCGATCGAACGATGCGACAATGGAGCAAACAAAAAATGGGCCGCCCGAACATGCACAAGGCACCCGGGCAGTCACAACTTAGCAAAACTGATACAGGCGCCCTCGAATGAATCGGCCCGACTAGAATGCGCCTGTTTGGGTGCCCTAACACGGCACAACATGACGTGCCCGACCAAATGATGCCACAAGGGAGAAAATGGAAAATGGGCCACTCGAACATGCATAAGGCACCCAAGCGGTTATAGCTTAGCAAAACTGATACGGGCGCCCTCGAACGAAATGGCCCGACCCGACTTGATTGCGCCCGGTCGGGCGGCCTGACACGGTGCGCTCGACCGAATGATGCCACAAGGGACCAAACAAAAAACGAGTTGCCCGAATGTGCACAAGGCATCTGGGCAGTCACAACTTAGCAAAAATGATACAAGTTCCCTCGAACCAAATGACCCGACCCGACCTGAATGCACCCAGTCGGGCGACCTCACATGGCGCGACATGATGCACCCCATTGAATGATGCCACAAGGGAGAAAATGGAAAATGAGCTGCCCAAACATGCACAAGGCACCCAGGCAGCCACAACTTAGCAAAACTGATACCGGCGCCCTCGAATCAAATGGCCAGACCCTACATGAATGCGCCCAGTTGGGCGAACCTGAACGCGCCCTGTTGGGCGACCTCACACAGCACGACACGGTGTGCCTCACGAAACGATGCCACAAGGGAGAAAATGGAAAACTGGACGCTTGAACATGCACAAGGCACCTGGGCAGTCAAAACTTAGAAAAAATGATACGGGCACCCTCGAATGAAACGACCCGACCCGAACGAGCCCCGTCAGGTGACCTCACATGGCGCGACACAGCGCGCGAGATCGAATGATGCCAGAAAGGAGAAAATGACAAACGGGCCGCCCGAGTGTGCATAAGGCACCTGGGGGTCACAACTTAGCAAAAATGATACGGGCACCCTCAAACGAAATGGCCCAACCTGACCTGAACACGCTCGTTCGGGCGACCTCACACGGCGCAACACGGTGCGCCCGAACGAACGATGCCACAAGGGAAAAAATGCCAAGAGGGCCGCCCAAACATTCTCAAGGCACCCGGGCGATCACAACTTAACAAATATGATACAGGTGCCCTCGAACAAAACAGCTTGACCCAACCCGAACGCGCCCTATCGGGCTACCTCACACGGTGCGACACGGTGCTGCGCTCGACCGAATGATGCCACAATGGAGAAAATGGAAAATGGGCCACCCAAACATGGACAAGGCACCCAGGCGGTAATAAATTAGCAAAAATGATACAGGAACCCTCGAACGAAATGTTCCGACCCAGACGCACCCAGTCGGACGACCTCACATGGTGCGACACGGCATGCCCGACCAAACGATGCCAAATGAGAGAAAATGCCAAACTGGCCTCCCGAATGTGCACAAGGTACCCGGGTGGTCACAACTTAGCAAAATTGATACAAGTGCCCTCGAACAGAACAGTTCGACCCGGATGCGCTCGGTTGTGCGACCTCACACGATGCGACATGGTGTGCCCGACCGAACGATGCCACAAGGGAGCAAATGGCAAACGGGCCACTTGAATGTGTACAAGGCACCCCGGTGGTCAGAACTTAGAAAAAATAATGTTGATGCCCTCGAACGAAAAAACCCGACCCGAACGTGCCCAGTCAGGCGACCTCACGTGGTGCGACGCAACGTGCCCGACCAAACAATACCACATGGGAGCAAATGGCAAATGGGCCACCCAAAAATATGCTTATAATGTTTTTTGTTTCCAAAAAATATTTCACCCAAGCTTAGCTCTTTTGGAAATACAATTTTGGTTTTGGTTTCTATTTCAATGCATCCTCTTCTTCTTATTCCAATGAGTGGCTTATTTATTCTAGAGCATATTATTATATGGTTAAGCATAAATGCAATTTTATTGTTTGTAATGATTGTAACACCAATTTTTTTTAATTTTTTTTTTGTTGGTGATGTAGGGTCTATAACAACTAAGGAATATAACATACATTTCAATAATGTGTTATGTGTTCCGAGTCTTTTTTGCAACCTTTAATTAAAATATCAAATCACTCATTCAAGTAAAGGTAGAATAGTATATTTTTCATCTCACAAAGTTGTAATCAAGGATTTAAAAGATCCCAAGCATGTCCTAGCCTTTGGAATAATATACCAAAATGTGCAAGTTTTCATGTATAAGTGTAATGTAAAGTTTTTGATGTATAAGCATGTTTTCCAACAAACAAAAAACATTATCCAATAATGTAATACTCACTATATCCAAATAAATCATATTTATATAAACAAAATTTTAATAATATAATGTTTTCATATTCAAATGTTGAAAAATTGTTAATAAAGTAATACTTTAAATGTCCACGCATGTAATTGTTTTTCATGTCCAAATTTGTTGTCCAACCAAACAAATGTTTTCATATTAAAATTTTGTGTTGTTTAAACATCAGTCTTGCGACACTTGGGAGAAACCGTCGGAAAAGCGTTGTTTCTCATATAGACGTCGATCTTGCGATGTTTGGCTTCACAACGTCGCAAGACTAACGTCTATATGAGAAACGTCACTTTTCCAATGGTTTCTCCTAAGCATCTCATAACTGACAGATGTGTAGGCGATGTCGCAACTTTGAAGTTTCATCCCATAGATGTTGTAATACCAAAAAAATGTTTAGAACATCGCAATTCCAATGACAAACATAAACGTCGCAAAAATGACGATATCCCTAAAAATTGGTATAGCGACGGTTTGTGGTGGGATTTTAAAAATTGATAGAAATTGGGGAAATTACCGACATTATGACAAAAGTGTCAGAACTAAAGTGTCAGAATTTCTGCCAAATGTACTAGTGACAACACCTGTGGAGCTAAAGTCTATGGGCTTATGTATCACCTTCCCACCTTCACACAATACCTCAAGCCCCTTCTCCTCGATCAGTGAGACAGACAAAATGTCATATATGAGTAATGGTACAAAGTACATCCTGAACTCACATCAACTAGCGTGAGTCCATCCCAAAAGACACAAAACCTGATCCTCTATTCTCTTGTCGACTCTTATCACCCACCACCATGTTCAACTTTGAGTCCCACTCATATATAGTCTAAAATACATCTTGCTAACCTACAATGTGCTGCAACACATCATTGTTCACTTACCATGCAACCTTGTTGATGATAACCTTAGGGAAATGAGAGATAAATGAAAAATACTCACTCTCTAATACCTTGGAGAGGTCATCAATCTTGGTAGAAGTGGAAACACCACCAACCTACTCCCCTTTCTTCTCATTATCTCCTTGCTTCTTCCTTAGACACTTAGTTGAATAATTACCATATTCATCATAGTTGAAACACTTAATCTTGCTCAAGTATTTTTTTTTTCTATCCCTTCATTATTGCTACAAGAGCCATGTCATCATCAAAAGCCTTGTTTTTCAGATGAATATCCTCGTCTCACAAATCTTCCTAAATGAATTCATGACACAACTTGTTCTAGTATGGCAGCTTGTCCCTGGCAACAATCCCTTTGATGAACAACATCCACTTTGGAATAAACCCCTTCAAATAAATCATGACCATCAGAAAATATAAAAAAGTCTCACCAATAATGGCAAGCTCATCTCAAACCTGAGACAATCTCGTTAGATATGAAATCACCCCTTCACCCTGTATGATCTTGGTGGATTTTAAATTATCCTTTAATACCAATAGTCGGTTATCATTCTTATTCTTGAAGAAATCGTGAAGATATTTTCACATCTCATGGGGAATATTCTTCCCAGACATATGAGGTATTAGAGGATCCTTGAAACCCTCTAGGATGATCAACTTGGCCCTCATATCCATCTCTTCATACACTTCTAGCTCCTTAGGGTCACTCGACTTCTTGACATATTTCTTGGCAAAGTACCAAATCTTGTTCACCACAAGAACCAACATAATCCTTTCCTTCAAAGGATTATAGGTAGAAAACCCTTCAAACCCATCCTCATATCGCAGACCAACCAACAAATTAAACATTGGGGTGAGCCTTTCAATAATCATGTGACCAACTCCCTCTCAATCTGCAGTCCTTGTGAACACTCTGATTCGTTGGCCCTTCAAAGTAGCTCTGAAACCATGTTGTTTTTTCACGACACAAGAATCTATATTAGGGTTTTATAATCTCTAAAACTATCGATCCAAACTAGTTTTCATAGTAGAATATAAACAACATTAAATCAACTAGTGCACAAAATAGATTTTTTTTTTTTTATAAATTTTAACAACCCAACTTCTTTATATTAAAAAACTGTAACACAACTATCTAGGGCTCCTGTACTAGGGATAATGGCCCTCATACATCGACTAATACAAGAATACAAACTAGAGCTTGTTGTCAACAACTATGACAACCAAATTTCCCTAAATAAGAGACAATATAACGTCTTAGATGATGTAGTCAACTTCACAAATTCCCTTGGTCGTATCCTAAACACATATGCTAGTCATTTTGCTCCCAATCTGGAACACTTCCTCTATCAATAGTCCTACTCCTTTAGGTCACTAAACATGACTCACCAATATTTTATCTAGCTGATCATTTTCTCATCAATGACTCAACACATAGGAACTCTTGTTGAGTTGTTCATAACTTCGTTTGTGAACAACTTTAGCTTTCCCATTGTTTCTCGTCAAATCCTTTGGGACTTCCTCCCTCTATTTCTTTCCTGCGATGCCCTAATGAAGACACATTTTGAGCCAAAACGATGCCACCTATCAATGCAACATGTCCTTATCCAACAATGAACTCGGGCAGGTCAAACTTCTCCCTTTAACCTTCTTTCATTCTTCAAATATCAGTAACTGATCTCTCCAAACTCCACTCTCCTTACAACTATTAATTTCCTTATTTCCAACTGATCTAGGGATACATTGGGAACCTAATTTCTACCCTCCAATAGCCTTAATATAACCAACAATAATTTTTCCAACGTGGACTCTATCGACTAGCGAGAAATCAAATTATACACATAAAAAACATACCTTTTTCTGACTGTTATAGGTTTGTGCCTTCTGTTGTAGATTTCACCATGGTTAGGTTTTATATCAATCCACATCATCTCATTTTTCAGCTCCTAAGAACATTACTCCTGATGTGTCTTCCTTCGTCCTTGGCTCCTCTTCCCTTGATTGGATACTTGGATCCTCAGAAAACGAGTCGTCCACCTCAGGAAAGTCTGCAACCCAAAAATAAGTCTTTCCAAACAAAAACGAAACTAGAACTAGTTGAAAATAAGTTGCCCCTACTTTTGATATAATCGTCCCTCAAGGAAGTCATAAGAAGAACTAGATCACATGATCCTCTCCTTTGATTAATTTGATCCCGCTATACAACCTATTTTAAATGTGTATCGTATGAATTTTTTCACTTTGGATGTTTTCTTCTAGCCTCAATGTCACCTTTTTTTATACACTTTTCTTGGGTCTTAGAGATTAGCCCTTCGAACTTGCACAAGGAACCCGAGCAGTCATAACTTATCAAAACTGATACAGGCGTCCTGGAACAGAATGGTCTAGCCTGATCCAAATAAGCTTGGTCGGGCGACCTCACACGGAGCGACACGGTGCGCCTGACTGAACGATGCCACAATGGAGCAAACGGAAAATGGACCACCTGAACGTGCACAAGGCACTCGGGTTGTCACAACTTAGCAAAACTGATACGGGCGCCCTCAAACAAAACGGACCAACCCGACCTGAACGCACCCGGTCAAGTGACTGTTACACTGAAAAACTGTCACCTTGACATTGTGCTGACAGTATGAGCTCATCATTACTCATACTTCCTCCTTTTGCAAGTCCAATATACCAGCTCCTCATATCAAGCTTCAAAATCAGAGAAAAATCCCTAAAATCCCCTAAGAATTGGTATCGCACTTTCTCTATGCATTCCCTGCGGTCCTGCACCTAAATCCCAGCCTGCCTGCGGAACCATACCGCACGTTCTTTGTGTAATGGGTGCGGACCGCTGTAAAACATAAAAAGGCGAGAAAATGAAGATAACAAGTGAATTCCAGGTGAATTCTAGAAGATTCTAGACGGGAATTTTCAGAATGGATACGCCTTGAAGCTGGTTCATGCATCCCTCACTTGATGGAGCTAACCCCTTGATGTAAGGAGCTTATCCCTTTAAAGGAGGATTCTATCCCTTCATATTTGGAACTAGAAACCTCCTCTCTTTCACTATAAAAAGAGGCCTTGGGTAGCCTCAAAGGGAGTTCAAGCTTATGAGATTAGAAGTTAAATGCTGTTGAAATTCAGACTTAGTTGATTAAGACCTTCTGTGAGGTTAAATCACTTATCTCCATTTGTCTTAGTCCAAAGAGTGCAATGCTTGTCAGAGTAGAGGATATTCCTGCTTTGGATCCCGGGAGGACCTGCACAACATCAAGGCACAGGTTGTAAAGGTTTTCTATCTTTAAAGTTAATACAAATATACTCATTTCTCTCATTAAACTGTCAATTTGTGGTTTATTTCATAAATTCCTTGATCATTATGATAAGTATGATTTATGACAATGTCTATACAGGTGCTGCTTAATCTTTTTCCTTGTTTGTGATTGCAGATATATGAAGGATGTTCTTTCAGTGCACGGGAAGGACTTCAAAAAAATCAAGTAAGCAAGCAAGCGTTGGACAAGAGGTAGGCTCTTACACCCGTATAGTGTTTTTATAAATCTTATATGCTTAGAGAGAGATTAGTATAATTGGCTATTTGTTGCTAGTTACCCTTTTGTACTAGAGAGATCGGTCTTGTCCGCAAGACGGATTAATCTTTCCAACAAAATGGCGACCATACTGGGGAAGAACTTGTTTGTTCTTGGTTATCTTTGATTTTTGACTTGAGAAAACGTTTTTTCTGGTTTTTGATTGATTCACATCTGTCTGGGTGCTTTAAATTTTTTCTGTTTTTCAAAATTTAGAAGTGTTTTGAATTTTTCTATCATTTTTACTAGGACCGCACTCTGCATAACTGTGACAGTGCGGGCAGTTTCGCACATTCTTTATAGAATACAGTGCGGGACCGCACCTTTCAACATTGCTTACATGCGGACCCTGTGAAAATTTTGGAAAATTTCTAGGTTTCTTTTTCTGGTTTATTTTTAGATCTTTGGTTTTTGCCCAGACTGGTTATTGTGTCTCTCAAGAATTCATTGTCTATGAACTTCAACAGTGTTAGTGTTTTGAATGATTTTCTAGAAGTTTTTGCCAATTGGATTGTTTTTCTTGCTTAGGTCTTTGTAGTGATTCAAATTTTTGACAATTTGCAGTGTCTCAGATCACATAAGATCTCTTTTTGTCTCTTGAATCCGACCTCATTGTGAAAACATCCTAGATTGAGAAATTGAGCCTTTTTGATTTCTTTGCAAATCTTCGAAAAGAACTTGCTTTAAAGTTTTGAATTTCATTTATTCTTTGAGTGTTTTGAAAAACATATTTTGAGTGTTTTTTGATCCGTTTGATAGACTCTTAGTTTGCTGAAAAACTAAGAGAAACATTCATAAAACAAAAACAAAAAAACTCTAAAAAGCTTCCACTCAATTTAGATTAGTTTTCAAGATTAGTTTTCATAGTTTTGAATAGTTTTTATTTTTGTAGATTTCTTTCGAAAGAGAATTGTTTTGTAGCTTCTTGTTTGGAAAAGAAAAGAGTTTTTCTAGTGAGCTTTGATAGTTTATTGAAAAGACAAAATATTTCTTTCAATTAGTTTTCATGTTTGAAGAAGAAATTTAAAAGTTGCATTCTCTAACTCTTCTTTAGATAGAAAATTCATTGAAATAAAAAAGAATTGAATATCATCATAGGTGCATTTTAGTGTTTTTTGGAAGTCGAGTCTTCACATCATACAAAGTTTCATTTCCGCGCCCATTGACTTAAGAAACAGGTCTTAAAAATAACGCTTAAATAAAATTCATCTAGTAATCTTTTTATTTCTAGGGCTCTCATCACCAACATAGCTTAGGCTAGTATCTTGGAGTAGGGAGTAATTAACTCTCCAAGATAGATAAAAAAAACAAGTAGATTTATCTTGCGGTAGGAAGAATTCTAGTTGTTGCATGTATGCTCTGGGAAGCTCCTCTTAAAGGAGTTAAGCACGAGATCATATCTGAACCAGTGGGGTAATCAATCCTTCCTCATTGGGAACGATAGAAGATATACACGTATTAAAAACGGTAAACCTCGGATAGACCATTGTCGAGGAGCCAGGGGTCACTTGTCGGTAAACCTTGAATTCTATTCAAGGAGCCTTCAAGGGGATTGAGCTTAGTTACTCTGCCCTTGCGTGTGTATCGGATCGTAGACTGTTCCCCCAGGTATATTTGTTTCAGTTGGTAACCTTAGAGGCCATAATCTTTAGGATTCTTTCCTAAGGTGACGGTGGAGGGAAGATCCCACTGTACCTGGAACAGACATCGACTAGACTCACTTGGACTCTCTGGGGGGTTCTCTTCACTCGAGATGGTTATGTGAAGAAACTTGTGCCAGTCTGTTTCATTAAGCAGGTTGTCGGGGTAACTGTTCCAACCGCCCTTTTCGTATTAAAACTCTACTAAGTTGGATTTCATCACCAACTAGTGATTTTAGTACGGAAAGTTACTTGTTTGTGTGTGGTTTGAACTCTTAGATTTTTTAAGCGAGTGTTTCAATTGCTTGTTTCTTAGATACTTTAGGTGTTTTCATTGAAATTTTTCTTTGTTTGCATGTGATTAGATAATTTTTCATCGTGGCGGACTTGCCGAGACAATCCCGGAGAATACACGGGAAACCCCCTAAATTTACACCAGGTCATCTTGAAGGGCTTCGAGCTCTGGTACCACACAGTAGCCGTAGACTTAGATCAACAGAAGCTGAAAGCTCTGCTATTGTGATACATCCTGATCATCAAATTACTACAACAGAATATATTCAAGAACCGATTTCAGTTTCTGAAGTCACTGAAAATATTTCTCCTACTGGAGAATTATCTGACGAACCTGAAATCTCTGAGCCTGAAACTGAATCTTCTGTGTTAGGAACATCCTCAGGATTTGTCTCACCAACTTCTAGTGATCCAGGTTCACCCAGGGTTAGAAATATCATTACTGAAAATCTTCCCTCTGGACTAATTTCTATAGAAGAACTTACTAATCCAGACGAAGACATATCTCTTCCCAACTCCCCTCAATCGATAAATCTTAGGGAGCGTGAATCTATTTTCTACAGCCCTATTCGAACTCATCCCTGGTATCTTTCTTTAACTGATTTTTTAGAGAATCCGGGTCTTGCTTTTTATCCACCTCGAGTTCCATTTCATCCTACACCCAGAGGTTACTATCCGTCATCTATTATGGCTGGAGAGTCATCCATGTTTTCGAAAACGCCTGAATCTTTTTTACATGGTGGTCCTTCTGTTCCTGCGGGATATCAGTCTTTGTCTGGTACTTTCTCAGGAGCAACTCCTCAACCTATAGAAAATGTGTTATCATCTGGTCTAGATGGACTTAAAATTGAAACGTCGAACGAAGAGCAAGTTTATATGATGTCTGGTAATATTCCTAATCCTCAAGCTCAAGGCAGTCAGTTTCCTTCTGGGGGTCAACCTCAGGGAACTCAGTTACCTCCTGGGGGGCAACCTCAGGGTAGTCAATTACCGCCTGGGGGGCAACCTCAAGGTAGTCAGTTACCACCCGGAGCTTAACCTCAAGGTAACTTTTTCCCAGGACAAACTGTGGATCAATATTATTTTGGGGGGCAACCCCAAGGACAGTACATACCTCAGGGTTACCAACCTCAAGGACAGTACATTCCTCAAGGTCAACCCCAAACTCAATATGCTCCTCAGGGTCCTCAACAACCCCAACTTCAGTATGTGCCTCAAGGTTATCAACCTCAAGGGCAGTACCCAATGCAAGGTTACCAACAGCCTTCTGGTCAACCATCTGTTCAAGGAGCCGGAACTTTGCCTTATTATCAACCCTACGTTCAACCAGGTTTTGGTCCTTACGTTCAACCTTCTACGGGACAGTACCCCGGAATGATGGTGTGGGATCCGTCCCAATATCAACAGCCTTTGCAGCCTAATGTGCAGTTACCTTATCAACCTGGTCAGCCAATGGTTTCTGGTTCAATTCAGCAGCCTGGTCAGCCAACTATTCAAACTCCTGCACCTAGTTCAGTTCAGCAGGCTGGGCCTAGTACACCTCAGACTCCGCCCCAAACTGCTGCAACTGCTGCAACGTCTGTTCAACCTGTTACACCTGTTTCTGGAGTGTCAGTAGCCCCGAGTTTGGCTATCCCTGTATCTGTGCAAATCCCTCAAGTCTTTATACCTCAGTCAGGACCTTCAGTTCAGACTACAGTTCAGATGCCTGCAGGACAAGCCGGTACAAGTACAGTTGTTACGAGTCAACTTCAATTTACTTATCAACCGTACCAAGGAAAGCCGCAATTCGGTCCCTATGTTCAGAATCCAAGCTATCAACCATACCCTGGTTATACTTATCAACAACCTCAGTATGGTCCGATTCATCCTGGTTATCCGGGAGGTTATACAATACCCAATGCTAATCCGATTCCTAGTTATCCTGGGTATCCGCCTCCTGGATCTGCTTAGGCTTCTCAAGGTTTTCGTGACCCTAACCGTCAGTTACCGTTCATCGCAACTTTGGATTTACCAGATTTGACGCGCCTTACTAATGATCCTATTTTCTATTATCAGAACTGGCCGTCAATGCCTCATAAGTTGCCCAGTGATATACCGAAATTTGAAGGTAAGACAGGAGAGGATCCATCAAATCATGTGATGACTTATCACCTTTGGTGTGCATCTAATTCGATTTTTGATGATTCGATTCGCTTACGTCTTTTCCAGAGAACGCTCATAGGTCTAGCAGCCAAATGGTACATTGAGTTACCACGAGGCTCGTTTCATAATTTCAGTCAGTTAGCAACATCTTTCTTAACTCATTTCCAGTTGCCTGTCAGATACGACAATGGCACATAATTATTAACTTCACTAAAACAATCTACGTCCACGTATATTTCTGATCATATTCATGAGTGGCGACGTAGACGACGTTTGGTGAAGGTTTATATTCCGGATCAAATTTTGGCAGAATGGTTTGTGAAATCATTACTGCCTAAGATCACTGAAGATGTAGCTAAGGCAGGTGTTGTTACTGAAGAGCAAGTAATTTCTCAGGCTCAGTACCTTGACCTCGTTTATACGCAGTCAGGTACTTTACATGAAAAAATTCCCGATTTACCCAAACAAGGTCAAATAGCTGTTGCTCCTTCAGGGTCTCATGCCGCTGACGGTATGATAGGTACAGTTAGTTCTAAAAGTAAGAAGAAATCCTCAAAGAATTCTTCTCCAATTATAACTTTACCTGATTCCCCGAAGGGATAATCCTCTCAAGAAGTTTCTGCCGATATTCATGTCGTTGAAACATCTACGGCAAAATAAAAAACCGGTGGTAAAAAGAAGGGGAGGAACAAAAACAAGAAAAATTCGAAAGAGAAAACAGATAGAGAAGAATCCAATGATGAGAAACGTAAACCTCATTATCCTTGTTTCATTTGTGAACAAGATCACTTCACAAAAGAATGTCCATATCGAGAAGAGGTTACGAAACTCATTAAAGGATCGCAACAACCTGCTGTCTTGAAGGATCCTTTTCCAGTTCAAGATAGTAAAATGATTGGTTCTTCCTCGACCACTTTAGAAGAGCCTATTATGATGATGTCTCATATAAGGGTCGCGACGCGATCGCAAGATTACGGTTCTAAGAATCCCGTTGATGGCAAAGAAGGAGAGTCTTCTAATGCCAACGCATCAAATACAACTCCTCCTATTTCCGGTCCGCTACAGATCGAGAAACAAAATCCAGACTTGATAATCAAACTGCCTGCTAAAGGTGTTCTTCGTAAATCAGCTTTCAATCCACATGCGAGAGCTGCTCAGAATTACAACATTGTTGAAGATTTAGCTATTTCTCCTTCAACGATGTCGGCTTTGGAAGTGCTGCAATCATGTCCGGCACAACGTAAATTGTTATTGTCTGCTATAGGATCTGTTGATGTTCAGGATTCTAATCTTATAATCTTCGATTTAGAAACTAGTACACCGCGTCTTCCTCACCAAATAGCTTTCCAGATTCCAGTGTTAGTAAAAAACAGACCTATTTTTCGGACTGTGATTGATGAGGGAGCTTCAACGTGTATTATGTCGCTTCAGTGTTGGAAATCTCTTGGTTCTCCAATGCTTAACCAATCTCCGACGATTCTAAAAGCTTTTGATGGTCGAGGTTTTCAACCTTATGGTATTTTGCAGGATTTACCCATAGGGGTTGAAGGCAAAATTGTTAATCTAGATGTGGAGGTGGTTGATGCCCCTGTAGATTACAACCTTCTACTGGGTCGTAGTTGGTCTTATGCTATGACTGCTGTTGTCTCTTCGGTCTTTCGACTTATAAAATTTCCATATCAAGGAAAGATCGTGACAATAGATCAGTTAACTTATTTTTCGTCAGACCCAGCCTCTACTAAAACAATCCAGCATGTTGGTAAAACGGCTATCCCTTATAAGGATGTCGGAGTAGGTTTGGTTAAAGATTCTGGTTTGCTAGGAACTTTTTCCTTCCCTCCTCCTAACGTATCGTCTTCAATTGCAACTATTCATATGATTTCATCAGACCCAGTTATGTTTGATGATCCTTGGATTATTCCTTCAGAATCCGAGATAGATTCATTTGATGGCGCGATGCCTTTGAGTCCATTTGAAATTGCATACCAGACTGTACAGTCTTTTTCCAACCTCTCTTCAACCGAAACCGATCCAATGAATGGGATCCAAGAGGAATCACTTTCTATTTCTAGTTCAGATGCAACGACATTTCCTGAAATTGTTCATTCAGATGAGCAAATTCGTGAGCTTTTGTCTGTTGATGATTTACCATGGGAAGATATCCATCATAGGTCTTCATTCTTACCTGAATTAGATCATTTTGAAAATGATTTCGCTTCAATTTTTACTGCTGAATATGCCAAGGAACCTCAGAATCCATTGAAAAATCCTGATTCTGAATTAAATTTGGAAAATATATCTAGAACGGTTCCAATTGACATTTCAGTAAAACCAGGAATAATTGAAAACATTCATATAGGTGCTTGTTGTACAGATGAAGAAATTCGGACTTATAAAGCCCTATTTCAAGAATTCCGTGACGTGTTTGCCTGGTCTTATGAAGAAATGCCAGGAATTGATCCATCGATCGTGGTTCATGAGATTAAGACTTACCCGGATGCTAAACCTGTTCGTCAACGATTACGTCAAATTCATCCTAGAAAAGATGCTGCTATAAAAACTGAAGTTGAAAAATTACTTCGAGCAGGATTCATTTATCCAATTCCCTTAACGGATTGGGTATCGAATATTGTTCCTGTGACTAAAAAACAAGGAACAATAAGAGTATGTATCGATTATAGGGATATTAATCGAGCATGTCCAAAAGACAATTATCCAACTCCCTATATCGATCAGATAATCGACGATTGTGCTGGTAGTGAACTATTCTCCTTTATGGATGGTTTTTCCGGCTACAATCAAATAAACATACTCCCTGCAGATCAACCTAAAACAACTTTCATTTGTCCATGGGGAACGTTTGCCTATTGTAAACTACCTTTTGGACTAAAGAATGCTGGAGCAACTTTTCAACGGGCAATGTCTTATGCATTTCATGACATTAAGCACATTGTTCAGCCATATCTCGATGATTTACCTACTCATTCATTACGTAGGGCCGATCATCCCACTCATTTACGAGCAATTTTTATGAGATGTCGGCATTATCGGATAAGGTTGAATCTGCATAAATGTGTTTTCTGCGTAGAATCGGGTCGATTACTGGGATTTGTTGTCTCGAAATCAGGCATTCGTGTCGATCCTTTGAAGGTTGAAGCTATTGTTAAATTGCCTCCTCCTTCGACTTTGCGCCAACTCCAAAGTTTGTAGGGGAAAGCAAACTTTTTACGTAGGTTTATTCCGAACTATGCCGAGCTCGCAAAGGGTTTTACCCGGTTGTTGAAACAGGACATTCCGTTCTTTTGGGACGAGATCGCTGATCGATCTTTTGATGCACTTAAACACGCGTTGACCCATGCACCGTTATTGCATCCTCCAAACTACAACCAAGATTACATTTTGTATCTCGCTGCTTCTCATTCCACCATTGGGATGGTACTAGTTCAGGAAGATGAATCTCACAATGAACATGTGATTTATTATCTTAGTCGAAATTTGAATCCGACTGAAATCAAATATACACATGTGGAGAAATTGGCCTTGGCAGCTGTTCAAGCTGTCCAACGTTTTCGACATTACATATTGTTACGTAAAACCACGGTAATTTCTGATTGCAACCCTATGATGTACATTTTGACCAGACAATTGCTAGGGGGCAAGTATTCTAAATGGATAGTTATCCTGCAGGAATTTGACTTGGAATTTGAGAAATCCAAGGCAAAGAAATCTTTGGTTTTTGCGGAACTAATGTGTGATTTCCCCTCTACTGATATTGAAACAGTGGCAGAAGAGTCCATTGTGGACGAATCTTTGTTTCTTATCAGTACGCTTGATCCATGGTATGGAGATATTATTGTGTATCTCCAAACCCAATCTTTTCGGCCCGAAATTTCACGAACTCAATGAAGGAAAATACGTTTCCAATCCCAAAAATATAATATCATTGGTGATACTCTTTATCGACGAGGAGCGGATTCTGTTTTCCGACGTTGTTTAACTCATGAAGAGGCTGAGAAGGTGCTAAATGACTGTCATTCTGGAGCATGTGGCGGTCATATGTCTGGGTATGCCACTGCCCAAAAGATATTGCGTGCAGGTTATTTCTGGCCAACATTATTTAAAGATTGCATTTATGCGGTTCGGAAATGCCACAACTGTCAAATTTTTGATAAAAAAAATGCGCGCGCCACCCGCTCCTCTTCACCCTATAATTGATGTTGGTCCATTTGCAAAATGGGGTATCGATTTTATCACATGTAACCCTCACTCGGCTGGGGGGCATGCCTATATTATTCTCGCAGTAGATTATTTTACGAAATGGGCCGAGGCGATGCCTACATATTCAGCTGACGGCAAGACTGGTGCAACATTCATATTCAATCATATAATTGCTAGGTTTGGTGTTCCTCAAGCTATTATTACAGATCATGGAAGTCATTTTCGGAACATCATGATGACTGAACTAACAGAACAACTTGGCCTACGCCACGATAGTTCCACTCCATACTATCCACAAGCAAATGGTCTAGTTGAAGCGATTAATAAAGTTTTAGTCACCATGATTAAGCGAATCATTGGTATTCACAAGACGAATTGGCATTCCATGTTATTTTTAGCGCTTTGGGCATATCAAACCTCAGTCAAAACATCAACAGGTTTCACTCCTTTTCAACTGGTCTACGGTTTAGAAGCTGTGCTGCCGATTGAATGCGAGATACCGTCACTAAAATTAGCCGTAGAATTACTTCCAGCTACGTCTGAAGAGGAAAAACATTTCTTGTACTTGGCCCAATTAGATGAGAATCGACGAAGTGCTGCAATAGCAAACGAGACTCATGTTAAAAGGATAAAAGCTCAGCATGATAGAAATGTGACCCCTCGAAATTTTTCGGAAGGAGACCTAGTTTTACTTTATGATCAAGCTAACGACAAGCTAGGGGCTGGAAAGTTCGTGCCTATGTGGCATGGTCCTTATATTGTGAAACGAAAGTTAGCAAAAGGGGCCTATGAGTTAATAGATTTTGACGGTGTCCCTTTGGATAAACCCAGAAATGGGCTTTATCTAAAGAGATATTACGCTTAAACAAGGTGTGGAGATTTTTGTTAGTTTAGATTTTCTTTACTGCTGGTGTGTTTTAGATTAGAAAAGTGTGCCTAGTTTAGAAGTGTGTTTTTGTCACTATGACTGCTTATCTGAGTTTTACTCTTGATATTGCAGATGTCGACGTCCCTTCAAACCTACATTGGTTTTGCTGATGGTGCTTGTCGTAGTACACGGAACATTTCTTCCGCAGCTTGGGTTATCTATTCACCCTCTGACGAGTTAGTATCCATGCATGGGGTAAGCCTTGGTCAAACAACAAATAACATTGCCGAGTATAGTGCGGTGATTGAGTTATTATCTGAGTCCATATCATTTGGAATTCGGAGTTTGATTGTAAGGTTGGATTCTGAACTTGTTGTATTACAGCTTAACAGGGTTTATACCATTAGAAATCCGGTGTTATTACGGTTATTTTTGAGAGTTCGTCTCTTGGAATGTGAGTTTGATTATATTGAATATCAACATATTCCAAGACGTTTGAATACATTAGCAGATTCCATTACTTCTAGTATGATAAATAGGCATTTGCAATAATTAAAAGTAGTAAAACAATCAACATTCATTCATGTACACAGATAGCCGTCAAAATAGTGATATATATATCATAGGAGTGTGTTCAAAAAATATACATCGTCTTCGATCATAGGTTGGAAACACCTTATGATCGGCAAAAATGATAACACAAAGTACAAAAATGAGTCTACACAATCATCTCATCATTGATGATGATCTCGATAGGAAACAACTGCTCGGGCCACCCTGCATAGGAACCTCCTGAAAGGTCCTGGGACTCCAATCACATATCTTTGTAGCCTGAGAGGAATGTCATCTATGTTGGTCTCTGGTATGTCTAGAGTCAGGCGCTCTAGATGATGCTCCAAATCAGTCAAAATCTCTACTGATTGGCCTGCTGGGGCTGGTGCGGGCGCAACTGGTTGTCTCCTCTCAAAAGGTTGGAGATGAGCTGGTCGTTGTGGACCCACATCTATATTTAAAACTTTTGGTTATTAGTTTTCTAAGACGATAAAAAATTTAAAAAAAAAAAAAATTAGAATTTAGCAAACGTTGAAAAATGTTTTACCTGAATCATCCCACTGTTCCCCTGCAGGGAGAGACATCTCTCTATCTCCGCGGAAATCTATCCCTGCATACGGAAAATCCTCTATCGTGAAAATTTGGCGATCCAGCCAATGAAAATATGAAGCAGGGAATCGTACAATCTCAGTGCCCTCAATAGCATGACGGGCCATCAGCGCGGACCAGCGAACCATTCTCGGTTCTCGAGGTCGACCGGCATCAACTGCAATACACTGTGGAGCTAATTGAGGAATTCTCTCCAAAGCAAAAGAAACGACGATGGATCCGTATCCAAAGTTATTTAGTTTCCCAGTTTTTGCTCTGGTAAGTTGGCCTTTTATATTAGCCAACACAGCTTCACACCAGTTGAAGATGGTGCCGCGAAAACAGTCCACAGCAATGCGCATTTGGGAACCTGTAGCTACATGAAGCGCGGCGCTCCCACACAGTTTGGTAACAGTGAATGCTATAACCTTCAGTTCAGGACGGATGATATGTTTTATGTCAATCCGTTTGTCCCGAGGATTTTCCTGATCATTGCAAAATTCGAGTTGGAGACTAGCGACAGTCTGGCCACCTGGCCTAGTCCCAAACAAAGATACATGTTCGCCCCTCTTGGACAAACCAGTCAAAAAGTAGATATCCTCCAGCTCAATTTCGAGCCGGTGGCCACCAATGAAAAAACACTGGTCCTCCACATGCCATCTGTCTACCAACCATGTTAAGAGTTCCACTTGTGCCCTCATGCCAGAGATGGCCCAGAATTTGTATAAGCAGCATGCTTTTAATGCCCTTTGTGTGGGAAAATGGAGAAATGCAGCTTCATCCACTTCCTCATGCTCTCTTTCTCGCCAAATAAGCATCTTGTTAATCCTGCAACACAAAATAAGGCAAGTTAGAATGATTTCATTTGAAAAATTTGGCAGAAATTTGAGAAAACCATGCTTTAAATTTAACCGCGCGGGTACCGCACCCGCATTTTGTAAACAGAGCGTAGCTCCGCACGCGAGATGTGTGCCGGGTGCGGTACCCCCGATTTTTTCCCGTTCAGAAAAAATCGGGGTCCGCAGGTAACCTGTGTCCTACC
Organism: Pinus albicaulis; assembly: GCA_034641835.2. NCBI lineage: Eukaryota > Viridiplantae > Streptophyta > Pinopsida > Pinales > Pinaceae > Pinus > Pinus albicaulis. Next base: position 223,946,703 of record CM076583.1, read on the forward strand.
TGCGGACCCCGCGGGCGTATTTTTGAATCAATTTTTGCCCTAAAAAATCAAACTAAAGCCTAAAAATGAATTCTAAACGGATGAAAAACAAGATAAGGAGGTTGTGGAATACCTGGGGCTGACGATTTTCGATTCCAACGGTTAAATTTTCCAGAATCTTCACGGGAACTTTTTAACCAAAAGCTTTTTACTTTTCACTCTGCAAATGAACGGTAAAAATGAAATAGAAAAAGTCCTTTTTATAAGTTTTTTCGAATGAATGAATTTTTAATTTGTTTATTTTTCACTTTAAAAGGGATATTTTTGAAAGAATTCTTACTTATTTTAAACAGGTATGTGTAATGTTTTGAGTTTTTGTGCAGAAACAGGATTTTTCAGGTGAAATAGTCGTTTTTCAACAAAAGAGCATACTTTTATCACTTTTTCGGACTCTTCCAAAAAATTTACGAAAAAGCGAAACCTTGGAGTCCTCTTTTAAGCCCTTTTCGGACTCTCTAAATATGAAAAGATTGCCGAGTACTTGACTATTCGAACTCGTTAAAGTAAATGAACAGTCGTCCCTTCAGTATAAGTTTACCCCTTTTACAGACTGAAATGGACTATTTACGAAAAAGGTATACGTTGACTAAATACGGTCAATAGAGTTCTCTCCCGCATCATTTTATCCTTTTTCGGGCTCGAGAGACTAAATTTACGAAAAAGAACACCCATGGAGTTTTCTTAAGTTTTTCTTCTGACTCCCTAAAACTGAAAAACACCGAGTTTCTCCTATACTGGACTCGTTAAAACTTAACAGTAAAGGACCTATTTAATTTTCAACAGGAACGAACCACTCCTTCTTAGGGTTAGAATTTTAAACTAAGTTGGACTCATCCGAAGGATGAGCTTATAACCAAGCAAATGTTATCCTCCTCAAGCTTGTCAAAAATAAAGAGGTACTTGCCAGAAATGGTGGGGGAAAAGAGAGAAAAATGAGCATGTTTGTTATATTTTAAAATTGTCCGAAAACTCAGTCGACCACTCTTGGACACGACACTTATATTCACCTGGGTTGGGAAATCCTTTGCCTAACAGTTAATCAAACCACATTGAAAGTTTTCAGCCGGTTTCTGGGTATTAGCTTTGGGTCAATTGTCACCAAGCCATCTGCAGTGTCGTTATGTGTCCAAGAGAACAGTTCAAATGAAACCATTCATATGCAAAATATCTGTCATCCATCTTTGACCATCCCTGAGTCAGTCCTTGCCAATGTATTTTCAAAACTTGATCTATGATTTCGTGTTGTGGGCTTGCCTACAATAGATCGCTTTCTATCGACATCAGCACACTATCTAGGAAGTTGATCCAGAAATCGTCAGTACCTTGAAATCTGCATACCTCAATGGCAGGTTTCTCGCTTTCGACGGCAGGTTGCATCAATGACCTTCGATCGAATGACTCCGTGACATGTTCGACTTCAGATCATTCATTCACATTTCATGGATTGTACTGAGTACTTTGAGAGCCATTGACATTACTGGTGGTTTCTCTCACACTTGTTAACAGTTTACATCATTGACTGGTAATCAAGTGGTTTCTACCATGTTCGACTTCAACACATTCATTCACATGGATAGAATCGTACTGGTTCGAGATGCGGAAATCAAGACCCTGGATCTAGTTCCACCATCCAGGCTGCGAGGAATTTTGTTGTCATCTATACAGTAGACTATTGATAAACAGATGGCTACGTCCATACTGTGTCTACATATATCTGTACTATGATGTATTCAAAATCATTCCTATATCAGAACGATTTCAGTTAGTTCATAGTTAGTTTTTATCTGAGTATGGGAATGCCTACCTCAGTGATGACATATACATGTATATATTTTGCATTGAATGTTTTTACAGGTACCGACTGGGGTTTCCACAGGATGATCTTTGAAATGATAAAGTACTGCACTCTTCATATATGACAGACTACAGCTTCATCTATTACAGACTTTGCACTTTAGGGGGCAATTTGTTACACTGAAAACTGTCACCTTGACATTCTGCTAACTGTATTAGCTCATTATTACTCATACTTCCTCCTTTTGCAAGTCCAATATATCAGCTCCTCATATCAAGCTTCAAAATCAGAAGAAAATCCCTAAAATCCCCTAAGAATTGGTATCGCACTTTCTCTATGCATTCCCTGCGGTCCCGCACCTAAATGTCAGCCTGCCTGCGGAACCATACCGCACGTTCTTTGTGTAATGGGTGCGGACCTCTGTAAAACATAAAAAGGCGAGAAAATGAAGATAAAAAGTGAATTCTAGGTGAATTCTAGAAGATTCTAGACGGGAATTTTCGGAATGGATACGCCTTGAAGCTGGTTCATGCATCCCTCACTTGATGGAGCTAACCCCTTGATGTAAGGAGCTTATCCCTTTAAAGGAGGATTCTATCCCTTCATATTTGGAACTAGAAACCTCCTCTCTTTCACTATAAAAAGAGGCCTTGGGTAGCCTCAAAGGGAGTTCAAGCTTATGAAATTAGAAGTTAAATGCTGTTCAAATTCAGACTTAGTTGATTAAGACCTTTTGTGAGGTTAAATCACTTATCTCCATTTGTCTTAGTCCAAGAGTGCAATGCTTGTCAGAGTAGAGGATATTCCTGCTTCGGACCCCGGGAGGACCTGCACAACATCAAGGCACAGGTTGTAAAGGTTTTCTATCTTTAAAGTTAATACAAATATACTCATTTCTCTCATTAAACTGTCAATTTGTGGTTTATTTCATAAATTCCTTGATCATTATGATAAGTATGATTTATGACAATGTCTATACAGGTGCTGCTTAATCTTTTTCCTTGTTTGTGATTGCAGATATATGAAGGACGTTCTTCCAGTGCACGGGAAGGACTTCAACAAAATCAAGTAAGCAAGCAAGCGTTGGACAAGAGGTAGGCTCTTACACCCGTATAGTGTTTTTATAAATCTTATATGCTTAGAGAGAGATTAGTATAATTGGCTGTTTGTTGCTAGTTACCCTTTTGTACTAGAGAGATCGGTCTTGTCCGCAAGACGGATTAATCTGTCCAACAGTGACCTCACATAGCGTGACACGACGCGCCCGACCGAACTATGCAACTATGGAGCAAACGAAAAACGGGCCGCCTGAACGTGCACAAGGCACCCGGGCAGTGACAACATAGAAAAACTGATACGGGTGCACTCGAATGAAACGGTCCGACGCAAATGTGCCCAGTCGGGCGACCTCACATGGCGCGACACGACGCGCCCGACCAAACGATGCCACATGGGATAAAATGGCTAACGGGCCACCCGAACATGCACAAGGCACCCGGGCAGTTGCAACTTAGAAAAACTAATATGGGCGCCCTTGAATGAAATGGTCTGAACCGAATGCACTCGGTTGGGTGACCTCACATGGCGTGCCCGACCGAATGATGCCATAAGGGAGAAATTGGAAAATGGGCCACTCGAACATGCACAAGGCACCTAGGCGGTCACAACTCAGCAAAATTGATATGGGCACCCTTGAACGAAACGACTCGACTCGACCGCGCCCATTCAGGCGACCTCACACAGTGTGACACGACGTGCCCGACTAAATAATCGTACAAGGGAGAAAATGGAAAACGGGCTGCCCGAACATCCACAAGGCACTCTGGTGGTCACAACTTAGCAAAATTGATACGGGCGCTCTCAAACGAATCGACCAGACCAGAATGCGCCCGGTTGTGCGCCTTCACAAGGCATGACATGCCGTGCCCGACCGAATGATGCCACAAGGGAGAAAATAGAAAATGGGCCACTCGAACATGCACAAGGCACCTAGGAGGTCACAACTTAGAAAAACTCATATGGGCACACTTGAACGAAATGACCCGGCGCGACCTGAACCCGCCCGGTCGAGCGACCTCACATGGCATCGCACAGCATGCCTGACCGAACGATGCCACAACGGAGCAAATGGAAAATGGGCCACTCGAATTTGCACAAGGCACCCGGGTAGTCACAACTTAGCAAAACTGATACGGGTGCCCTCGAACAAAATGGCCAAACCCGACTTGAATGCGCCTGGTCAGGTGACCTCACACGGCATGCCCGACCGAACGATGCCACAAGGAAGAAAATGGAAAATGGGCCACTAGAACGTGCACAGGGCAGCCAAACGGTCACAACTTATGAAAAATGATACGGGTGCACTTGAATGAAACGACTCGACTCGAACGTGCCCATTCGGGCGACCTCACAGGGCACCACACAACGCACCTGACCAAACGATGCCAAAAGGGAGAAAATGACAAGCATGCCACCGAAACATGCACAAGGCACCAGGGTGGTCAAAACTTAGCAAAACTGATACGGGCACCCTCGAACGAAACAGCCTGACCCGACCCGAACACACTTGGTCGGGCGACCTCAGACGACGCGAGACGGCGAGCTCAAACGAACGATGCCACAAGGGAGAAAATAGCAAACGAGCTGCCCAAACGTGCACAAGGCACCCGAGCGGTCAGAACATAGAAAAACTGATACGACTGTCCTCGAACGAAACGTCCCAACCCAAGTCCAACGTGCTCGGTTAAGTGACCTCACACGACGCGACACGGTGCGCCTGACTGAACCATGCCACAGGGGAGAAAATGGAAAATGGGTCACTAAAATGTGCACAAAGCACCTGGGTGGACACAACTTAGCAAAAATGACATGGGTGCCCTTGAAAAAAACGACCCGACCTGACCACGCCTCGTCATGCTACCTCACACAGCGCGACATGGTGCACTCGACCAAATGATGCAATAAGGGAGAAAACGGAAAATTGGCCGCCTGAACGTGCACAATGCACACGAGTAGTCACAACTAAAAAAAACTGATACGGGCACCCTCCAACGAAACGACCCGACCTGAATGCACACAGTCGGACGACCTCACACAGCATGACACGGCGTGCTCGAACGAACGATGCCACAAGGGAGAAAATGAAAAACAGGCCGCCCGAACATGCACAAGGCACCCGGGTGGTCACAACATAGAAAATTGATACCGGTGCCCTCAAATGAATCAGCCCAACCAGAACACGCCCGGTCGGGCGCCCTCACACAACGCGACACGGTGCACCCGACCGAACAATGCCACAAGGGAGAAAATTGAAAACGGGCCATTTGAAGATGCATAAGGAACCCAGACATACACAAATTGGAAAAACTGATATGGGCGCCCTTGAAAAAAACGGCCTGACATGACCCGAATGTGCCTGATCAGGCAACCTCACACGGCGTGATCACAACTTAACAAAACTTATAGGGTGCCCTCGAACGAAACTACTTGACCTGAACACACATGGTCGAGCGACCTAACACTGCATGACACGGCATGCCTGAATGAATGATGCCACAAGGGAGAAAATGGTAAACGGGCTGCCCGAACATGCACAAGGCACCCAGGTAGTCACAACTTAGAAAAATTGATATGTGCGCCCTCGAACGAAACAGCCAAACCCGACACGAACGCACCTGGTCGGGTGACCTCACATGGCGTCACGCAGCGTGCCCGACCGAACGATGCCATAGGGAAGAAGACAACAAACAGGCTGCCCGAACATATACAAGGCACCCAGATGGGCACAACTTAGCAAAACTGATATCAGCGGACTCGAACGAAATGAACCGACCCGAACGTGCCCATTCAAGTGACCTCACAGGGCACCACACGACGTGCCCAACCGAACGATGCCGGAAGGGAGCAAACGAAAAATGGGCTGCCGGAACGTGCACAAGGCACCCGGGTGATCACAACTTAGCAAAACTGATACTGGCACTCTTGAATGAAATGGCCTGACCCGACCCGAACACGCTTGGTCGGGTGACCTCAAATGGCGCGACACGACGCACCCGACCGAACGATGCCACAATGGAGAAAATGGAAAACGGGCTCCCCGAACATGCACAAGGCACCTGGGCAGTCACAACTTAGCAAAAATGATATGGGCACCCTCGAACAAAATTACCCGACCCAACCCGAACGTGCCCGGTCAAGCGACCTCACATGATGTGACACGACGCGCCCAACTGAACCATGCCACAAGGGAGAAAATGGAAAACGGGCCGCTCGAATGTGCACAAGCCACCCAGGTGGTCACAACTCAGCAAAATTGATACGGGTGCCCTTGAACGAAATAACCAAACTCGACCATGCCCGGTCGGGCTACCTCATGCAGCGTGACACGACGCGCCTGACCAAATGATGCAGTAAGGGAGCAAATGACAAATTGGTTGCCCGAACGTGCACAAAGCACATGGGTGGTCACAACTTAACAAAAATGATATGGGCGCCCTCGAACGAAACAACCCGACCTGAATGCACGGTCTAGCGACCTCACATAGTGTGACACGGCGTGCCCGAATGAACGATGCCCAAGGGATAAAATGGCAAACGGGCCGCCCAAATGTGCACAAGGCACCTAGGCGGTCATAACTTAGCGAAACTGATACGGGCGCCCTCGAATGAACCGACCCAACCAGAATGCACACGGTCGGGCACCCTCACACGGCGCGACACGGCGTGCCTGACCGAACAATGCCACAAGGCAGCAAATGGAAAACGAGCCACCCGGAAATGCACAAGGCACCCGGGCAGTCACAACTTAGCAAAACTGATACGGGTGCCCTCGAACGAAACAACCCGATACGACCTGAATGCCCTCAATCAGGCGACCTCACACAACGTGATCACAACTTAACAAAACTGATACGGGCGCCCTCGAATGAAAAAACTCGACCTGAATGCACACGTTTGGGTGACCTCACACAGCATGACACAGCATGCCCAAACGAACGATGGCACAAGGGAGAAAACGGAAAACAATCTACCCAAATGTGTACAAGGCACCCAGGCAGTCAAAACTTAGAAAAATTGATACGAGCGACCTCTAACGAATCAGCCCCACCAGAATGCACCCGGTCGGGTGCCCTCACATGGTGCGACACGGTGCATCCGACTGAACAATGCCACAAGGGAGCAAATGAAAAACGGGCCACCCAAACATGCACAAGGCACCCGGGCAATCACAACTTAGCAAAACTGATACCGGTACCCTCGAACGAAACGACCTGACATGACCCGAACAAGATCGGTTAGGCGGCCTCACACGATGTGACACGACATGCCTGACTGATAGATTCCACAAGGTATAAAATGGAAAATGGGCCACTCGAACATGCACAAGGCACCTGGGTGGTCATAACTTAGAAAAACTGATGTGGCCGCTCTCGAACGAAACGGTCCGACCCGACTCGAACATGCTCGGTCGGGCGAGCTCACAGGACGTGACACAGCGCGCCTGATCGAATGATGCCACAAGGGAGAAAACGAAAAATGGGCTGCCCAAACATGCACAAAGCACCCGGGCAGTCACAACTTAGAAAAACCGATACGGGCACCCTCGAATGAAATGGCCCAACCCGACCTGAACACGCCCGTACGGTCGACCTCACATGGCATGATAAGACGCGTCGGACCGAATGATGCCACAAGGGAGCAAACAACGAATGGGCCGTCTGAACGTGCATAAGGCACCAGGGCAGTCACAACTTAGCAAAACTGATACGGGTGCTCTCAAACGAAACAGGCCGACCCGAACGTGCCCGGTCGAGAGACCTCACATGGCATGACATAGAACGCCTAAACGAACGATGCCACATGGGAGAAAATGGAAATCGGGCCACCCAAACATGCAGAAGGCACCTAGGTGGTCACAACTCAGCAAAACTGATACGGGTGCCCTCGAATGAAATGACCAGACCCGACCATGCCCGGTCAGGCTACCTCACACAGCGCGACATGGCACGCACGACCAAACGATGCTACAAGGGAGAAAATGGAAAATTGGCCGCCCGAGCGTGCCCAAGGCACCTGGGTGGTCTCAACTTAATAAAACTGATATAAGCACCCTCGAACAAAATGGCTCGACCCGAACGCACTCGATCCGGCAACCTCACACATCGCAACATGGTGTGCCTGAATGAATGATGCTTCAAGGGAGAAAATGGTAAACGGGCTGCCCGAACGTGCACAAGGCACCCGGGCGATCACAACTTAGCAAAATTTATACGGGCTCCCTCAAATGAATCGACCCGACCGGAACACGCTCGACCGATCGCCCTCACATAGCCCGACACGCTGCACCCAACCGAACAATGCGAAAAGGGATAAAATGGAAAGAGAGCCACCCAAACATGCACTACGCACCCAGGTGGTCACAACTTAGCAAAACTAATACGGGCACCCTCGAACGAAATGGCCCGACCAGACCCGAACGCGCCTGTCATGCGACCTCACATGGCGCGACACAATTCACCCGACCGAACAATGCCATAAGGGATAAAATTGAAAACAGACCACTCGAATGTGCACAAGGCACCCAGGTGGTCACAAATTAGAAGAAATGATATGGGCGCTCTTGAACGAAACGGCCTGACCCAACCCGAACGCGCTCGGTCAGGCGACCTCACATGAATGACATGGTGCGCCTGACCGAAAGATGCCACAAGGTAACAAACAGAAAATGGTCCACCTAAATGTGCATAAGGCACTCGGGCGGTCACAACTTAGCAAAACTGATATGGCCGCCCTCGAACAAAATGGCCCGACCCGACAGAAACGCGCCTGTTCGGGAAACCTCACACGGCGTGCCCGAACAAATGATGCCACAAGGAAGAAAACGACAAATGGGCCACCCGATCGTGTAGAAGGAACCCGGGTAATCACAATTTAGCAAAAATGATACGGGCGCCCTCGAACGAAACGCCCCAACCCGACCAGAATGCTCTCGATCGGGCCGCCTGACATGACGTGACACGGTACGCTCGACCGAACGGTGTCACAAGGGAGAAAATGACAAATGGGTTGCCTGAACATGTACAAGGCACCTAGGTGGTCACAACTTAGCAAAACTAATACGGGCACCCTCGAAGGAAATGGGCCGACATGAACACGCCTAGTCGGGCGACCTCACATGGCGCGACATGACACACCTGACCAAACGATGCCACATGGGAGCAGACGGCAAATGGGTCACTCGAACATGCACAATGCACCTGGGCAGTCACAACTTAGGAAAACTGATACGGGCGCCCTCGAACAAAATGGTCTGACCTGAACGTGCTCGGTCGGTCAACCTCACACGGCGCGACATGGCGCGCCCGACCAAACGATGCCACAAGGGAGAAAATGGAAAAGGCTCCGCTCGAACATGTGCAAGGAACCCTTGGCGGTCACAACTTAGCAAAACTAATATGGGCACCCTCGAACGAAACGACTGAACCTGACCATGCCCGTTTGGGCGACCTCACATAGCGGGACATGGCGCGCCCGATTGAATGATGCCACAAGGGAGCAAACAAAAAATGGGCCACCCGAACATCCACAAGGCACCCAGGCGGTCACAACTTAGCAAAACTGATACGGGCACTCTCGAATGAATTGGCCCGACCAGAACACGCCTGGTCGGGCGCCCTAACACGGTGCGACACAGTGTGCCCGATCGAATGATGCCAAAAGGGAGAAAATGGAAAACGTGCCACCCGAACATGCATAAGACACCCAGGCGATCAGAACTTAGCAAAAATGATACGGGCACCCTCGAACGAAACGGCCCGACCCAACCCAAACGCGCCCGGTCGGGCGACCTCACACAGCACGCCTGACCGAATGATGCCATAAGGGAGCAAATGGAAAATGAGCTACCATTATGTGCACAAGCCACTTAGGCAGTGACAACTTACCAAAATTGATACGGGTGCCCTCGAACCAAATGGCCCGACCCGACCCGAACGCGCCCAATCGGGCAACCTCACATGGCGCGACACGACACGCCCCACCGAACGATGCCACAAGGGAGAAAATGGAAAACGAGCCACCAAAACATGCACAAGGCACTTGGGTGGTCACAACTTAGCAAAACTGATATGGGCGCCCTTGAATGAAATGGCCAGACCTGACCCGAACACGCCCGGTTGGGCAACCTCATAGAGCGCGACACGGTGTGCCTCACCAAATGATGCCACAAGGGATAAAATGGCAAACGGGATGCCTGAATGTGCACAAGGCACCCGAGCAGTCACAACTTAGCAAAATTGATACGAGCACCCTCGAATGAAACAACCTGACCCAAATGCACCCAGTCGGGCGACCTCAAACGACGCAACACGACGTGCCTGACCAAATGATGCCATAAAGGAGCAAACGAAAAACGGGCCGCCCAAATGTGCACAAGGCACCTGGGGGTAACAACTTAGAAAAACTGATACGGACACCCTTGAACGAAACATCCCAACCTGACTCGAACGTGCCCGGTCGGGCGACCTCACACGGTGCGACACGGCGCACCCAACCGAACTATGCCACAAGGGACAAAATGCCAAACAGGCCACCCGAACGTGCACAAGGCACCCGGGTGGTCACAACTTAACAAAATTGATACGAGTGCCCTCGAACGAAATAACCCGACCCAACCCGAATGCGCCCTGTCGGGCTACCTCAGACGGTGCGACACGGTGCCGCGCCCGACCGAATGATGCTACAAGGGAGAAAACAACAAACGGGCCACCCGAACATGCACAACGCATTCGGGTGGTAACAACTTAGCAAAAATAATACGGGCGCCCTCGAATGAAATGGGCTGACCCGAATGTGCCCAATCGGGCAACCTCACACTGCGTGCCCGACCGAACGATGCCACATGAGAGCAAATGCCAAACTGGCCTGACGAACATGCACAAGGCACCCAGGTGGTCACAACTTAGCAAAATTGATACGAGCGCCCTCAAACAAAACAGTTCGATCTGGATGCGCTCGGTCAGGTGACCTCACACGACGCGACATGGTGCGCCTGACCGAACAATGCCATAAGGGAGCAAATGGCAAACGGGCCACTCGAATGTGCACAAGGCACCTCGGCAGCCACAAGTTAGCAAAACTAATGCGGGTGCCCTCGAACAAAAAAACCCGACCAGAACGCGCCCAGTCAGGCGACCTCACACGTTGCGACACAACGCGCCCAACCGAATGATACCACATGGGAGCAAACAGCAAATGGGCCGCCCAAAAATATTCTTATCATGTTTTTTGTTTCCACAAAATATTTCACCCAAGCTTAGCTCTTTTGGAAATACACTTTTGGTTTTGGTTTCTATTTCAATGCATCCTCTACTTCTTATTCCAATGAGTGGCTTATTTATTCTAGAGCATATTATTATATGGTTAAGCATAAATGCAATTTTATTGCTTCTAATGATTGTAACACCAATTTTTTTTATTTTTTTATTTTTATTTATTTATTTATTTATTTATTTTTATTTTTTTCTGTTGTTGGTGATGTAGGGTCTATAACAACTAAGGAATATAACATACATTTCAATAATGTATTATGTGTTCCGAGTCTTTGTTGCAACCATTAATTAAAATACCAAATCACTCATTCAAGTAAAGGTAGAATAGTAGAGTTTTCATCTCATCAAGTTGTAATCAAGGATTTAAAAGATCCCAAGCATGTCCTAGCCTTTGGAATAATATACCAAGATGTGCAAGTTTTCATGTATAAGTGTATTGTAAATTTTTTGATGTATAAGCATGTTTTCCAAAAAAAAAAAAAAAACATTATCCAATAATGTAATACTCATTATATCCAAATAAATCATATTTATATAAAAAAAATGTTGAATAATATAATGTTTTCATATTCAAATGTTGAACAATTGTTAATAAAGTAATACTTTAGATGTCCACGCATGTAATTTTTTTTCATGTCCAAGTTTGTTGTCCAACCAAACAAATGTTTTCATATTAAAATGTTGTGTTGTTTAAACGTCGGTCTTGCGACGCATGGGAGAAACTGTCGGAAAAGCGATGTTTCTCATATAGACATCAGTCTTACGACATTTGGCTTCACAATGTCGCAAGACCAATGTCTATATGAGAAACATCACTTTTCCGACAGTTTCTCCCAAGCGTCGCATAACTAACAGATGTGTACGCGATGTCGTAACTCTGACGTTTCATCCCATAGATGTTGTAATACCGAAAAAATGTTTAGAACGTCGCAATTCCGACGACAAACATAAATGTCACAAAAGTGACGATATCCCTAAACATTGGTATAGCGACGATTTGTGGCAGGATTTGAAAAATTGATAGAAATTGGGGAAATTTCTGACATTACGACAAAAGTGTCAGAACTAAAGTGTCGGAATTTTTGCCAAATGTACTAATGACAACACCTGTGGAGCTAAAGTCTATGGGCTTGAGTATCACCTTCCCACCTTCAAACAATATCTCAATCCCCTTCTCCTTGATCAATGAGACACACAAAATGTTATATATGAGTAATGGTACAAAGTACATCCTGAACTCACATCAACTAGCGTGAGTCCATCCCAAAAGAAACAACACCAGATCCTCTATTCTCTTTTTGACTCTTGTCGCCCACCACCATGTGCAACTTTTTGTCCCACTCATATATAGTATCAAATACATCTTGCTAACCTACGATGTTCTTCAAAACACCATTGTTCACTTACCATGCAACCTCGTTGACGATAACCTTAGGTAAATGAGAGATAAAAGAAAAATAGTCACTCTCTAATACCTTGGAGAGGTCATCAATCTTGGTAGAAGTGGAAAGACCTCCAACCTACTCCCCTTTCTTCTCATTATCTCCTTGATTCTTCCTTAGACACTCGGTTGAATAATTACCATATTCATCATAGTTTAAACACTTAATATTTCTCAAGTAATTTTTTTTTCTATCCCTTCATTCTTGCTAAAAGAGCCATGTCATCATCAAAAGCCTTGTTTTTCAGATGAAAATTCTCATCTCACAACTTTTCCTGAATGAATTCATGACATAACTTGTTATAGTATGGTAGCTTGTCCCTGACAACAATCCCTTTGATGAACAACTTCCACTTTGGAATAAACCCCTTCAAATAAATCATAACCATCTCAAAATATAAAAAAGTCTCACCAATCATGGCAAGCTCATCTCAATTCTGAGACAATCTCATTAGATATGAAATCACCCCTTCACCTTGTATGATCTTGGTGGCCTTTAAACTATCCTTTAATACCAACAGTTGGTTCTCATTCTTATTCTTGAATAAATCATGAAGATATTTCCACATCTCATGGGGAATGTTCTTCGCAGACATATGAGGTATTAGAGGATCCTTGAAACCCTCTAGGATACATTGGGCCTTAATATAACCAACAATAATTTTTCCAACGTGGACTCTATCGACTAGCAACAAATCAAACTTATACACATCAAAAACATACGTTTTTCTAACTGTTATAGGTTTGTGCCTTCTGTTGTAGATTTCGGCATGGTTAGGTTTTATATCAATCCACATCATCTCCTTTTTCTGCTCCTAAGAACATTACTCCAGATGTGTCTTCCTTCCTCCTTGGCTCCTCTTCCCTTCATTGGATACTTGGATCCCTAGAAAACAAGTCATCCACCTTAGGAAAATCTGCAACCCAAAAATAAGTCTTTCCAAACAAAAACCAACCTAGAACTAGTCGAAAATAACTTGTCCCTAATTTTGATATAATCGGCCCTCAAGGAAGTCATAAGAAGCACTACATCACATGATCCTCTCCTTTTCTTAATTTTCTCCCGATATACAACCTATTTTAAATGTGTATCTTATGAATTTTTTCACTTTGGATGTTTTCTTCTAGCCTCAATGTCACCTTCTTTTATATGATTTTCTTGGGTCTCAAAGATTAGCCCTTCAGGTACACTTTCATTCTAGGCTAGACCAGCTTGTTCTTTGTGCCACATGCCCACTTAAAACATACAAAAATATTGTCTCCAATTTGATAAGTGTTATCATGGTACTTTAAGTTTCCCCTTTTTCCTTTAATGGTTCTCCTTCATCTCCATGTGCCAAGTCATCAAAATCCTCCTTGGTTTTGGCCTAAATCCTTTGGGTGAAAAACCCCCAACCTTGGGTTCATAGCCCACAAGACAATTTTTGGTGCTAATTCTTCCACAACCCTAAACCCTAGGGTTTGGAGTTCCTCCAAAGATACAAATCTCAACATGATCAGCTCACTTGTCATGCATCAAAAGGGAAGATCTGAGGGCCCTAAGCCCACCTCTTGTTGAACATGCAGTGTCTATATCTGAGGGCACTAAGCCCACCACTTGTTGCCCATGCAATACCTAGATCTAAGGGCCCTTAACCCACCACTTTTCGCCCATGAAAAACCCAGATCCAAGGGCCACTTTTCATCCTTAAGGTGACCAGATCTAATGGACTTGGCAAAGCCACTTATTTTACATCAAGTGCTTATATTTGTCAGACCTAGGAAGAACACTTATCATCCATCGAGTTCCCATATAAGAGGGACTTGGGAAGGCTATTTGCAATCCATCAACCAACAAGATCAGAGGAGCCTAAGATGATTTCTTGTCACACATAGAATGGCCTCATCGAAGGGGATTGAGTCTACCACTTGTATTCCATGGAACACTAGATTAGAGGGACCTCAACCCACCACTTATTATCCATTTATAGCATATATTCAGGGGCCCTCAACCCACCAATTTTCATCCATATAAAGAACATGTTTGAGGGCCTTCAATCTACCACTTGTCATCCAATGAGTGCCCAGATCCTAGGGACCTAGAAATACCAATTTTCATCCATTGAGAACCCAAGTCAGAGGACATGAGCAAGTCACTTGTCATCCATCAAGAACACATGTCAGAGAGACTTGGGCATACCACTTTTTATGAATTGATCTCTCCGATCGGAGGGCCTTGGGAAGACCACTTGTCACATATCCAGTTGCCTTATAGAAGGGACATGAGCCTACCACTTCTCCTCCATTTAGAGCCTAGAACTATCACTGATATACCAATTAGAAGGTTGTATTTATTTAGGTCGTGGTTCCCGAGGTCACAATTGCAGAGGTGACAATTCCAAAAGTCAATTGCAAATACTGAGGGACTATGACTCCAACACTTGGAACCGTGACCTAGGGAACTGTGATGTCAATAATTGTGACATGAATAGTGACCGATGTAAATATTTGTGGGTGCAAGAGAACCACAAAATATGTGTTGCAACTGCCAAAAATGTATGTTTTACCTGCCCAGAATGTCTACTACACCTATTTAAAATTGCCATAAAAAGTGAAGAACTATTGGAATGGATCCAAACTTCATATATGCAACCCCATTGGAACAAATAAAATGCTTTTGTTAAAGCTCCAAAATTTAAAAAAAAATCTTTACAAAAAGACGTAAGCCAAAATACTTATTAAAACAAAGAAAATAAAAACTAATGCTCATCGATCAAGATTATACTTCGTATGCTACAATAAAATAAGAAGAAAATATGTTATGTCTTCAAAGATTCAATTACACCAAGTAAGTATCTAAGGGAATGCATGAAATGTTCCCTTATGTCTGGTTATGAACAAAAACAAATAGATATCAAATATCGTCTACACATATTGAAGAACCTGAAAAAATATGAAGATCATATCATGAGTTGCATGCCAAATCAATTATTTGCTGAATAGGTTTGTTATAAATGTGATCTTTAGGAAAATAAGATAACCTACTATCCTGAAAAATATCAAACCTAGATCTTGCGAAACGCCTCTCCAAACATTGATTAGACAACCCACATGATTTTTCAATATTTATAACACAAACATCATTATATAAGGTTGGAAAATTCTCCAACTCTCAACATATGTGTATGTTATCCCAAACACAATTTAGCTTTGAAAATATTTCCCTTTGTCAATTTTAGGTGCCCAATGAGGGAAAATGTTTTTAGAATCGACTACTTTGAACTGGTAACTAGTCAAACCGACTAGTTGGACATGCATGAGTAACGAACCAGTAGAGAAATTGAGCTGGAGGACCAGATTGTACTATTTACGTACCAAATCAGCCAGTTGGGTACGTAACCAATACAAACCAACCCTAGTTTTCCAGTTAGATTCCTAGAGAGGTTTGTAAATATCATGATTTTTGTTGTTCTAAACACTGTTAGATCTGACCTTTGTTTAAGGATTTCTCATGGCTAAATAAGGATTTTGGGTGTTTAATATGTTTATATATTATTAAATACCTTTTCCAAAAAAAATCACCTTTTATAAAAACATTGTTTGTATTATCCATAGTAGAAATACATCTAGTTTAGCAAGTTTATACTTTTTAAAGATATAACATGGAATATAAATGGACTAAAAAATTGCATGACAAGTTCATTCCTTAAATATGAGCATGAATGTGTGAAATACAAAACAGACTCTCCCTTTTTATATAACAAACTCAAAGAAATGTCTTTACGACTAATTATTGTGTTAAACTCTCTAGTTTAACTTATATAACAATTATAATATCTTATTTTGTATATCTGGTAGATGACTTGTTTTGATGAGCATGAGCATGTAGAATACAAGGGAGAGTGTCCATCATTATAAAATAATTCAATTACAATGTTTTGAATTATTGTAATATTTGGTATACGATGAAGAACGTATTATGTGAATTAAAATATGATTTAGACAAATAATCATGTGAGCATTAGCTC
This sequence comes from Pinus albicaulis, assembly GCA_034641835.2. Lineage (NCBI taxonomy): Eukaryota > Viridiplantae > Streptophyta > Pinopsida > Pinales > Pinaceae > Pinus > Pinus albicaulis. Next base: position 223,963,314 of record CM076583.1, read on the forward strand.
ATAAATTGCAAACATTTTATATTAGATTTTTACAATTGGTTTGGGTTGCATAGTCCAAATGATATTATATTTTGCAGTGCTGAATTGAGTTATCAAGTCAAGATTGTACATTATATTATTAGATTTAAAGTGAAGTAGGGTTAGATAAAAATGGATATTTCATTTCTTCAAAGGGAAACTAATGTTAATATTTTAATAGTAATCAACATATTCAATTTATAAATGCATTTCAAAATTTAATCATATGAAAAACTAAAATTTATTGCTAATTGAAAAATGTTTGATATAACCAAATGAAAAGTATTGATAATAAGGCATTAAAATGACATTATTCAAGTCTGTGGGGTCCTGGTTAAATTGTGATGAGGTGCGTTATTATAACACTCATCACAGGTTCAATTCCCTTCGGATGATGTATCTCGACATGTTGATGAAAATAGAGTAAAAAAAAAAAAAGTGAAAAAAGTGAAAAATGAAAGGAACTACCAAGCTTACGATGAATTGTTGGGTTTGTAGAAAAAATATGAAACTTTCTTGAGCGATGCCAATGTATCTATGGTATGACTTTTATTATTGAAAATATTTTTTTCCACACACCTGGAATAAATTGATTAAAAATAATTTTCAAATTTTGAGGTTGTATTAATGTCACTCACATTCAACATATGTAATAATGAAAAAAAGAAAAACAAAAGACTCCCAATATTTGAATTAAAAATATTAATATAATTGCATGCACAAAATCATCATTTAAAATTAAATAACCTTTCATTTATGTCATTTACGAAACTCAACACACATATTATTTAGCTAGTTGATTACAATTAAAATTTGAATAGAGAAAATATAAGGAAAACAAATTACATGTTATGAAATACCCTATTCCGAATACCAAGAAATTGTATCAAATAATAGAAATCATCTTTTATGAACTATTATTATTATCCAATTTTAAGATGATGGCCAAGCCAAACACCAAATTAGTGTATAAAACCCTTTATTTCTCGAAGACCTACTTCAACACATATATTTAAATATTTATGAGGACATATACATACTCTACCCCTCTATGTTTGAAATAGAAAAAGTTAATTTATTTATTCTAGTAACCTTAAAATACATAAATACCAATTCTTTATTTACCCTATTTAAAAAAATTAACAAATAAAAACACCAGCCAACTTAATAAATATGCCAATATTATTATGTTATTATTTTTAACATTAAATATTATAATGATGTTTTTATATTATATTAGTGGCGTTCCATCCAAACTACATGTTAGCGGACACCAGCAAGGAATCTTCATATGATGAAAGGATCTCGGAATGTTTACATGAGAAAAGAGAACAATTGGCGAAGGGAGCTTCACTTTTTGAAATAAATATTTAAAATAATAAATTAAATACTAAATTGGTATTAAAATTGGATACATATAGACTAGAATTTTATTTTTTTTGAAAAATAAAATAAAATAAAAACAAAAAAAATATAGATAGATGTTTTTGGGATTAATTATATTGTTATGATTTAAGTTAAGTTGTGAACGAATTCATGTGGTCATCTTAATCAATTTAGTTTTTTTATCGTATGACCACATTAATTGGTTAGAAACTTAGACTAAATCCTAACAATGTAATTAATTCAGAAAAAATCTGTCTAATTTAAAGTATTAAATCTAACATAAAAATATATAATTTTTTATAATTAAAATTATATAAATCACAAAAGTGTTAAATCTAACATAAAAAAAAATATAATTTTTTGTAATTAAAATTATTTATATTGTTTGTTCAAATCTCAGGTTCGATATTTGATACAAAAACTTCATTTAATAACCGGCCTTTCATAGACATTTTGAGGGTTAATAACTCGCTCAGAAGTCTGTCCGGAAAGCCAAGTTTGACATATTAGTGATTTTGCTTAAAACTCAATCTGGAGCATGCAGTTACAGAAAGCTCAGAGTAAAAAAATTGTTACCAAATTTAGAAAGATTGAATGAAGACGAGCAAGAAGATTGAAGGTCTCTGCCACGCCTTTTGCAATCTTAGGCTTCTGCATGGAAACTCAACGGGGCCATGAAAAAGTAAATGTCGAAGCCAATCTCCCCACTAGTAAATCATCATTAAATTGAATTTTGACTGGATGATAAAATTAGCGGTCCAATCCAACAGTATCATACCCTATCATACCAAATCTGCAAGCAATACATATAGGGTGCAACAGAAAACAGAGATGTTCATTGCCAACCATTGGATAACTTCTTCGGCCGCTAACTGCTGTTCGTTTTCGGGGGAGAAGTTATGCGGCAGATAAACGGAACAACAGAAATCTATCCGTATCCTCTGAGCCTTTGAAGGAACAACAGAAATCTATCCGTCTACTTATGGAAGCTCTGCCGCTCCCCATCTCTGGATTTTGCAGCATCTTTTCCTTCGAGGTGCTGTTTTTTTTCTGTCGATTGTCGGGCTTTTAGGTTCCTGCAAAAGGGCGAAGGTAATGTGTTTATTGTCTACTGTATACTGTTTTCTATTGCGTTGAATCTTTATTGCTTGTAGTTTTGCCTTTAGTGTTGCCTGGGACGTCTAATCTTATAATCGAAATCGAAATTCAAATTTAATCGTAATTTAATCTAAGTTGTAGGGATCGGAATTCAATTTAATCGCAATTTAACAGATTGTTTCATCTCAGTTACAGGGAATTTCGGACTCTTCATGCCCGAAATCAATGGCTTCCCACGTTGCTGGAGACTCTCGCATGGGCTGCAAGAGAGAGCTCAAATTCACTCTCGAGGCTTGCTGGGATGGCAAGATCTCTGCTGCTGTTCTTGTTCTTCGATCTAGAAGCTAGGGAACTAAGGGCTTCGATCTAGAAGCAGATGGTAGCTGCCCGAGTGAAATTGATGGAGTTGTTTTCTGACCCCACATAGTAGAGACAGCAGTACAGCTGTTTTTTTTTTTTCTTGTCTGATTAGTTAATTTTTTTTTTTTAAATTGAGTAGTTGAAGTATTTAAATTATATTTTTCGGGTGGAAATTGATTCTGGCAACATCAAAAATTCTTGCACTCAAATTATTGAAATTTAACTAATATAATCTAGTTTTTTAACTTCTATAATCTAGTTTTTTAAAAATCTTTCACTGGTTACCCGTTGACATTCATTTAAGAACATAATTGAGCAGAGGAAAACTAATTTGAAGAAAACTCAAATTACCATTACACATCAGTTTGCGGTGAGAGCTGGATAAGTACATATTAAGCACAGCTAGTGCAACATGGAATCAATTGACTGCTTCCCCACTGACTTTCATTTAAGAGCATAATCGAGCAGAGGAAAAAACTCGAATTACCATTACACATCAGGTTTGCGGTCAGAGCTGTATTAAAACAAAATACAACACAACACATACAGAATAGTGAGACAAAGCTCACAAAAATACTTGATCATAACTTCAGGATTGCATTACATTTTTATAGCATAGTGCACTCACCTAATCTCCTTGAATAGAAGGCAACAAACTTAAATAAGTGGAACTAAATTCTAAATAAAATTTCTTGTTCAACAACTCAAAACCAAATCTATTTCTGCATTAACCTAGATTATTCTCACATCCTCCCTTAATGGAGAAATGGATTTTCTACAACACCTAATTTACTTCTAAAAACCTCAAACTTGATTTTACCAAGAGGCTTAGAAAAAATATGAGCCATATTATCCTTGGTATTACAAAATATTAAATCAATTTCATTAGACTCAATCTTCTCACGTACAAAGTGGTATTGCAGCTCAACGTGTTTTGTTCTGGCATGGTATATTGGATTATGTGCTAATTTGATAGCACTTTGATTATCACAATTGATGCATGTTGAACTACTTTGTGCCTCTTCAAGATATGCAAGAATTCTCCACAACCAAACAGCTTCACACGTGGGATTGGTCAAAGCTTTGTACTCAGATTCTGTTGATGATAAAGAAGCAGTTGGCTATTTCTTTCTACTCCATGACACAACCCCTCATCCTATATGAAATGCATAGCTAGAGGTAGATCGTTTATCATCTGGATTTCCTGCCCAATCTGAATCAGAAAAACTTGTCAGTGTAACATTAGATTCATCAGTATACATAATGCTTAAATTGACTGTTCCTTTTAAGTATCAGAGAACTTTCTTTGCAGCATTCCAGTGATTTTTTGAAGGCTTAGCCATGAATTGACTAAGGATACTGACTGAGTATGCAATGTCTGGTCTGATAGTGGTGAGATAGTTCAGACTTCCCACCAACTGACGATATAATGTTCCATCTGCCTCTTTAGTTCCATCTTCTCTGTACAACTTTGCATTCTATTCTAAGGGAATTGACATAGCTTTGCAATCACTCATATTGAACTTTTTAAGAATTAACTTTGTGTATTTGCTTTGAGTGATCAGTGTTTTACCAGGCTCTCTCCATACCTCAATTCCTAAACAATAATGCTATTCACCCAGATCTTTCATTTCAAATTCCTGCGACAACTGAATTTTAATTTCTTCAATTAACTTGTAAGCATTGCCTGTGATAATGAGATCATCCACATACAAAGATATTAAAGCAACATTTCCTTCTTCATCTTTCTTAATATATAAGTTAGGATCATTTTTTCTTTTCACAAACCCATTCTGAAGAAAAAAGGTATCAATCTTTACATACCATGATCTCGGTGCTTGTTTCAAACCATATAAGGCTTTTCTTAACATGCAGACTAGATGCTCCTGCCCCTGTTTGATAAACCCTTCAGGTTGAACTAGATAAACTTCTTCCTTTAAATCACCATTCAGAAAAGAAGATTTGACATCCAATTGATGTATATTCCAATTATGTTTTGTAGCTAAGGCAATCAGTAATCTAATTGTATTCAATTTAGCTACTGGTGAAAAAGTATCTTCATAATCAATTCCCTCCTGTTGAGCATATTCTTTTCCAACTAATCTCCCCTTAAATTTATCAACGGTATCATATGCTTTAAATTTAGATTTATACAACCATTTTCTTTCAATTTGAACTTTGTTTTCAGGGAGTTCAACTAATTCCCATGTTTGATTTTTCATAAGAGAGGCATATTCATCATTCATAGCATTTATCCATTGTTCATTCTCTTTAGCTTGTTCATAATCAACTGGTTCTACAACATTCATGATATTAGACATCAAGACATAATATTTATACCTTGCAGGAAGCTGGGTTTGTCGGGTTGACCTTCTTGGTGCTACAATACCTGTTGGAGTTCCATCCATGATTCTTCGGCTTTGAGGTGAATCTTCCTCTCGTGATGAATCACTGCTGCTGGATGTGCTAATGCTACTCTCATTCTGATCTTGAACCTGTACCTGTACCTGTTTCTGTTCCTGTTTAACCAAATTATCAAGTTTGACATGATCATCATTAGATATATGCCATGCATAATTCTTTGTATCACTTTTATTAGCATTCTCATGAAACACCACATCTCGACTTGCAAACAGTTTATGTGAATTGAGATCAAACAATTTATATGCTTTCTAATCTGTACAATACCCAATAAAAACACACTTGATTGACTTTGCATCAAGCTTTCTTCTGTTAGCCTTAGGAATATGTGCAAAGGCAGTACATCCAAAGACTCTTAAATTACTGACATCAGGTTTATAACCATGAAGAATCTCTAAAGGAGTTTGAAAAGATAATTTCTTAGTGGGACTTCGATTCTTCAAATAAACATCAGTATTAATGGCTTCTGCCGAGAAACCATTAGAAAGGTTTTTACCTTGAAGCATACTGCGAGCACACTCCACTAGTGTTTTATTCCATCTTTCAGCAACACCATTTTGCTGAGGGGTATGAGATACTGTGAACTGTTGTTGGATTCTATGAAATTTACAATAGATTTTAAGTGTGCCTGACTTATATTCACCCCCTTGATCAGATTTGAGTATTTTAATGTACTTTCTGTTTGTTTTTCAATCATAGTTCAAAATTTTTTAAAATATTCAAATATATCACTTTTCCTTCAAATGAAATAGACCCGGGTATATTTAGATCTATCATCAATAAAAATAACACAGTAGGAAGCACCACTAAGAGACCTAGTTTGCATAGGTCCACATACATCAGTGTGAATTAATTCAAGTATATCATATTGTCATTTCTCGGTATGAACGGGAAACTCCTCTCTATGCTACTTACCATGTGCACAAGCTTCACATGGTAAATGTTCACACTTCATAACAGGAAGACCTTCAACCATTGATTTTCTTTGCAACAATGATAAATCATTGTAATTTAGGTGCCCATACCTATGATGCCATAAATCTGCTGTTGATGTCGCTTTGGATGTCAATGCAACATGATGCTTCATCGTCACATCCAATTTATACAATCCTCCAACACTGGTACCTGTGGAAACAACCCTGTAGTGGTCCTGAACATCTTTCACAATACACCCCAATTTATGAAATTCCACTTTTAAATTATTATCAGTGATAGCGGAAACCGATATAAAATTCTTTTTGATAGCAAGAACATACATCACATCATGAATCTGTCTCATTTGTCGATTAGGTAAGTACACACTTACTATTCCATAGCCTTTGAATTTAAGTGACCTATTATCTTCTAGGTAAATGTGTCTTCCATGAGTTTTCTCATAATATTTATCGTACCATTCTTTATTACAAGTCATATGTGCCAATGCACCAAAGTATATGAACCAAGCATTCTCATCATTAGTTTCATCAGGAAAAGGCAGCATCAGAAAGAAACAACTTAAAATTTTTAAATCCATCAGTAATTGAAGTGTCTTTATTTATGAAATTTCTATTATGCTTTCTATGTCTATGATTTGATTCATGATTCTTTCTTCTATAGCAATCTTTAGCAAGATGTCTAGGTTTTCCACAATAATCACATTCAATGTTTCTCTTGACATAAGAATTAGGAGGTGTCATACCTTTCTATTTTTCTTGAAAATGGCCTCTATTCCTGTTCCATGGTCTCCCTCGGAATGATCTTTTACCTCTTGCAGTCAATGCCAAATCAAAACCACTTGATTCGAGTTCAAAATTTTTCATTCTCCCTTCTTCTTGAAGAATAATTCTAGCCAATTCATCAAATGTAGGAGGTGTTGGTCTAGGTGAGAGTGCTAAAATGGAAGCCAAGGAATGGAAGCCAACAACAAGCAGAGGCAGCTTGCGGATGTGATGTGTAGCGTTGATCTACTGTTACTTCAATTTTGTTTTAAGAAACTGACACGGATCTCATTAGGCAACATTGTGCTCCACGCATAGACCGACTCTCCACCGCGAGGATCTGCGTGCAGGTCATAGCTAGAGATAGTACCTCTAGCTATTATAATCGTGCATGAGACAGATTATTCACGGAGGCTTGGTAACGATTGGGAAGAGTGGAAACGATGCACAATTGTGCAGCATTCAAAATGCACAAATTAAAAACGCACAACACACAGCAAATCGAGCTCTATCAATTCAGAAATTAAGACTCAACATGTCTTCCTTACGCATGACGCAACACTCAAATAGCATAGCGCTCCAATACCATAGTAAAACAAAATACAACACAACACACATAGAATTGTGAGACAAAGCTCACAAAAATACTTGATCATAACTTCACGATTGCATTACATTTTTATAGCATAGTGCATTCACCTAATCTCCCTGAATAGGAGGCAACAATCCTAAATAGGTGGAACTCAATTCTAAATAAAATCTCCCGTTCAACAACTCAAAACCAAATCTATTTCTGCATTAACCTATATTATTCTCACAAGCTAGATAAGTACATCTCACATATGTGATAAATGCAATACAAATAAATAATAATTAGATCTAAAACTTGGACCTTGGATGACATGTCATGAGACATGTCAAAAGTTCTAAACAATATTTCCATGCTTTATAATAATTTAAAACAATCGAAACAATGTTTCATTACAAATTTACAGTATTTAACAAGAAATGGCGATAGAATTGGGCTTTCTTTTATGGAATTTGGAATCTTGTAAAAGTTTTACTTAAAAGAATATAAAGTTCGAAACCTGGATCTGAGATGGAGCTTCCCGTTAAATAACAAAATTCTGAATTCCTTTTCACATAATAGTCAAATGAAAATATCGAAATATTTTTATTGAAATTTAATATTTGGATCATAAACTTTTCATGAAATACTTATAAAAGACTATCTTAAATCTGGATGAGAAGAATTTAGAGCATAGATAAAAAAATTAGTGAAATAAAATGAAATATTAATATCCAAATTTAATATTGGATCATAAACTCTCTACGAAATACTTATAAAAGATTATCTGAAATCTAGATATGAAGAATTCACAGCATAGATAAAAAAAAAATAGTGAAATAAAATGTATTTTGGATCTTGGATATATGGACTATAATGAATCTTAGTTTCTCATTATCAAATTAAAAAATGTTTTACGATAATATCTCAAGTGTAGATGTCTATTTTTTTTTTTTTATGAATTATTTATATTAAATTACTCTAATTTAGATGAGAATTATCTGGAGTATAGATAAAAAAAATAGTGAAATAAAATATATCTAGATCTTGCATACATACATTATAAAGAAACTTAGTTTCTCAAAATGAAATGAAGATTAACACATTTATAAGAAAGAAAAAAAGATTGAAAGAGAAAACTAAAACTAGCACATCAAATTAAAAATTTGACTTTAAAAACAAATAGAATTTGACTTTAAAAACAAAAACATATAATGGGAATTATATAAAATCAATGAAAAGAAATCATAAAATTTCTTTCATACTATCCAAAGTAATGATAACAATAGAAAAAATAAGAAAAGTCCCCAAACATTTATGAGAATATCATAAATAGAGTTGTAGAAACCTCTACATGAAGTCTTCAAGTACAAATTATGGTTTTCCTTCCACTAACATTTCGATTAAAAGTAATATCTAACTAGTTTATTTGGATCAATTATATTCATAGAAATATCTAATCAATTTATTTGGATCAGTTATATTCATATTTACAAAGGAAAAAAACTGGAGTGCAAATCTTCTTTCAAAAAGACTTCAACCACTTGGGCATTATATTTTTTTTTACAAAAGTACAAGTTATCCATATGGTGGTATCACAAGAGTTTGCATTAAATGAAAGTATTGGGGACTATTAAGTCTAAGTTTTATTTAATTATTAAATAATATATTAAAGAAGGACTTCAACTACTTTGGGTATTATGTTTTAAAAAAAAATAGAAGTTATCCATATGTTTTATTTGCTTATTAAATAATATATTAAAGAAGCATTTCAACTACTTTGGGCATTATGTTTTTGGAAAAAAATACAAGTTATGCATATGATGGTATTCCAGGAGTTTGCATTAAACAAAAGTATTGGGGACTATTAAGTTTAAGTTTTATTTATTTATTAAATAATATATTTGATGTAATGAAGTTTACAATTTTTTTCAGATGTACTACTAGAGGGAAATATTTTAAAGAAATATATCTCTAGGTGATCCTTTCCAGACTGCATGTACTATTTTAGGGAGATGTACTATTGTAGGGAAAGGTTATGAATGAATCTATCTCTAGATGATTTTTTTGGACTATGCGTAAAGCACCTTTGTATTCTATTTTTTCTTATATATAATTAAAATACATTTTTTTTCTTAGAAAAAAATAAGTAATCATTATAATTTAATAATGAAGTTTATAAGTTCAAAAAGATGAATGAAAAAAAATAGGAAAAAATATTTCTTGTGAGATGGAAATATTACATAAAGAGGGGAAGGGCAATGTAGTTCACAACATACTTTCACAAAAGGATGTAAAGTTAATAATATATGAAATATAAATGTTTTGAGACATGTAGGTTATTTCAAAACTTACCACAATGCATGACAAAATTTTGATTGCAAAGGAATGGGTAAGGAAATGATCTTAATAGTCATGCTACCTAGTTAGTCGAAGGAGACAACATATTTTTTCACAAATATGTGAACCAAAAGGAATCTATTAATATTATCTAGGATATTTCTCGTGGGGCTCATTCATGAGTCTCCTCATCCAAGGATAAATATGATGAGCATAAGGATTTCTTTCAATCTATATTTAAACAACTTGATACTACCAATACAGCCAAAAAAGTGCAATCATGAGGTTGTTTTCCCAATATTATCCAATCCCTGACAAGTGGATAATGGAATTTTATATTTCCTTTTTCAACCTTCCAAAAGATGATCTATTAAGGATGGTAGAGGGATCCAAGTAGTCAGGACAAACACTATGAACTTTAAATTCAAATTTCCTAACCATGATTCCCAAGAAAGAGGATCCTTGTTCCTTTTAATATTATAGACATGCATTCTCTGGTAATGTGGTTTACAATATTACCACTAAAATTATATTTAACATGCTATGAGGTTGTTTGGCTTAGAATATCTTAAAGAAACATTTTGGTTTCTTATCTAACCAACAAATTGATGATGTTATATAGCACAATTCAGGAGAGATTGCATACCACAAAAATTAACAATATCTCAATTGCAGTTCTGAAGATTGACCTTTCAAAGGCCTATTATAGGGTGGTTTTGACTTTCCTGAGATTGACCTAACTTCACGTTGGTTGAGAGTGTCAAAAACAAATTAGATATTGAGCTATGTTTCCTTAACCAATTTTATAGTACTCATTAATGACTCTCCTTTTCCCTTCTTCAAAATCATTCAAAGAGTTGAACTAAGATTTGCCTTTGTCTCCGAGTTTATTCTTATTTATTGCATAATTATTCAATAGATTGATAATCTCAATAAAGGAGGATGGAAACATTTGAGGCACAAATGCAGATTTTTTTTTTTTTAACACACTTACTTTTCATAGACAATTATGTCTTAATTTTTTTTGGGACAAATTAATTATATCCAAATCTAGAAGCTCATATGAGACTTTTGTTTCCTTTCAATTTGGGGCCTTTAGGTAGAGGAATAAAGTATCTTTGGTTCCTTTTAAAACCAAATGATTATAGAAGGGTAGAATGGATGTGGCTTTACAAGAAAATTGAAGAAAAAATATCTTGGTTTCATAAATGGTTTTCCTCGGGAGGAAAACTCAAATTAGTTATTTAAATACTCCAAAGTGTCCATGTCTATTGGTTTTCATTAGACCATGTCCCTAAGTGAATTCTAAGTAAAATTAGAAAAATGTGCTTCATATTTTTGTTGTCAAAAAATAAGCAAAAGGAAGCCTTTTTCCTTTCGGGAAGGGGAACTCCATAGCCAACCCAAAGGAATTTGGTGGTTGGGTATTAAAAATCCTTACCTGATCGGGAAAGACCTAGCCACTAAAATATTTTGGAGATTATTTTTCCACAATTGCCTATGGGTTATGATCATGTGTTGAAAGAATTTTAAATATCACATACCTAAATCTTGGATTCGTTTGGAGAACCATTATTGGAAGGGTGCATGGAATGCTTGGAAAGGGATATTAAATGATATTCTGCTTGTCAAACAGTGTAAAACCAACTTGGAAATAAGCACTCATGTCAAGGTGTGTCTAGATATTAACCCAAAGTGTAAAACCAACTTGAAATTAAGCAGTCGTGTCAAGGTGTGTATAGATATTAACCCATGGGTAGGATCTACTAGAGATTATCAATCATCCAATGATATCATTCAATGGTTAAAAGAATTACAACCATTGTCGATACTAGAATCATGGGAACTTCTTGGGGTTGGATACACTCTTGGTTGAGCATGGAGGATCTATACCTTGTTGATGAGAAAGATCGAAAATGGAGTAACTATGTGATGCTTCTCTACAAGATGTTGAGGCAAAGCCGGTGTAGTCATGGAATAAATTATTTGGAGCTTTAACTACAAAATTGGAGTATGAGGCCCTGACATCAGATGAAATATTAAGAGACAAATGATAGTGGCGGGGAACAATTTGGAAGGTGGATTATGCATTGAATATTTGTTTATTCACTTGGCTATCTATTTCAAATAAAATATTAGCATGGAATAATGGAGATAATAGGAATTGGCACGGGATAGGATGAAAGACTAAGAAAAAATGTTGAAGAATATGTGCATCACTTATTTACCTCCTATCCATACTCACAAGTTGTGTGGAAAGCTGTATTAGCCCGCCTTACTTACCCAAGCTAGTGGGTTTAGAATTCTTTATTGAGTTGCTTCAAAGAATGGTTTAATAAGACAATTTCTCAATATTTTTTTTTTCTAAATTATTCTAATTCTATTTATGGAAACATACTATTACAAAACTGCCTCAATTCAACTATGAGAGCCTGAAAACTGGGCTTGATATCCATGCTTTTAGATAGTGACGAACTGCCCTGAGTGGAAAACTAGTTCTTTTAGGAGAAGTTTCACCGCCCTTGAAAGGGAAACCGGTGTATTTTTCATTACATACATCATAAGAAAAGAAAAATTCTGTAGTAGCATGCAGATTATGCTGCAGTAGAAAACCAAAAAAAATAGTGTATGTTTCAAAACAGTAGAATGAATGTACCATGTTGAACCATGGAAAATCAGAGTTACTGCGCATGAGCTGGAGAAGGCGACTCCTCCACTATGCGACACCAGTACTTTTCCTCTGTCTCTTCTACAGCTTCTTTCTGATCACCATCTTTGCTTGTGATCCCTGCGTCCACCTGCATTGGTTGTTGACCCAAGTCGGGAGGAGCAGAAGCAGGGGGTGCAACCAGTCATTCAGGAGAATTCGCAGCCAGGGCGGGGTTAAGACCAAGAGGAGAGGGGGAAGGGCCGGGCAATGGAGAAAGACAGAGAGTCGACTCTTCTCTCAGGGTGACCGTAATATATGCAGTGACAGTGGGTCGATTATAAGAACAATCAAAGCGGAGCTCAGCCCTCTGAGTCGTTTGACGCAAAATGTGACTGCCAGAAGCACAGGAGGCAGGGGAAACGAGTCTTTATGGAACAAAAAAAGGATGCGGGGAGGGATGAGTTGCGTGAGTAGAGCTAGAAGGGCTAGCATGCCCCCAGTGACTGTGGTTGTCCTGATTATTCCTCCACTCAACATCCTCAGAGGAGGTCGCTTCGCCTGAACTGGAAGAGGGATGCGTGCACGTAGACTGGCCACGACTTGCACCATGTCTACACCGCATTCGATGAAGGAGCCTAGGCATGGCGAGTGCAACAGCTTGAAATGGCCCGAGACAAGTAGAACAAGAAGGGGCTAGAGAAAACCCATAGTGAATTCCAAAAGGAACCTATAGACTGGAATTGGAATAGCAGAAGGCACTTTGAGAAAAATGACAACCAGGCGTGGTTTCCATACAACTTAATAAAGAGTAGCGACGCCCCCTCTGTGTGTGGGTGCTCGGCTTGGCACAAGCAGCAGGGTAGGCGCTACACATGAAATGCAATGAGCAGCAAGTAGAGCAAGAATAATCTGGAGAGCCCGAGACAAAAGCCATAATGAACCGACTGAGCAAGATGAGAAGGAGAGAGTGCCGGCGAGGGAGAGTAAATGCTATTAGTGCTGGCGGATTAATGTCAATATTAATGGAGCTGCAGGGGGCCATATGGCCATCCCGTGCGAGTCTCCTTGGGATATGTTCAGGGACGGATGTCCCGTCAGGCCGCGCAACCATCCGCATCCGGACGACAATTTCTCAATATTTTAAGAAGCATTATTTTTTATATTATTTGGATCATGTCATTGGACCGAATTTTTCTTTTATTTCAGTAGGGAAAATCAAAATGTCTGTAAATTAAAGGCAATAATACAACTTGACGATTTGATTATAAATTGATAAGTCGCTTGTGATTTCTTAACAAGAGCAAGCCTAGGGATGCAAGGCCATTACAAAGAAGTACAAATTTTGTTTCTTGTAAAGGATAACCATTATGAACTCCAAATCAGTGTGGGTCAAGGTTATAATACTCAAGTTGAACTTTGTTCATTTTAGATTTTACTAAAGTATGCACTGGAGAAATTAATCACATCTCTATAGGTCATGAGGGACTCCTAATTCTGATTGATTGATTTAAATTTCATTTTTGTATATATTTAATCAGATTCTGCAACCTTTAATGCTTCAAATCAAAGAGTCCTAGAATTGTTTTGATTCCATTTCAATTGAATATGTATATAGAGAGTACATTCATTCAAAAAATCAACTATCAAAGGAGGTCATTGCTCTTTGAGAAGTAATTTTAGTTTCCCAAGAGGTAGTCGAGTATATAAACCACCTCATTCATACCTAAAGTATATTTCTTAATGAAATGTAACTATTTTTTTGTTAATGAAGGTGGTTGGTTGAAATATGTTTTAAATTATGATTATACATATACATATATATATATATATATACATATATATATATATATATATATATATATATATATATATATATATATATATATATATATATATATATGTATGTATGTAGACATTATGGTTATATATAGTTCATTGTATTGAGACTGTTGGATGTAAAATAATCGTTGGTTTTTTTTTTTTATGCTTTTCTTTTTGTTAGATAAGAAGGTTAGGAATGGTTTTGTTGGATTTGAAAAATACTTGAAGGGGTTGATTTTGATTAAAACCTAAATTGATTTTTTCAAGAAATCCTATTTATTTTTTTATTCCACGCTTGAAATAGAAAATAAGTTATTTTTCCTTACCAAAAGTTTAGAAATGTGTATTTAAATATGACATTTGTCAAGGAAATAAGAGTGAAAATCTTATGCCACCCAATTTACTTCACCTCCTTCACATTCTTAACGAAAAGTGAGAATAAAATCTCCATAGGATTCATTAAAGCTTTTAACCATGTAATATGGGGAGGATACAACATTTGTGATGGGTGATAGTAAAGTTTTCATATTTCATGGGTGTAAAGAAAAAAATTGAAAAAAGAAAATCATTGAGTAATATTCGTACACTATATGGTTTTTTCAATATCATTATAAATAATAGTGATTAAATGATAAGCATTTTTAAACATAATCTATGACCGTGGGCAGAAGTATCTTCCCTAGACCTAGTGTCCTAGTCTAGAACAACATAAATAAAGGGCTATAAACTTCATAGAGAAATTGGAGAATGGAAATAAGCTTGGAATATATCGCAAGCTTCACTCTCCTCTCAACTTGTAAGCTCCAGTCATAGCTATGATTGCTATAATTAGAACCTACACATACAATCACAGCAAGCCAAATATCTACATCATATATGTGGCATTATCCAATTAGTCTATTAAAGGGATCATCAAAGCATTGAAACATATGAATGAAAAAATAACATAACATATATAGAAAAACAATCGAATTCTTTTTGTTAATATGGAAAGGAGAGAGTTCAAAACCAATAATAACAACTGATTTTGTGGATATATCTCCAAGATGACTTATCCTTCCTTGCCACAAAGAACACCTCAATGTCACCCTAATGCATGAAGATGATGACTCTCCTGGTTTTTAAGAAGTAACATGAGAGCATGATGGGTCTCCAAAATTAAACCCTAGCTTATGGATGGCAAAAAATATATAGGAGAGGATGGCATTTTAGGAATTTTTATCCATTTAAAAATCTAGGCTTGAGATCCACTCTTGATGGGAGGATGAGCTCAAGGGATAAGAGGTGAAATCTCCAAGGTAGGATGAGATAGGATTTGAATTTACTATCCAAGGTAAATGTTTGTAACAAATCCTAGAAGCTTCTGGATGAGGAATTTTATGGATTATTTTTATTTTTCTCGACTTTCTAGAATCAATGCACCCACAACAAGGTAAAACCTGCTCTAATCAGATCAGGTGCATAACTAAGAAACTTGATCCTAAAATTATGCCCCTAAATGGATAGGTTTATTTAGGCCTTAAGAGTATGGAAATGAATTATTTAAGCCTAAGAAATTGTGGATTTGGGAGAGCCATGCTTAGAAATTTCTTTAGGGATGATGAAAAGGTATTCATGGATGTTGATTGATCCATTTTTTAGCCTACTGACTAGATGTAACAGATTTTCCTATAACATATTCCCGCCTAAAGCGCAAAGTCAGAAATAGTGTCTAATGAATAAAGTGATTTACTTTGTGACAAGTCCAGATCAAGAAAAACTGGTCAAGATCATCGTTTGTTACAATACATTTATGTCATGATATATTTGTTGAGGGAGGCATAGGCATACTCAACACATAAGTTAAAATTTCATGTACAATGATCAAAATAAACCTCTAATTATAACAAAAGGTGGACCCATTATTGGATGAATGTTTGTATGATCATATCCACCATACTTTGTAATTTTGAATTAATCTTGAGTTTATAACATGTATAGATGAAACTATATTCGAGGTCTTCTATCTCATTCACTCGATCGTCCAATGTACGAGTATAACCATGGGAATCAATGAGATGAATTTGAACATGGTAGACACCATCTAATTACTGGTCAATAATGTAAATTGTTAAGAGACATGAGAGAAACCATCGATGATGTTATGGCTCTAAAGGTACAATAGTACAACCGATATTGTGAATGAATGAGTTGAAGTGGAACACCACAAATATTATGTCTGTCAAAGGTCAATGATGAAAACCTTTCTTTGAGATCAATGAAACTTGTCATTGATGCATACAAGTACGAAGGTACTGAAGGAAGACTTTCTAAGTCAACTTCCTGGATAATGAGTTGATGTTGATAGAAAGTGACCAATCGCAGGAGGGCCTTGATGTATCCCCCATAAAAAAATGAAACATGTATCATGATTTAAGACAGAGTGATATTAATGTTGAACTGGTTTAGGAACGACAATCATGGAATGAAGGCCTAAGAGTGTTGTAGAAGATATCAACTAAATGAATTCTCTTGAACACATCAGTGACACTGAAGAGAGTTGGAGACATTGACCAAAAACCAAAAGTAGAGGCTTTGAAATGGTGTGATGAATGAAAAGATAATAATATCTCCCAACCCAACAAGCACTAAGATGAAGGGGAAAAGTGTCATGTTCAAGAGCAACACACTGTCGTAAACAAGTAGAGTAAGCTATTTTTCCAATTTCCCTAACCATGGCTAGTCAGTACCTCTTTTTTTTTTTAAACCTTGAGGATGATAACATATACTTGATCTGTAAGCTCATACTTCAGATGACCCTATAAGTATGTTTAATGAACCCTGAGAAGGAGTGTTTTGGTCCCATCATGATCAATGAGTACATCATTGTTTGATGTTTTTACGAGTTCAGCAAGGGTCTAACTCAACCCATTTTTTATGTTTAGATAGTTTGAAAAAGAGTCAAAAAATCAAACTCCAAGTGTTCCTTTTTGTAGATAGTCTATTAAGTGTGAAAAGGCAGAAAAAAATACTCAGGATAACCTATTAGCGATGTTCGACTAAGGTATTCATTTTTCGTGAGTATCCTTATCTTAGTCCTTAAAAGGGTTAAACGTATACTGAATAGAAGTATTTTAATTTACCTTAATGAGTTCAAAAATACAAGTGCTCGACAATAATTTCATGTTTAGTGTGTCTGAAAAGAGTTGAAAGAGTACTCCTCTTGCAGGAATGCGTGGTATAAAGGGTAACAATTGCTTCTGGTTGTGATGGAACTTCTCAAAACACGTAGAGGTCAAGAGTTTGGCTAATAAGACCAATCATCGTAGTGATTTTCCAAGAAAAGTTAAAAAAACCAAGCGAAAGCGTATAATCGGCCAAGCATATGTTAATGATGGAATGAGAAAACCAAGGCTCATTTGGTAGAAAAAAGTTGGAAAAAATGGAAATCATGAGAGGTAAAGTGGGAATTGTTTCATTTTTACAAAAGCTTGAAACATGGGAAACTATTCTAGAAATTGGTTTCATTTTTACACAAGATTGAAGAAATGAAAAACTATGCTTGAAATAATTTTTCATTCCCCCAACATAATGACTCAATTCTAGGCACATGACCCCCAAGCTTCATTTGATTAGCCTAAGTAGAATATTGGCTACTAACAGGTGGATGGAATGAAGGTTTATTTATGATATCAAATGAAAGCCTCGACTGGGAATTTAAGAGATCTAATTAAAGACTCGAATTAGAAGGGGATCTGTTTCATTTTTTAACGAGCTTCACACAACCAAATAACTATGTTCATGGGACCTTGTTTCATTTTTTATTGAGCTTGACACAAGAAAATGGAACTGTGATCAATATTGTTTCATGTTTATAAGAGCTTCAAATGTAGATGAGAATATGCTATTTGGAACCTATTTGATTTTTTAATGAGGTTCACATAGTAAAGGAACTATCCTCATAAGATTGTTTCATTTTTAACGAGCTTGACACATGAAAATGAATTAAGATCGGGCGCCTTGATCATGATTTCTAGAAATCCATGGCTTCCAAGAGGTTCTCATCGTATGGGAGAACAACACTCTAGAAGGTAGCAAAGGATCCGATGGAAAGATAAGACTCCAATGTCCCCAATAAATGATGCACTACATCACCACTATATCATTAGTAGAATCAGGAATGGAACATGTTTCCATGTAATTAATCTGTTGCAGGGGATATACCACTTACATAAAGGACCATTTATGTAACTGGTTGATTGGGATTAAAATTAGGAACAATGAATGAAAATTGGTCAATGGTCACGATTCTTCCTTCATGTGGAAATCACATTACATGAAAGAGTGAAGGGACAAGAGTTCCTATCACATAAACACCCAAGGAGTAAATTAAAATCCACAGGACCTTCGACTACCATCAAACTGATATATACAATATTTCCTGCCAAAGTAATAGGCAACTAAGGAAGGATCCCTAACTATTGATTACTTTCTCTGTTAAAATTGAATAGATTCTAGGTAATGAGCACAAGTTTTGGAGAGCCGAAAGCGTGCCAAGTTGTTGAGGACATAATACTAACATATGTATCTTCATCTCTGATTGTGCCAGGTACATTCATATTATAAGTTTTTACTATGATTTGGATGGGCACTTGAGGAAGACGATATCCTGCCAGTCAACGCCAATCAAAGGAAGTGAGCATAATACTTTGAGGGGGTGTCATGGTAAAATGAAAACTTCCCCCTTGTGCTATGGGAATGGGAGAACCGGTCTCTTTTTCCATGGGAATGAGAGTATTTTCCTCCAATGTTGTGGGAAGGACAGGATTGTTCCCTTGTACTATTATAACAGAAGGATTTCCCACCATATCATTGGAATCAGAAGAAAGAAGAAGGAACTAAGAAATATGAAGTTCAATCTCTACTAGAGAGGTATGATCAACTGAAGGTGGAATTGAGTCAACAATTTTATCAACCAATGGCTGGTCAGAAAAATAATCATGGGATCCACATTCAAAGCAGCGAAAATTTTAAGGATGGAAAATTATTTTGAAGTTTAAAAAATTGGAGAAATCTCACTAGTCCCTAATATGCAAACTATAAAATATTTACTGATGTATTTGTAAAATTATTCAAATTTATAATGATATTATATATATTTTCTATATAATTTTGGCAATTTTTAAGGTAAAATAACTTTATATTGTAAAATTTGGGCGAATATTTTTTTTGAAAAAACCATGGAAAATTAGCCCACCTGCGAATATTAGCCCCTAAAATTATCCATGATTCAAAGAGAGTGGGATTTACTAGAGACAGATTATGATGAATCACTTCATCGGGATTCTGATCAATCACTTCATCAACTAGTGGAGGATTGGGATAGATATTTTGATAACTAGATGAAAGATGATGCTGAGAAGTTGTAATATTTTCCTAAACTTTTTTGGATTCATCCATATAACAAAAAAGGTTAATATTATGATTCCCTTCAAATAACCTCTAGGGAGAATGAAATTTACCTTTTTTCCCATGGACCTTACTATCACTAGGTGATGGTTTATCACCAACGTGATATTTAGAGGTTGATGACAAAGGATGATATGATCCTATATACCACACTTATAATATCTTGGGAATAACATGAAAATATATAAGAAGGTGGTCAACCTTACATAACTTGCAATGGAATTTAACTTTGTAAGGATGATTGGAAGTTTTCTCCATACTAGTTGCATTGGTAGTAATGGTTGCTTGGTTTCCCCCCTGCTTATTTTTCTTCTTCTTAATCTTCCTTTTATTCTTCTTCTTATCCACTTGGGTACAAAATTTGAGGCTTTAACCATATGAAGATGAATAATAGGAATAATAAAGAACATGTGAAGAAGGAAAATGGTCAACATTAGCATCAATTTATTCAAGAGGAGGACAACTTGGTTGAGGAGAATTTTGGACATTTAGAACCATACGGGTCAAAAACAACCAAAATTGAAAACCAATGGTAAATCCGGTAAGGGACAATTTTTCCATAAAAGGAACACCAATATTTCCAAAAGGAGGAAAAGGATCAGTATTCATGTCAAAGGGGTTTTCTTGACTGGTGGACTCGAGAAATGTTGCCATTAGTCTCAACCTAAGATTCACTAAGGGGTTGTCCCACGATAAGGATGTTAAGCCACATTCAATTAATTTATTTTAGAAGTTAAAAAAAAAGGGGGTAAATAGGAAAAATGGTTTATCAAGCCACTGTGAACTGCAATATATCGCCTTAGTGAACAAATCATTTATGTATGGGTAGGAAATATCACAGAATGTTGTATTTGGTGTATCACAATGTCCAAGGTGGCTCACTCAGTTGCCTGTGGTGAGGATAGAAAATAGGGTGGAATTCTAAAATATATTCAGAGGTACGTGGAAGTGAAGTCTGTGGTAGTGGTTTCTAATATGTAACCATATGATTAGATCGTTCCCATATACTTTTCATGTGTCAAGTGCCATCCAATATACTTGGAGGTACATGGAGAGTGATCCGATAAAATTATGTATGTGGAACAAGATATCACCCCTAGAATGAAATGCTGGCAAAACACAATATCTCCTACATTTAAAGACACTAGGACACATTTCTATCCTATAAATTTAAATGTTTGTGTTAATGTTACAAATGCTTCGTAGGTTGATTCAATAAATTTTAATGTTTATCTTCAATTAAGTTTCAGTTTTAGGGCTCACATCGAATTTCACTTGAATATCCTAAAATGAAAGCTAGCATGAATAAATTAAACTTTCCTTTTCAATGAAAATCTCTCTAAAGGAGGGAAGAGAAAAAAGAATATCTAGCATACAAAATGCAATAAACAATACTCTAGGTGAAATTACCTTAAATGCAATTGTTCCAATTCAAATTCACAAAGAAAACCCTACGTGCCAATTTTTATTTTTGTAGAAATTATATAGAAGCTCTATACCAATGGATTCAATCTAATCTTATGATGCACTAAAACAAGATGCTATATCCTTCTACAATTATTGTGAGATATAAAACATGATTTCTCAATGACAGCAAGTAATACAAAGAAATTATCAATCACACAACACAAGATGTATCTGGGGAAATTAAATGTTCAAAACCCCTCTATAATATATTGTACAAAGTCAATGAATAATGAAATGATACAATGCTTTCTCACACCTAGAAAATCCTGCACTCTCCTGACTATCTCGCTTTGATCCTACTCAAAACTCACTAGCAATTCTCAGGAAAATTTAACAAACACTTAGTCAATTCTCAACTTGTACTAAGCCCGGAATTTCTCACTCAATCCCTATGGAAATAAATCCCTATTAAATAGGAAATTTAACCCTCCTTTATTTCACTATCCATCATGTCCTTCCTGTGGATTTTTAATTGCACCCGAGCAATTTGCTAATAATAAAACGGATAGTTAAGTTCCCTTTAACCTATGTCTCAACTTGGTCTTCATAAAAAATGACATGCATGCAATTATTAATAGTGAATCATCAGTTATATGATTGATTTCTACTTGTGAATTAAATCTAATTTAATTCACTGGACTTCTAACTAGCTCATCACTTAGCTAGAACTGGTTAAACTGATTTTAACTCAATTAATTTGTTTTAACTAATTACACCCACACAACACTAGTGAAAGAATTGTAACTGGACCCCAAAAATACTAGAATCACTCTACATTCCACATCTTAGACCCTCAACTAGAAATTCTTGAGCTAAATCAATCTTCATGAATTAGTTAACCGACATAAGTTGTTATGAGATGAAATTACAATTTATTGTCCAATTTACTTAAGGTACAAATAAATTAGACACACACATTTAACAATAATGTGCAATTGAATTCCCTGCCAATGTGTGATTGGAATCCCACATCAGTATGGGTTCAATGTTTTTCCTTTCTGGTTTCTAATTTCACTTCTTCTTGTTGCAAATTTCAACACTCCCTCTCAACAAGAAAGGAATTCAATCTCTCCCAATCTGATACATTTGCAATGTTTTGCATACAACACTTCTCTAGTGTTATTTTCACCTGCAAATATTGAAACTGAATAGCCTCTGAAAAACTAAATCAACATGTTGCATTTGTTATCAAAGTCTATGACTACTACTATTTACTTCACTGTCTACTGAAATCTCTACGCTACTGCTGACATCTGCATCCATGTCCTCTGCACAACTGCTAAATCTAATATACATTGTAGTATCTAAAATTTTTCACTCTGATTTATGTCTTCCTGACATTTGACTGCATCATTATAACCAATCCTTCCCATTACTATTGTATTGTGGGCTCCTCGTAGCTAGGTTTGATCCATGAGACACGCCATCTCAATGGACCCTGCCCATATTTATTCTTTGGATTATATCTGCACATCACCCCAACTCACACCTAAATATATACATGTATGTACTCCCCTTTCCCATCTATCTCAAAATTTCCCCCTCCTGGAGGTATCTTCTTGAGTGGATTCTTCCACTCGGTCTCATCTCTACTTGTCCAATTGTGGCTACTCCACAACCTTCTGTGACTGCTTCTGAGGCTGCATGTTGAGAGATAATTTCTCCCTCTCAACCACCAAGTCATTAACCACTGATTTTATCCTCAAATATTTACATGCATCCTCGGCCTTGAGAGCATACAGGTTCTTGACTCTTACGCCTATCTATTTCACTTGTCCCATGGCCATCTGTTTAAGGAAAACATTTCCTTTTATAAACATCACATCATAACGACGGTCTTCTACAGAGACAAGATTATTACTTAGGCCTCGAACATACAAAACATTTTCTAGTCTGATAGTGGAGCCATAATTGCTTTGAAAGGTGTTTTACCTATGTTAGTCATGCTATACCTCCCGTCATCTCTAAAATCTATGTTCTATTGGAGGTCCTTCTCCTCCAAGTCACCTAAGAGATCTTTATTCCCCATCATATGAAATGAGGCATTTTTTTCTAGATAAGACATGCATCCTGTTATAATTCTATCCATGCACACAATAAGAGTAAAATCAAGCTTGAACTGTGAATCCAATGCTTCACCTGTTGCAACTGTAGGCTCCTTTTTGCTTGCCTATTTTTGTGGAAAATTACAGGCATATTGTCCATGCTCGTGACAATGAAAACACCTAATCTTAGGCAATTGTCTGTTTCCCTCTTCGCCTTGGGACTTGTTTCCCTTGGATTTATTTCCTTTTCCTACTAATGCACAATCTTCTTCTTTGTTGGTGTTGGGGGTCCTGTCTCTAGTGCTACACCTTATCTCTTGTATTACCAAGTCAGACCACAAGCACTCCTAGTGTGGTAACTTGTCCCTCCCATTCACAAAGTCCTAGTAACTATGCCAGCTCTTGGTAAGGCTTAGAAGTGCTAGGCTCACCAAATTATCCTAGGATACTATCGTACCAACCCATCCAAGCTCATATGGACATTAATTGAACTTTTCCAAGTATGTTGGTATCATCTCACCCTCCTCCATCTTGATCTTTCTGAGCTTGTCCTTCATCGTCAACTTCCTGTGGTCATTATTATTCTAAAATAGATCTGTCAAGGCCTTCCACATACCATATGGAGTGACCTTCTGATGGAGAGTCAAGACAATATGATCTCAAACTCCCTTTAATATGATCCTTTTCACCTTTTCTACCTTCTTCTGTCATGCATTAAGAAGTTGGGCATATGTCATTGCAGGCTTGGGAATATCAAAATCTATGAATTTCATCAACCCCTTGGCCTCCAACAGTGCCTCCATATTTTCCTTCCATGCAATATAATTCAAATTTCCCTCGAGTGAATATTCGAGTCTCAACCCATTGAAAGACATCTTGATCTCCTGCTACATCCTGAAGAATAAATCTGCAAATTTGAACTTCTTCAAGACAAACTCAAATTCTTCTCTTCTATTGTGATTCCCGGCACTCTGATGCCATGTATAAATTATATAGAAGCTCTATATCAATGGATTCAATCTGACCTTTTGATGTACTAAAACAAGATATTGAATCATTTTAAAATATTTGCAGAATATAAAACACGATTAGTCAATCACATGCAAGTAGAGAAATAAATTATCAATCACACAACACAAGATGTATCTAGAGAAATAAAATTTTCAAAACCCCTCTATCATATATTGTACAAACTCAAAGAATCAAGAAAAGATACATTTCCTGCTCACATCGAGAAAATCCTGCACTATCCTGAATGTCTCACTCTGATCCTGCTCAAAATTGACAAGAAATTCTCACGAAAATTTGAAAAACACTTATCCAATTCTCAACCTATAATAAGCCCATCCTTTCTCATGCAACACCTATGGGAATAAATCCCTATTAAATAGTAAATTCAACTCTCCTTGATTGTAGAATCCATTATTGCCTTCTTGTGGCTTTACAATTTCACTTGGGAAATTTGCTAATAATACAACTAATAGTTAGGTTCCCTTTAACCTCTATCTCAATTGGGTCTTCATCAGAACTAACATGCATCTAACTATTAATATATAATATTCTGTTATCTGATTGATCACTACTTGTGAAGTAAATCTAATTTAATTCACTGGACCTATCATTAGCTCATCACTTAGTTAGAAATAGTTAAATTGAATTTAACTCAAGTAATTTGAGTTAAAATCTAATTACACTCACACCACACTAGTGCTATAACTGCAAATTGACCCCCAAAATTTTAGAATCACTCTACATGCCTCATATTAGACCGTCAACTAAAAATTCTCGAGCTAACTCAATCTTCATTACTTAGTTAATTGATAGAAGATGTTATGAGATGAAATTACAACTTATTGTCTGATTTATTTAAGGGAAAAATAAATTAGACACACACATTTGGCACTAATATGTAACTGAATTCCTCAGCAATGTGTGACTAGAATTCCATACTAGTATCTCGTCAATTTTTGTTCTTTCAGGTTCCCAATTTCATTTTTTCTTGTTGCAAATTTCAACACTTTTCAATTCCACTTAATCCTCAAATGAGAGAAAACCAAGATGCATGTCTAATCACCGCTAAAATAAAATATTTAGAATTATAAATAAAAAAGAAATTATTTCTATCACTCAATGATTAATCAATTCAGTTTTCCAGTGACCTAATGACGAGAAAAAAACAAAATCCAAACAAATTCTCATCAAAGACACTCAAAACCTAAATAAAACAAGGTGGAGGCTTCTGAGAGACCAAAATACACTGAGGGACATAAGGAACAAAATTTGTAACAAATTTGAACAAAGAGAAAATCATAAAACGGAAAATTTTTGCATGAAATAGGGGTTAGTGCAGGTCCCAGAAGGGAACCAGTGCTCTGCAACCCAAGTGCAGAGAAGGCTAGGGTGCACTGCAACACTTTGTCTCTAGACTAGGGGGAGTGTTGATCAAAGAATTCGAAGGTCTGACACAAAAAATGTAACTGAAGCTAAATGAAAGGTCTTCTTATGTATTTTCAGGATTTAGTGAGACAATGAAGGTATTAACAAGAGGAAAAACAAGTGCTAAGGACAAGGAACCCACAAAGGTAATGAACTGAGACCGAAAAAATGTGAACAAAAGTATCTTCCCTAGACTTAGTGGCATGGTCTATATCAACAGAAAGAAAAGACTATAAATTTATCCTTACAGAAAATGGAGAATGGAAAGAAGCTTACTTGGAATCCATCATAAGCTTCACTCTCCTCTCAGCTTATATGCTGCAATCTTAGCTCTGATTTCTATAATTATAACTTGCACACACATTCAAAACATGCAAAATATACACGACATCTATGTAGAATTCCAATTACTCTATTCAATATATAAACAAATCATTGAAACATATGAATGAATACATAACATAACAAATATATGAAAATTGTCTATTGTTTGCATTAATATGGAAAGGAGAGAGATTACAACCAAGAATAACAACTGACCTTGTAGAGATCTCCCCAAGTTGACTTATCCTTCCTTGCCAAAAAACACACCTCAATGTCACCCTAATGCATGAAGATGATGACTCTCCTATATTGAAGGTAGCAACATGAGCGCATGATAGGTATCTAAAATCCATGCCCTAGCTTATGGATGGCAGTAAATATATAAGAAAGGATGCTATTTTACGAATTATTATTTATTTACCAATCTATGCTTGATATCCATTCATGATGAGAGGATGAGATAAATGGATAAGAGTTTAAATCTACAAGGTAGGATGAGATATGATTCAAAGTTCTTATCCAAGGTAAATTGTTTTAACAACTCCTGGAAGCTTCAGGAAGAGGAAGCTTTGGGATTATTTTTGTTTTTCTGGAATTTCTAGAATCAACGCACCCACAACAAGGGATAGCCTACTATGATTATTGGAGGTGCATAATTGAGAAACTTTTTTCTGAACACAAGTCCTTAAAGGGGCATGGTGAATTGGGCCTTAAAAGTATGGAAATGAAGCAGTTAAGCCCATAAATTTAGGGATTTGGGAGAGTCTTGATTATGGATTTTCTTAGGGATGATGACAATGTGTTCATGGATGGTTATTGATCTAATTTACAGGCTTATTGACTCTATGTGACAAAATGGCGTATAAAAAACGTCATTTTTTAGAAAGAATTTTGAAAACAAATTAGAGTTTCTATAATATTATTTTACCTTATCATCATCAAATAGATGTTCAAAATGAAGTTATAAACAAATCCCTATAAGCCTACATATGTTTCTTTGTGAAGCATAACAAGTGGTTCCAATTATGACATATAGAAAAATGGTATTATAAATCCAGTTCTCACCCATAAACCAAAACAACTCATTTCAAAGCCTCATATTATTATTAACAACCAAAATGAAATAAATTTCCATTAATTAACAATAAGGTATTGACAATGAGAAAATAAATGAGTTGAAAACCAAATGTTCATTCAAATTCTCAAATAGAACTTGGAAATTGTTTAAATATGTAACTAGGTCTGGTCTTCATAATGACATGTGTAATCATGATTCTATGTGTTTAACGTAATGAGAGAAAATAAATTTATTATTATTGATATTGAGACATAGGTTTCATGCTAAAGGGAAATTTATTTTTATGTCAATCTCCCATTATGAGCTCTTAGGTTTTTCATAAAGTGAAGTGAGTCATTGTCATGTATAAGAGACCCTTCTTGGGAGTGTTACATATTGTAAAAGGAATTTATTTCAGTCAAATTAGAGTGAAAAGACTTTCCAAGGCCAATTAAAATGTGCAAGCATCAAGTCGTCCTTCTAGATAATTAAGTAAACCTAAGGACACTTCAAGTGGGCCTAAAAGGGTGTGTCAAGGAGACTATATATAGAGCCATCGACCTCATTTCAAGAGGACTCTCAAGAACAAGAATTTTGATATTTGGGAAAGAAAAGGACCTCTCATCAAGCAAATAAAAGGAGATCAAGATTGAAGTAAGAGTGAAGTAATTTCAGGAACTTCTATTGGGATAATTTTTTTCGCACGTGCGAGGAGATTATGGCTCAACCTACGACAAAAAAGAGAGGTAAAATCAACTGAAGGAGGCCAAAATAAGTAAAATAGAAGGAGTACCTTGCTGGCCAAAGTTACAATAATACTAGCACAATGCAAGTGAAGGAGCAAAAGAGTCTAAATTACCCTATTTTGGTCACATGTGGGAAAATTACAGTCATCTATAGGAGGTTGAGAATTGTAGAAAGAGAGGTTGAGAATGCTAGACTTGGGTTGCAAGGTTGATGGTTAATAAATAAGGAGGAGTGACAACATTATAAGAAGAATTTCTTTCTTAATTAAGGCAATAATTGACATGGTATTGGAGGAGTTTTGGTCAAGTATTTAGGTCTTGGAATTCATCAAATCAAATATCCTATAAGAAGAATAATTCCGTGGGTTTTCCTCCTAATTTTAGAGAGGTTTTGGCCCAGGCTAACCGCCTATATATTTTGTCCTTTGTCTAATTTTTAATTATGATTTTGTAGTTGTTTTATGAAGAATAAAACCTAATAATAATAAAAATGAAGAGAACCTAATTAAGAAAAGTAAAAAGTCTTCACAAGAAGTTATCAATAACAAGAGAAGTCACCTAATCTCACAGCCCTAGATTCCTTAACATTGTATCAGAGCTAAGGTAAGAACTAAAGGAAGGGAAGATAAATAAAGGACACTCAAGAATTTAAGGACCAAATTTCTTTAAGAATAAAAAGGGCTTCAAATCACCAAGAAGATCCTCTCATCTCCAAGTAATTTCAAAGACAAAGATTTAATCATCATATTGAAGGAAGTGTCAAAACCCTATATTGATCAAAGAAGAATCCCACACTAGAAGAATTCGTTGGAAACTCACTCAAATCATCATCTCAAGGAACAAAATCTCAAAATACCCCTATCTCTACTCAAATATAATATCTAAACATGTTGAATTTATCTCATCAAGGGAAGAAAGAAAGGAGTTGTTAACATCATAAATAAGTTGGGGTTATCTCCCTCTCTCTAAGACAAGGATCACTATTTGAAGGAAGAAATATTCTTCAAGAAGAAATATTATATTAGGGTATTATCATCAAACTCCAGAAGGTGAAAAATCAAAAGATATTGTCATCAAGGAGTATCTTGACAAGTAATTATCCTTATGTCCACATCTGAATCTATAAAAATGAATTTTTGAAAGAGACTACTAAGTTGGTTGGGTTATCAAGGTTTATTGCGTGAAAGAAGAGGATTGATTTAATCCTCATAGAAAATTAATTTGTGGAACATGTTAAGGGCTCAATCACAAAAACTCCAAATGAATAATCTCAATCTCTTTCAAATTACATGGATGGGAAAGTAAGGGCTCAAAGGATTCTCATAGAATCCATCAAGGATCCCCTCGTTCCCTATGTATAAAAACTAGAAACATAAAAAGAAATATGTGGCCAAATTGTAGAATTTTTATCCGTAATAACTGGAGGAAAAGTGATCTCATGAAGGCAAGAACTATACAATATGAAGATATCAAAACAAGAAGGAATAACATCCTACTTTATGAGGATTTCATAAATAATATACTAACTCTAATAGTTCTGAGAAATAATTTTTGACAAGGAAATGACTACCATAGTACTCAATGCACTACTAGAGGAATGGGGCAACTTCACATCAAGCATCTATGAAAATAAGGAAGTTACATTCAATGAACTATGCTCATTGTGCAGAATTGAAGAAACTGGGCTGAAGGAAAAAAATGATGTAGGATCAAGTGAGAAAGCTCAATCATTTGCTGCCATGGCGAGAAAAAAAGGGAATGTTGGGAAGCTTGGCCCTTAGAAAAAGAAGAAGAATATGTTGAAAGTTCAATGCTATAGATGTCATGAATAAGGGAACTTCAAGAGAGATTGTCCAAAGCTCAAGAAGGACAACAGAAAATAGGAAGGAAAGAAGCCCATGTCACTAAAGAAGTGGAAGAAGCTAAAAAGAATAAATCCAAGAAGAAGGATGTATAATATCTCAACTATAATTGAGATAGTCTTCATCACCTACTTCTTTTCAAGTTTCTATTTAGATTTTTTCTTTTGTAAAGTATATCCATCATGGTAAGAATCATTAGAATCATTATTGGATGCATCATACTAGTAGACGAAGTCATAGAAGCCCATGGAAAAACACTTTGGAGTCCTCTAACGGATTGGGTTGAGTTACTATTCCTGGAGCATTGGTTGGAAAAACACTCTGGAGCCCTTGGTGGGTTGAGTTACTAGTCCTGGAGACTTGGTTGGAAAATTTATTTAGAGCTCAACAATAGTTTTGGGTTGAGTTACTATTCCTAGAGCCTTGGTTGGAAAAAATTCTTTACATCCCTAGAAAACTTGGGTAGAGACCAACCCAGTGATGGTTTGTGATGTTGGACCATGAGGTGGATTAAATGGTGGAGGGTTGAGGTGGTTTTGCCTATAGAAGCCCTGGTTTGTTATTTATTGATTTGTTTTGTGAAATCCCACATTCATGCTTGGAATATGGCATGGGGGTGACTACCTGAAAGAGATATTTGGTTCAGCCATGTCTATGGTCAGGTGGTACGTGGAAGTCCCAAACTTGGTTTCATTTTGATTATGGAAAGAAGAGATCCTTTCCTCTTGTATTAATGGGTAGATATACTTGTTATTATGGGGCTTAAATGGTTGTTTTATGCTTTTCATTTATATTGTTTATATTTTTTTTATGAATATGTTCTATGATAGCGATGATGTATGGCTCTCATCATTTTTTTATTTGTAAATGAATGAAAAATGAATCTATGACCTAATAGAAGATAGTGCAGCTAATGTGATGAGTGATCAATGCTTTTTAGTGATTGTCTGGTGAGTATGAAACCCTTATGCTCATATATGTTGTTTAAAATTGTAGATTACATATTTGTGACATGTTTGAAGAAATGTTTGACATAGTTAGTAGGGGTCCAATGATGTCCTTGTTCAAGTAATTTCATTTGTATCATTATTTCAATGTTATCTTTCATTATTGGAAGTTTCATGGATTTTAGGGCAGTGACCTCATCCTTTGCCTAAAGAAGTGGCTTAGAAATGACAGTCATATTCATAAGACTACCTAGGAAAGTGTCCAGTCACATGCATACCCATGATGTGGCAGTGACTAGAGGGTCCCACCCACACTCATGTGCATGTCATGAGAGCGATTGGGGGATTAATGCATTAAAAGTTAACTTGTCTTAGGGGCTAGTCACTTGGAAGGTTTGGATGGCTCTTGGGGGTTCTTTTTTAGGTGTAGAAGGTTTGTTTTGTTGTGTTCTATTGATTCCACTTCCTTAACTCACACATAAGGAGTTAAATCTATCATAGTAACTCTTCATGAAATGTTTACCCGAGTTGGCCAATTAATTGGGTAGATGTGGGAGGAGGGTGTTATAGAGTGGTATCAGATCATGGTTGACCCCTCGGAATTGATGGTAAGTGCGTTGGTCATGCATTTATGTTGGTTGCATGTGCTCCTTATGCTTGTCTTCTATCTGCTTGTTGCATATGCATGGTGTTGGTCATGGTTGTAGTGATGTCGCCATATGAAGGTTTATGGGGTTGTTATGGAATGTGTCATAATTAGGATATGATTGGTTATATGTTTTTCATGCATCTCAAGTGCTTACCTATTGTCAAGTGTACATTGGTATCATTTTTTTTTGTCATGCATGAGGTCATGGTATGTGATTGGTATGGTCGTACATTGATGACTCGACTATGGCTAGAACGATGTTTATGTATCTTTACACACACACACACACACACACACACACACACACACACACACACATACACACACACACACACACACACACACACACACACACACACACACACACACACACACACATACACACACACACACACACACACACACACACACACACACACACACACACACACACACACATATATATATATATATAATTATGATTATACATGTATTATGTTGATTGGTTGGTCTTATAGGTAATATCCTCGCCGAATGATTCTAAGATACATTGGTTTGTTTGTGATTTGGGTTAGCTGACATAGTATACCTTGCACTAGGAAATAAAGATGACCACCAAGATGGTAGATTACAAATATTCTCCCTATGAATTAGATGAAAAATGTGGTTTTTGGCACTATTCTGAATTAGTAGACACTTTGAGGAGTTTTAAGGAAGAAATAAGTGTTTTAAAAGAATATAACGAAAAAATCATGTAGGTACAGGAAAAACAAGCAGAAGTCAATGTTGTAATTATTCATATTTCATCATAGTTGCAGAGACAAGGACTAATCTGGATCAGCTATGGACATGAGGATGATACTAATGTGGCATATGGAAGTAGGTATCTCGATAGTCACATGTTATATAGAGATGACATGACCATAGATGGTATATTTTTGGATACTTCAGTTAGGAAAGGTGATGGAAACATGTACTATTCTATTTCTGGTTGTGATAGGAACTATGATTGTCATTGTTATCACCTTAGAGGAGAAGTGATAGGGCGTACTTTCCAGATGAGTTCAGGAAAGAAAACACACCTACATTTTATGGATATATGAATAAATCACAAGATTCAGAAGCATAGTTTATTGGAATGAATAAATTCTTTAGGTTACATGATTACTCTGAGAACATGAAGGCCAGAGTAAATACATCCAATCTTAAAGGTAAAGTAGATATTTGGTAGGAAGATGTAAAGAACATGAGAGACATTGATGAGGAGGAATTGAATTGGAGTGAATTAGAGAGATTATTCAAGATGGAGTATCTATCATAAAGATACTATGATGACATGGAAAGATATTTCTATGAGCTAAATATGTGCTATATGGCCGATGAGGAGTAAACTAGCATATTTAGGGAGTTTTTGAGGTATGTTCCTTACCTAAAGAAGGATAAGGCCAATATTCAGATATTAATCGGTGGGTTTTTTATAACATTCAAAGACAGGATTGAGTTTGACGAGCCTAGATCATTGGAGGAGGTCATCCTGAAACTAAAGCATTGTTATGAGTAATTGAAGTGGAGATCTGAGACTAAGAAGGATTGGAAGGGTAATGTTAAGAATAAAGGAAAATGGGACAAGAAGTGATAAATACCTTAGGATAAAAGTAACAAATAGAATGTTGCACCACCTAATAATTTCAATACATATCGTAGAGGACAAGGACTTCAGTCTAAGGAGAAAAATAAGAGTGAAAATAGGGAGGCCATGCGGTGTTGGACTTCTGCAGGAGTTCATCATAGGAGATATTTTACACAACATTAGGATGGTAGAATGAAGATATACATTGCTTAGGAGGAACAAACAGTGGGAGGTTTTGGAGAGAATATTCCTAGGATCCATGCAACACTAGATAACATGAAGGAATATCACCAAGCATCTCTTATTGAGATGCATAGTAAAATTTTTGATCAAATTGTTTATATTTTGATTTAAATTGGATGTAATTATAGTTATGTTAATCCTAAACTGGTGGATAAGTGTGGTTTCAATAAATAAATGCATGCAGAATATTGGCTAGTGAAGTTGGCTACAGGTACTAAGAAGATAGTTCATAATTGCATAAGAGCTTGTGCATTTTAATTGAATGGCATGCCTACATCATCACATATTAATGTGTTTTCATTGGGATCATATAACATGCTTTTGGGTATGGACTGGTTTTATCTTCATAATACCAAGGTGGATTGTTATGAAAATGCTATTGAGTACTTGGATGAAAGTTGGGAATAAAGAGTCTTGTGGGGTAAGAAGAAATAATCATCAGTTAGGATGGTGGCCACTATGCAGGAAAAGCATAATCTCTAGAAATGGTACGTGTTATTTGTAGTGCACATTTCTAGTGACAAAGGTAAGGAATTTGAGGATACAAATGTGTTAAGCAGGTACCCAGTTCTACAATAGTTTCAGGATGCATTTCGCACATAGATTTCAGAGTTGCCACCTCATAGGGAAGTATACTTTTCTATTGATTTGGTACTAGGGCAGTGCCAACATCCAAGGCACCTTATAGCATGCGCACATCAAAGCCGTTAGAGTTGAAGCCAAAGCTAAAGGAAATGCTGGAAAATGGATACACTAGGCAAAGTGTATCACCATGGGGCACAGCGATATTGTTTTAGAAGAATAAATATGGTATCCTGAAGCTATGCATTTATTACAGACCAATGAATAAGTTGACCATCAGGAATAGGTATGTGTTGTTGAGGATTGATGATTTTTTTGATCATTTGAAGGGAGAAACAATTTTCTTTAATATTGATCTGAGATTGGGATATCATAAGATACACATTAAAGAAGATAAAAACCAAAATAAAACTTTCTGAACCAGGTACGAACATTATGATTTTGTTGTATTTCCATTTGGTTTGAATAACACTCCATCTAATTTTATGTTCTTGATGAATAGTGTGTTGCGTCCTTATCTCGAAAATTTTTATATTGTTTTCATGGATGATATATTGACATATTGTAGGAATAAGGAAGATCGTGCCGAACATTTAGCATTAGTGTTGATATTTCTAAAAGAGAATTATTTGTATGCTAAGCTTATACAAATGAAGTTTCTTTCAGACAAAGATACATTACTTGAGACATCTGGTTTCCAGGGAAGGGATAACAGTGGATCCGGAAAAGATAAGGGATATCATGGAGTGGGAAGATACTAGGAATGTGAATGAGCTAAGATCATTTATGGGGTTAGGAAGTTCTTACAGGAGGTTCTTGTTATGCATATAGCTCACAAAATAGAAGAAAATATAGATCAACGACTTAGAAATCATCCTCCTCGAGGGGGAAACCTCTTTTATATTACATAAATGAACAATTATTTGATGATCTGAATGAAAAATCCTACTTTTTATATATAAGAGTCTAAGGGGTAAAAATATAATATAGCCTACATTAAAATAATAATGTAAGGGGGCAAAAAATAACAGTACTAGTCTTCTATGGGGCTCAATAATAATAGTATGGGGACTACATGGGCACAACAATAAAAATAGGGGCACTACACTAGAAATAATAATAAGGTGCCACACTAGCCTTATAGGGACCTAACATGCCCCTCTCCTTAAAAAAAGTGTTTTCTTCAACACTTGAGTAGTTCTAGATGCTTCTCTATAAAATTCTCATCCTCCCATGTGGAATCTTCAGCGAGTAAGTTCTTCGACTTGATGAGATACTGTAAAATTGATCAATTTTGTAACTGTCGAGTTCTTATTTTCCTGAATGATTCAGGTTCCAATATGATTTTTCCTTCCTCGTTAAGTTCTAGAAATATATTTTTAATTGGGATTTTGTCACCTATAACCTTCTTTAAGCATGAAACATGGAAAACTAGGTGCACTCGGTAAGATGCAGGAAGTTCCAAGTTGTATGCCATAGTATTAATACTTTGCAACACATTATAAGTACCATAGTATTTTGGTGATACTTTATTACCCTTCTTATATTTCTTGAGGGACATTTTCTTGTATGGTTGTAGCCGTAAAAATACTCAGTGTCCTACATTAAAAATTCTTTCACTGTGATGTTGATATTCCTCTTGTTTCATTCAATTTTTCACCAAAGATATGTTATACTTTAAGAGTTGGATAAACTGTTGTTGATGCTCGATGTGATCTTCCACTTCTTGAACGTTATAATTTTATCTTAAAAATGATGTGATGGACGATGGATCATATCCATAAAGTGCCATAAATGGGGTAATTTTTTATTCAATGTGGAAGGAAGTGCTATACAACCATTCAGCCAGAGGTAACCACTTGAGTCAATGTGTTTTTTTATTAGATACATTGAAAAAAATATATCCTTCCAAACATTTCTTCTTTTTCCCATCAGATTGAGGATGATAAGATGAGCTATGAGCTAGTTTACTACCGAGAAAAAAAAAATTCGTCCAAAAATTTCCATTGAAAATGGGATCTCTGTCGCGTACAAAAATATTTGGTTTTCCATGTAGCTTTTGAATTTTTTCCATAAATTAAGTAGAACCTGTACTGGATTTAAATGGATGAGACAATGTACAGAAGTGTGCATACTTGGTAAGTCTATCAACTCCCACCATGATGACACTCTTTCCTTCAGACTTGAGTAAAATTGTGATATAATCCAATGTGACCTCCTCCCAACATTGAATGGGAATGTATAAAGGTTGTAGTAGACTGAAGGTCTTAATTGTATCAACTTTATTTTGTTGGAAGACCAAACATTTTGCCACAAATTCTTGAATATCATATTTAAGGCCATCCCAAAAAAAATCTTTCTTGACACTGTGGTAATTTTTTAAAAATCCTAAGTGTCCTCCTTAGGGAGAGGTGTGCAATTCCAAAAGAATATTTTCTTTTAGTTGGGAATTATTACAAATATATAAGCAATATTTGTATCACAATGAATAATTTTTCCATATTAATGTATAATATGTATTGGTATATTGTTGCAACTTTTGAATGAGTGTTCACTCTTCTTCGTCATTCTTCCATTCATACCTTGCTTCGGTTATCCAATATGATTGGATAATAGAAATGGAACAAAGCAATGCTTCCACATCCTCATCCTTTCTTAAAAGTGCATCTGTAACAAAATTTATCTTCCTTTTTTTCTAGATGATTTCAAAGTCATAACCGAACATGTTTGTGGCCCATTTTTTCTTCTCTTCTGAAGATAGTCTTTGTTTCAAAAAGTATTTAAGACTATCATGATTTGTTTTTTTCCTTGAAGTGTCTTCCCATTGGGTAAGGTCACCATATCTTTAGTGCATGTAGTATTTCCAAAA
Source organism: Pinus albicaulis (assembly GCA_034641835.2). Lineage (NCBI taxonomy): Eukaryota > Viridiplantae > Streptophyta > Pinopsida > Pinales > Pinaceae > Pinus > Pinus albicaulis. The sequence goes on from CM076583.1 coordinate 223,999,957, forward strand.
TTTCCTTTGATTGGGTCTCTTTCAGAAGCAATGGATCTTCCTTCTTGCATTAAAACAACACCAATTCCATTTCTTGAGGCATCACATTACACAATAAAGGTTTTTGTGAAGTCTGGCATAGCTAAGACTGGTGTTTGGCACAATGCCTCTTTACGATGTTAAAAGACCTTAGTTTCTTTTCGAGTCCAAGAAAATGCATCTTTCTTCAATAATGTTGTTAGAGATGCTACTATTCTCCCATAATTTATAACAAACTTGTGATAATACCCCATTAATGAGAGAAATCCTCACATATGCTTTATGGTTGTGGGAATTTTCCATTTCTTAGTGGCTTTAATTTTGTTAGGGTCTACCTTAACACCCTCATGAGATATACTATGACCTACATATTCCACCTCTTGTACTCCAAAGAAACATATGGAGGTTTTTGCGAATAATTGTTTCTCCTCCAATAGTTGGATCACCCTATCAACATGTTGAACACGATCTTTCCAAGACTTTATGTATATTAGTATATCATCAAAAAATACTAACACAAATTTTCTAAGGAAGGGTTTGAAAATGGAATTCATCAACCCTTGAAATGTAGAAGGTCTATTGGTAAGGCCAAAATGCATGACCAAAAATTCATAATGACCCTCACGGATTCTAAATTCTCTTTTCAGAATGTCTTCAATATTCATTCTAATTTGATGATATCATGAATGAATATCCAACTTGGTGATGTAAATTGCTCCATGTAATTAATCCAATAATTCATGAATGATAGGAATGGAAAAATTGTCTTTAATAGTTAGTTTTTTGAGGTCCCTATAATCCGTACACATGTGCTATGATCCATCCTTCTTATGCACCAATACTATCGATGTAGGGAAATAACTTTGACTAGGTCGAATTATACCGACCTCTAGAATATCTGCAATCATATGTTCAATTTCGCTCTTTTGGGCATAAGGATATATTTTAGGCATTATGTTTGGAAGAAAACTTTTGTAATCTCTCTCATTCACACTAAAGTTTTATTTTTTTTCTATATAAGATCCAAATATGGACTACTTCAATTTAATCATTTCAATTTCTATTCTGAAATTATCGTTCTATCACAGTTAGATGTTATCCGAAATTACCAATTTAGTTTTCCAACAAAATATACAGGTTGCCCCTCAATAATATTATTTTACTTCGTTCTTATTTATTTTATTAACTTTACCTTGGAGATTTTTCAAATCTCAACTTCATGGACATGACCCTATATTCTATTTTCCACTTGATCCCTATAGGTTATAGACAAATGATATATGGATGTTTATTAATAAACCTTCACCATTCAAGGTTCTATACATACATTCTACTTATCATATGTCCTCATTAAACCTATGCCTAATGTATACCTTCCACTTACCTTATGTTTTCACTAATCTAAATATAACCCCTTTTTAAATTTGCTACGTACTTACTCTCTTTACTACCAGATCTTACAATTAATAATTTTACATCTGACCCATACCTCTTTGATACCTATCCTTAAAATATTTATATGATTTTATTAAGCGAGTTAATTCATGTCTCATCTAACTTCGTTATTACTTCCCATGGATTTCAACGGTCGAGAAGTCATGTCACCAAATTTTTGTTCTTTGTTCTCAAACAGATGACACATTCGATGGTGGTTGAAACTATTAACTCCGCACTTAATTGGTGTGGTACTCATGGTTAATATGCTCAGTAAACTTTATGGGTAAGCTAACTGTTCACCCAACGCATTCACTAACTCTAGCTATGGCCCATGTGAACTGGTACCACTAACTTTAATTTCCAGCAAAATTTCGATGTCTCTTGGGATTTGGTGTTCCATGCTTTCAAGAATATCTCAGGGTCAATCTCCAAAATGTTTCTCCTTTATCGAGCCTCTACCACATGGATGGTAGGATGGGTGTCTAAAGCTAGGTTTTTGCTCACTGTTTTAATCCCTTGCTCAACTTGTTGTGTTAACTCTTGTGTTATGATTTTGTCATTTGGTGTTCCAAAGTTGCATTCGAATACCGGATGTCGACTGAGAAGAAGAGAACAGGGGTTCTTATTCCACCTTGAACTCACCATTCTTTTGCAAGGCTAAGTCGTATTCCTCCTTGTGCAATGTTTTCATTGGAATGAATTCCATTGAAGCTTAAGTTCGTTTGAATATATACAATCCTATTCTCTGAGAAATATTAGAATTGTTGTAGTATATCCTCGAAGAAATTTGTGACTATGTATGAGATTCATTTCAATTTCATTCCACGGGACTTTATGCTTTCGTTTCTAAACTCTACACTCGTCTTTATTTATTTTGTGTTTGGTTGTTTTACATTAACTACTAAGTTTAGTTCTAACTGGCATTAGGGGAATTTTGAGGTCTAAAATGGGCCTCCTAAGGAAATTATAAAATAATAGTGGAAATAATAAAATAATATTATATTACATCATCAAATTTTCAAGGGAAAAAAGAATAAAATAATAATAAAATAATAAAACTATTTTTTCAACTCATATTTTCAACTTATCTCCCTATGTGTTTACTCAAATTTCGAGCGGAAACACTCGTTGAATGAAAAATTTAATTTCTCATCCAAGGAGTACCCATGTTACATACTTTCGATCGACCCTACTATATGAAAAATAAGAAATACATGAAAAACGTGATTGCAATCACGTTTTTTCATGTATTTCTCATTTTTCGTGTAGGAGTGTCCATCAAAAGTATGCAACATGGGTACTCCTTGGATGAGAAATTATATTTTTCATCCAACGAGTATTCTCCCTCGAAATTTGAGTAAAAAATTAGGGAGATAAGTTGAAAATACAAATTGAAAAAGTAGTTTTATTATTTTATTATTTTGTATTCTTTTAAATTTTTTACTCCAAAAATGGTTAATCATCCCCCATGGTTGACATAATCATATTGAATCCTATTGGTTCTTATAAAATTTATTTTGGTTGTACATTTTTCTGAGGAAGCCCATTTTAGACCCCAAAATTCCCCTAATGTGTCGTTTTGACCCAATGGCTCTTCGTAGATTTTGATTTATTCACAATGAAACCCTGGCTCATGATTTCTGATGCTTTGGTTTAATTCTAGGTTGCATATGGGGAAACTCTCCCACTTACAGAGGTGGCCTTTCTTACCGAGAGAGCTACGATGTAACATGGAGCACTGGGGAGGACGTATTCAGCTCTCGGCTCACTGCAACCGGTAAGAGCCCTAAAACCCATTCCTCTTAGTTTATACACCGTACGCTATCTTGTTTAATATATTCATCAACATGGTTTATTTGACTTCATTATGTTTTCTCACACAGATTATGGAACTATCAAACTTTTCACAATTTTAAGGTATATTTGAAATTTCGTTTTTAGAAAGGAATACTATCCTTTTTATTAATGAGTTCATGTTGTAACCCACCCAACTTCTCTCGAATATAACATTTTGGTTATCTTCTGTATGTAGGTAAATTTTATTCAAATTTTCGTTACAGTTTACATTTCCACGTTTTCCGGTTTGCCACGGTATGAAAATTTAGTGAGTGACCCTCTGATTGCCCAGGTTTATAACAAGTATTCTGGTTTTCTTTGGACTTAAACACCTATTGTGGCATTCTGTGAATATGCTTAGTTAAAATTTCTGTTATTGGAATAGTAGTAGCTAAGCTACATCATTATTATAAAATTCAATTACATATGTATAATGACATTCGGGTTTGTGTCGACCCCACACCGAACTGTATAATTATGTTTATTATTTTATGCTTCTCGCTCACTGGTTCTATATCCAGATAGTCATAATTGACTACTGCAAAATTTTAAATAGATAGACATAATGATTCGAACTATTATGGGTAACATCTTTAGCTTCGTCCTTTAATATTTTTCCTTCTGCTATTGTGACATTTGAATATGACTAGTTGACTTACTGCAGTATCTAAATACTTGAACAGATTTATATATACATATATCTATATATAAAATCTACAGATAGAAATATATTTGTATAGATTCTCTCATACCCCTGCATATTCATTAATGTTTTGATTGATTCTCTATAATTTACAATGCTAGTGCTAAAGAAAATCATTGTTTTCTCTATTTCAGTATACTGAAAATTTCTAGTACTGTAAGGTTTGAAATTTTCTTAAAAAATTTTCCAGTAAAAGCTTCATTAACTACATGCATTATCATATTTATTCCAGATCTAAAAAGTACTATATTAGTATCCCAATAACAGAGAGTTTCAATCTAAACCACTATGTTTAACAATGTGTTGTACCACATTTTTTCCTTATTACTGCTCTTAGGAATTTATTCAGTTTGCTGATTACGACTTCGGTAATTCAGAATTTAAGATTTAAGTTTCCATGTACAATAATGTTTCTTTTCCTTCTACCACTATAGTGTAATTTTCTATGAATTTAATATAACTCATACAAGATAGAGATAGCCACCATTAAATTTATAATTTATTGTGACAGGTTATGTAGGTCAGCTTTGTTATAATTCGTATCAGCATATACTAATTCTCATTTCTGCCAATATAAATCTACATAATATAATTACTGTAAAGTAAAATTTAAATGTAAATCTTTACAAGAGACAACTGAAATTACTACTGTTAGATAATATTACATTTCTTCTAGTATAAAAATCAAGTTGAGGTTAGATGTCTTTAACTTAGATTTAAATCTGTACTCAGATTTAGAGTTTATTATGGTTGGAACTAACTCGATTTCCTACCCATAAAACTGTACTTGATTGTAATTAATCCGGTAACTCATTCAGTTAAATGTATGGCTTAACTAGATTAATTGAACCTATTAATCCATCAACTCTTTTAAGATTTCTACACTGTTCCCATGTATTAACTTGTATATAACCGGGCATAATATTCTACTAAATAATTCGGAACACATATTTTCATAGCAATAAAATTTTAGCAATATAGTGGTTAGGAATGCATACCCATTTCTCTGACTAGTTCCTCCCAACCTTAGAGTTCTATCTCCACAACTCACCCCCGAGCTGAGACCTTTTACTTCTGGTGATAGAAAAACCTTTGTCTATCCTAAAGCAACTTATTTAAATAGTGCTTTCCCAAGCCTGTTTCTAATTTCTACGTCAAGAAATTCTAGGATGATTTCTTCCTGTTTTTCCTAGCCTTCCCTCAGTGACGTACTTTAAAGTTGTCTTTTCTGCTTTTCCAACTTTTATTCCTCTTCCCAATTACTTTCCTCTTCATTTGGGAAATTATATTTTTCTCTCCCAATATAATTTAGTAAGATTCCTTTCAAGGTTTTTCTGAAAGGTTTTGGGAAATTCTAACCTTATCCAATCCTCATGGATCAAGGTTTAGGATCTCCGATCTCAATCTAGGCATAGTGCACACAAAAATTTTTCATTTATTTTTATTAATAATTATTTAAATAAATTCACACATTGCATTTCCATTATGGTCCACTTCCCTTTGGATTTTTTCAAATGTAAAATTAAAAAGCATAGCAACTTGGGGTGTTACACTTTCCCCCTCTAAAAACAAACACTGTCCTCGGTGTTGAAAAAATAAACTATAGCATTTCACTATGAAAACAGTGATGGATATTTTTACATCATCTCAGTTTCTCTTTCCCAAGTAGCTTCTTCAGCAGTAAATTACTTCCATTGCACTTTTTCTTTGGATATTGTACGATTTTGCAGTTCAATTTCTTCCCACTCCACGATTTGAAGTGGCTCTGGAAAGAATTCCCCTTCTGGTTCCACATGAATCACATTCGAATCAATAACATGAGCAGAATCATGTACATAATTTTTTAACAAAGAAACATGAAACACATCATGAACCTTAATATGAATGGGTAAGGCCAGTTTATAAGCCACTGGTCCCACCCTTTCCAGTATTTCAAATGGTCCGCAATATCTAGGAGCTAATTTTTCACAACTCCCAGTTTGCAAGGCGCTCTTCTTTGGATTAATCCGCAAATATACATGATCACCCACACTGAACTCTTAGTGAACTCTCCTCTTGTTTGCATAACTTTTCTATCGATCCTGAGCTGTCTAGATGTTTTTCTGAATTTGTTTTACAATTATTTACATTTCTTACAAAGTGTCTGGCCCAAGCACTAATTTATCCTCAGGTTGGCTCTAGCTTAAAGGAATGTGGAATTTTCTTCCATAGAGTGCTTCAAACAGACTCATCATTATGGAAGTTTGATAGCTGTTGTTATAGGGAAATTCTGCTAAAAGTAAATAGTCTTGACATTTATTTGGCCTATCCATCACATACATTCTTAGCATATCTTCTAGACTTTGATTTGTTCTCTCGGTTATACCATTTTTTTGAGCATGATAGGTAGTACTAAAGTTCAATTTAGTACCCATGCCTCCAAACAGACTCTTTGAAAAGGCTGTAGTGAACTTGACGTCTCTATCAGAAATAATCATTTTAGGAACCCCATGTAGCCTTATGATCTCTTTCATGAACACATTTTCCACTTGGGCTATTCCAAAGGTATATTGAACAGGTATGAAATGTGCAACCTTCGTAAAAGTATCTACCACAACCATTACAGAGTCATTCTGATACTTGGTTCTTGGTAAACTAGTTATAAAGTCCATAGAAACAATTTCCCATTTCCATTCTACAATTGGTAAAGGATTTAGTAGTCCAGCTCGATGTTGATGTTCAACTTTTACTAGTTGACATTCTATGCATCTTACTAGGTAGCTTGCTACATCCTTTTTCATTCCCGGCCAAATAATTTTTTTTTCAAAGTTGTGAGTAGTTTCTAATATCTAGGATGTCTAGAATAAGGTTGTTTATGATATTCATCTAGAATTTCCTTTTTCAAAGAGTCTACATTGGGGATGTACAATCTCTCTCTATAAAAAATCATTCCTTTATGATTTTTTGTGTACCCTTTCATTTCCTTTTCTGGCAATTGAGTTTGTAGTTTTTCATAGCTTGGATCTCAATCTACTACCTTTTGAACTAATCCCTCAACATCAAAGTTGACACTACTCCAAATGTTACTTATGTTCTAGCAAGCATTTCTGCTCAAGGCATCAAAAATTTTGTTTTATTTCCCTTTGATATGTTTTATTTCCATGTCAAATTCACTCAGAAAATACAGCCATCTAGCTTGTCAAGAATTCAACTTTGTTTGAGTGAAGAAATACTTTAGGCTGATGTGATATCTCATCAGAATAAATTTATTTCCTAGAAGTTAATGTCGCCACATCTTGAGAGCGTGGATCACAGCAGCTAACTCAAGATCATACACACTATAATTTTTTTCATGTTTCTTAAGTTTTCTAGATTCATATGCAATAACGGAATTTTCTTGCAACAAAACTCCCCCTAATCCTTCTCCACAAGCATCTGTACATACTACAAAATCTTGATTAGGATATGAAATTTTCAGAATAGGTGTTGTGGTAAGCTTCAGTTTTAATTGTTCAAATCTATTCTGGGATTTTTCAGTCCATTCAAATTTTATACCCTTCCTTTGCAATGAAGTTATGGGATAGGCTAAAGCGGAAAATATTTTTACAAATCTTCTGTAGTACCCTGCAATCCCCATAAAGGACATTACCGATGATACATCAGTAGGTACAGGCCACTCTCTAATGGATTTTATCTTCTCAGGGTCTACAGCCAATCCTTGTTCTGAAATTATATGCCCCAAATATTGGATTTTATCCTTATAAAACTCACATTTACTAAATTTGGTATACAAATAATTTTCCTTAAGAGTCTGCAACAGGATTATAAGGTGTTATTTATACTTTGCCTCACTTTTTGAATAAATTAAAATGTCATTAAAAAATACTAGTACAAATTTATCTAAGTATTTATTCAAGACACTATTCATTAAGCACATAAAAGTGGCAGGTGCATTTTTCAACCCGAATGGTAGGACTACAAATTCATAGTGTCCATACTGGGTTCGAAATGTTGTTTTGCTGATATCTTCATCTTTGATTCTTAACCGGTGATAACCAATCCTTAAATCAATCTTGGAGAACACTGAGGCTCCCCTAAGTTGATCAAGGAGGTCATCTATCTGGGGTAATGGATACCTGTTTGTGATAGTCAACTTATTTAGTTGACGATAATCAATACACATTAGGAAAGTACCATCCTTATTTTTTACAAACAACACCGGTGCTCCCCAAGGAGATACACTTGTTCTCATGTAACCTTTGTCCAACAATTCTTCTAATTGCATTTTTAACTCCATTAGTACAGGGGGTTAATTCAGTAAGGGGATCTAGAAAATGTAGCTTCCCTAGGCACTAAATCAATTGTAAAATCAATTTCTCTCTTAGGGGGAAGATGAGGAATCTCATTTGGGAATACTTCTTTAAAATCCCTTATCACTGGTAATGTTTCTAACAAGTTTCCCTTTGTTTTATGTTCTAATTCTTCCACATGTGCTGCATACGCCTGATACCCTTTTATAGCAATTATTTTTAATTGAAGGGCTGATATCTGCCTCACCAAGATGGGTTTTAGTTTCCCTTTGAGTATGACTAGTTTTCCCTCTATATCAATGCAATGTAATTTTTTGTTCCAACAATTCAGCATGGTTTTCTACTTTTCTAACCATTCTATTCATATCAGTATACCGTAGGAAACTAATGGAAGAATATTTAAATTTACTTTTGTTTGGTAATCATTCAATTTCATGGATATTTGAGGTAAATTATGAGTTACCTTGCATTTGGTACCAGTGGCTAGCTAGACCAACCAAGACTGTTGAAAATTCTTTGTTCTGAGTTTCATTTTTCTACTACTTTCAGACTAATATAACTAAAAGAAGCACCTGGATCTATTAAAACTGTAATAGATTGGTCTACAATTGTACCTTCCATCTCTACCATAGTATACTAATGTTCTGCTTACGGGTTTTCTAAGGCTGCACTGATGGTGGGGATGTTCCTTGCTACGTCATTAAATGTAGTGGCCTCTCGCAATACTTTCATTGTCTAAATATTTTGATGTGGGAAGTCCCTCAATAAATGAGGCTCTCGAAAACCCCAGCACTTCAAAGGCTCCATCATTTTAGTAGTTCCTTCCTTCTTAATATTCCCATTTATTGGTTTTGAACCAGTTTGAGGTTGAGCAGTTTGATTTTCACTCATTTTGCTAGATTTATTTCATTGAAGGCTCCTACCAAAGTATTTCAAAGAGGTTGGTTTCTGTTTATTTCCACTGAAATCACCTTTGTTTTTACAACTCTTTCCTTGCTCAGTCTTACCCCTGAACTACTGTTAGCAAAATATGGCTTTCCTCAAAACTTTGTCCATTGTTTTTGGATTATCGAACTCTATTTTCTCCTTATAAACAGTAGGCAAACAGTTCAGAAATCCCTGTACCTTTTCCTTCTCCTCTTGAATATAAGGTACATATCGTAACAGATTTGTGAACATGGTGACAAAATCATCTATGGTGAGCTGTCCCAATCTGAGTTCATGAAACTCTTTTTCCTTGTCATCATAGTAGCATTCATTCAAATATCAGTTTTTGAACTTGACTTGAAAATCTTCCCAAGTCAATGTTTCCTCATCAATGGCATGAACCATTTTTGTTTCCTCCCACCACAAGCTAGCCTTACCTTGTAGCTAATAAATAGCCAACCTGGATCTTAAATTACTTTCATACTCGTAAAACTGAAAGTACTCTAATCTATTCAGAAGCCATGCTTCAACATCTTCTTCCTTCTCTCCATCACAGGAGGGAGGTTTTATTTTCCGGAATTCACCCTGTAATTCCTTCTTTTGTGTAGATTTTTGTCTAGTGACGTCATATTCCTCAGACTCCTATGAGAAATTGACTCTACCTTTCGTCTTTATTCCAGATTCTTCACCTTCCTGACTGTTCCACGATGTCAATTCCTTTATAAGTCTGTCCTACTCCTCACTGGCTAAGGATAGCCTGTCATTGTGGCTTTTAAGATGTGCCATTTCTTGTTGCATTCTGTGAAACATAGCCATCAACGGAGCATTTTGATCTGGCATGTTTTCTCCACCCAAATCCACATACATCTTGTCCCCTTCAGTCATAGTTCGTAGCTATATTTTTCAATAATGTTCATTCTACAATATAATAACATTAGTAAAATTTAACATTTATAAAATTTTACAACAGCATATAGTTTTTGTGCGAGCACATAGATTACCCAATATTTTTTCCAAAAGCTCTGATACCATTTGTAATATCTCTCTTTCACACTAACAATTATTTTATTTTATTTTTCTATATAAGATCCAACTATGGAATTCTTCAATTTAATCAATGGGATTTTTGATCTGAAATTATCGTTCTATCACAGTTAGATGCTATCTGAAATTATCAATTCAGTTTGCCAAAAAAATATAAAGGTTTCCCCTCAATAATCTTATTTTACTTCATTCTTATTTATTTCATTAATTTGGCTTTGAAGATTTTCCAAATCTCAACTTCATCGAGATGACCCTAAATTCTATTTTCCACTTGATCCCTATAGGTTATAGACATATGGTATATGAATGTTTATTCATAAACCTTCACCATTTATGGTTCTATACATACATTCTACTTACCATATGTCCTCATTAAACCTATTCCTAATGTATACCTTCCACTTACCTTGTGTTTTCACTAATCTAACTATAACCCCTTTTAAAATTTGCTACATACTTACTCTCTTTACTACCAGGTATTACATTTAATAATTTTACATCTAACCCATACCTATTTCATACCTATCCTTAAAATATTTATATGAGTTTATTAAGGGAGTTATTTCGTGTCTCATCTAACTTCATTATTACTTCCCATGGATTTCAAAGCCACTTATGATTTGGTACCGGGAAATTGAGCAGGTTAAAGTGCAGTGGAACCTAGGAGATGGAATATCAAATGTGAGCTATGTATCCTTCCCTATTCATTGGTTTAGCAAATTTTTTTGCATGTGCTTTGGTATATCTCTTTCGTATATGCTTGGTATGATGTTTTGGTATATGTACATATGTATATGGATGTAAATACCATCGTGAGCTATGTTATAAAGCTTCAATAACTTGTATGGGTGTCATGTCATTATGATGTTATATTTTTCATGTTTTCATCTTTGTTTGATTCTCAGTAGGTTGATCGTTGTAAATACTACAAGAAGCTAAGTTATAAAGCTCCACGGTTAGTATATTTTTCTTACAAAAGTCTTGGTGTTTGTAGGTGTCATTGAACATAGAGGATGTTGTTTACCCAAGGGGGAGGGTTATGTAACAACCCTAGTTAAAAATCCATGTAAAAATTAATAAAGTTAAAATAAGAACTTGGTCATGGGACATGTATTCCAAGATGAATGTTGAGAAAAACATCCTTGTTTTGGTGTTGATATGGTTTATTATTTATATGGACATTGGAAAAGGAAATGGCTAAGTATTTGGAAAGGTAAAGTGGTATTTATTTACAAAAATAATGGAAAAATAGGAGAAAATGAAGGTGAAAGGTCACATGTTGAATGTGAGGAGGAAAATGAAGGAAATAATGGAAAATTGAAGAAAATAGAGGCCTCATTAATTGAAAGGTTTTTGAGGATCAGTTCACAGACTTTTATCAGTTCAGGTTTAGAGCTCTCATTCTATTCTCTCTCTCTCATACTCTTGGATACTTATATTTTTATTTGAGCACTCTTGGAGGAGTGTGTCATACTTGGAATTTTGGAGAAGGAAGGAAAAGGAGGAGTAGGAAAGTTCAATAGGACATCGGGTTCAGGAGCTACAACGAGTTTAATTGAAGGTGTTGAGTTGCATCTATTTTTTCCTCACTAGTTTTAGCACACATGTCATATGCATGTGGTCTTATGGTCATGATCTGTCATTAGCATGGAGGATTTCCTGGACTAAAAATGGTTTTTACTATCCTTGTGATTTCCTGGATAACCATGGTATTATGGTTCATTTCCTTTTATTTTCTAGTTTCTCATAATGTTCCTTTAGATGTGTTTTGAGTTACTAGTTCCTGAAGCCTTGCCTGGAAAAATGCTGTAGAGACCCGTAATAACTTGGTTTGAGTTACTAGTCCAAAATCCTTGGTTGGAAAAGTGCTCTAGAGCCCTTGGTGGTTTGAGTTAATAGTCCTGGAGCCTTTTTTAGACAAATTCTCTGGAGCCCGACAACAATTGTGGGTTGAGTTACTAGCCCTGGATTCTAGGTTGGAAAAAACACTCTAGAACCCTGGAAAACTTGGGCAGAGACCAATCCGGTGATGGTTTGTGATGTATGACAGTGAGGTGGAATTATTTGTGAAGGTTTGAGGTGGTTTGGCCTCTGAAAGCCCTAGTTTGTTTTTGATTTATTTTTTTTGTGATATCCCACATTCATGCTTGCAATATGGCACGGCGAGACTTACTGAAAGAGAGATTTGGTTCAACCATGTCTATGGTCAAGTGGTACGTGGAAGTCCTATAATTGTTTTCATTTTTCTTATGGAAATAAGAGATATTTTACTCTTGTATTTATGGGTAAATATACTTGTTATTATGTGGCTTATATGGTTGTTCTATGATTTTCATTTCTATTGTCTATATCCTCATAATGAATATGTTCTATGACAGTGATGGTGTATGTCTCTCATCGTGTTTTTATTTGTAAATGAATGAAAATTAATCTATGACCTATTATGTGGTAATGCAACTAATGTGATGGGGCATCGATGCTTCTAAGTGATTCTATGATAATTATGGAATCCCCATGTTCAGATCTGTTGTTTGAACCTGTAGATGACACAAATTTGACATGTCTGATGAAATGACTATCATTTATAGTAGCATTCTAGTCAATTCCTTATTCAATTAATCTCATTTGTATAATTATTTCATTTTTATCCTTCATTCCTGGAAGTTTCATGGAGTTGTGGGAAGTTACCTGAGCCCTTGGCCTAAAAAAGTGGCTTATAAATCGGAGTCGCATGCACAAAAATACTCGTGAAATTCCCCAGTTGCATGCACACCCATGTTGTGGGAATGACTACGAGGTAGCAACCAAACTCATGACCATGTCATGGGATAGGCTAGGGGATTAATAAAAAAAACTTAGTTTGTCTCAGGGGCTAGTCAAGTAGAATGTTTGGATGGCTCTTAGGGGTTCTATTGTAGGTGTAGAAGGTATGTGTTGTTGTGTTCCATCAACTCCACTTCCTTAACTCAAACATAGGGAGTTGAATCATATCATAGTAACTATTAATCACATGTTTACCTCGGTTGGATAGTTACCTGGGTAGATGTGGGAGGAGGGTGTTACAAAACCTGAAGAAGGAAAAAATCCAAAAAGGCCTCAACATGACAAACATTATGTAAAACACATCACGAACATGTAATATATATATATGGCATATAAACACATGTTAACATCAATAATTCATACTTATCAAAGAATCACCAAGGAGGAATGATGTCCTCTAATAATAGTCACATTACCATCTATTAGGTCATACATTCATTGTTCATTAATTTACTAAACAAAAAATAATGAGAGAGATGACTAAGCTCTGTCATAAAACCATGCTTATAACTAGCAGAAAAAAAAAAAAAATGATAGAAAGGAAATCAAGATCATGTTATACCAAGCACATTTACACGTAATACAAAAGAGGAAAATAATTCTTATTAACACATGCAAAATCCAACTAGGTCTGGGACATTCATGTACCACTTGACCATAGATTGAGTTGAACCAAATATTTCTTTCATCCAATCATCCCAAGCCATATTCCAAGCATGAATGTGGGAACTCATGGAATAAAACAAAGAAAACCAAACCAAGACTTCCAAAGGTAAAAACAACTCAACCCTCAACCAGTGATTCAGCCTCATAGTTAAACATCACTAACCATCACCAGATCGATCTCTACTGAGGTTTTCAAGGGATATAGAGTTTTTTTTCTAACTAGGGATTCTAGGACTAGTAACTCAACCCACAATTGTTGTTGGGATTCTAGAGAATTTTCCAACCAGGGCTTCGAAGACTAGTAACTCAACCCTCCAACTTCTTCTAGAGTTTTTGTCCAGCAATGGATTCGAGGACTAGTAACTCAACCCAATTTGTTATAGGGTTTCTAGAGATTTTGTCCAACCAAGGCTTCCAAACTAGTAACTCAGACCACATCCATAAGGAACATTACCACCAATCATAAAACAAAAGGGAAAATCCACAACACCATGGCTATCCAGGAAATGGAAAGGCTAGGAGAAACCACTATAAATCGAGTAAATTTTCCATGCCAATGAAAAATCATAACAAAATAACCACATGAAAGTACCATGCATGCCAATAATAGCAAGGAAATCATACATGAAACTTGGTATGTGCAAATCAAAGTCAATTTAGCTATTAATCCCTTTGTCCTCTTGCGTTTTCCTTCTTTTTTCATTTCCTTCTTGCTCCAAATCCCAAGTTTTCCACACTTCTCTAAGAGTGCTCTAGGAAAAATTTAAGTGTTTAATGGTATGAGAGAGAATAGAATGAGAGTGCCAAAGGCTGAACTGAGAAAAGAAAAGAAAAAGTCATGAACTAATCCTCATTATATTTTTTTATCAATGAGTCCTCTATTTTATTCATTTTTCATTATTTTCCATAATTTTACTCCTCACATAAAACATGTGACCTTTCACCTTCCTTTTCTCCTATTTTTCCATTATTTCATCAATAAAATGTCAATAAATTCCACTTTTCCTTTCCAAAGCCTTTTCCATTTCGAATTACATAAGTTTCGTTTCAAAAAAAAGAAAGTAGTTTTAATTTATTCCAAGGGTATATTGGAGAATAGATATCGATATTGGGTTCTAAAATGCCCCCTAAAAATAATTCAACACCCATTAAGCCTTCAGAAGTCTCTACTATGACTAATGAAGACAAAGAAACATGACATGAGATATCAAAATTACAAGAGAAAGTACACAAAATTTCAGTATCGCAAAGAGCAACAAAAAATGAAATGGAAGTTTTGAGGAAAGGCATGGAAACTAAGATCGATGGTTTGAAGAAAGCCATGGAAACTAAGATGAATGGTTTGGAAGCTACGATGGATGGCATGGAAGATAATATGGATGGAATGGAAGCTAAGACCGATGAAAAAATTAAACGCAACATGGAAAAAATGAAGAATGATTTGGCAAAGATGATACAAGAAATATCTTTGAATGGCGAAAAGATAGTAGAGGAAACTAATTATGAGACAAAATAAATGTTAATCATGATTTCATAAACTCTAATTTTGTATGGAATAAGCACCATATTCCAAACATGGATATGAGGAAGTTTGATGGAAAGGATCCCGTAATATGGATACTACAGATGGAGCAATATTTTGATCTCAATAATGTGCAAAACACACAAAAGGTACGCATTTCAACTTTACATTTACAACAAAATACATTTCTAGGGTATCGATGGATTTGTTCCCGTAAAAAAATTATCACCTGGTCAATTTTTACGGAGGAAATAATAGCAGATTATAAGGATACAAAAAGCAACACCTTCTTTAGCCAATTGACAAATATCAAACAAAAGGGTTCAATGGTGGAGCACATTGAGGACTTCCAAAAATTGAATATAAGGGTAACTGATATTCCATAGGAGCACAAGGTTGATGTCTTCATAGGGAATTTAAAGGATAACATCCAACATGAAGTTCGCGTTTGGGAACATGGTTCATCGGAAAAGGCATTCAGGTTGGAAAGAAAAATTGAATGTAAAATTATGGCAACAAGGAAGCCTAGCACTCACATATCTAAATATGAAAGTGTTGCTACTCCTAGACTTCCACAACCTACAAGGTTGACACCACAAAAATTGGAAAAAAAAATAGCAAAAGGTTGCTACTCTTCTGTATTTTCTATAGTTGTGACGGAAAATACACTAAAGGTCAGAATTGTGCTGAGAAGAAATTATTTTACATAGATTGTGAAGAGGAAGAAGAAAATAAAGAAGAATCTTCAAAAAAGAGGATATACAATAGGATCCAACCCTAGAAGAGGAAGAAATGAGTCTGACCATATCGTGTAATCCATTGGCAAGAATTACCGCTCCTCAAACTCTCAAGGTAGAAGGACATATCCAGAAGAAAAAGGTAATAGTTTTGATTGATTCGGATAGTACCCATAATTTTATTCATTCTAAGGTAGCCAAGGAATTGAATTGTTTCATATAGCTATCACCAGAATGTCAAGTGATGGTTGCAAATGGAGGAACTATAAATTTCTCTAGAAAATACGATAATATCAAGCTAACCATGGGGGAATATGTATTGAATAGTCAAATGCTTTCCATTCCTATGGAAGGTGCTGATGTTGTACTAAGACTACAACGGTTACAATCTTTGGGGACGGTACCTTTTAATTTTCATGAACTTTGCTTGAATTTTTTTTTAGAAGGAAAGGAAGTCGAATTACGGGTTATCGCAGGGAAGCTAAGAAATGTAATAAGCTCTAATGTCATGACAAATATTCTGAAGAAAGAACAACGAGGCATAATTGCACAATTATGCAAACTAGAAGTTCCAACATCAAAATCATCTATTTTTGCAGATCTCCAAAAATTATTCGATAATCATTCCAAGGTGTTTGAAACTACCAAAGGACTCCCACCTATTCATGGTCATGATCATGCTATTCATTTGATTCAAGGAAGTGTTCCTCCAAACATCAGGCGTTATAGATATCCTTATGTCCGAAAGAGTGAAATTGAATGTATGATTGCATAAATGTTAGAGACTGGTATAATTCAACCTAGTCAAAGGTCTTTCTCTGGTGCAGTAGTATTGGTGCACAAGAAGGATAGATCATGGTGCATGTGTCTGGATTATAGGGAGCTCAATAAGCTCACCATTAAAGATAAATTTCCCATTCTTGTGATTGATGAATTATTGCATGAATTACATAGAGAAAATTATTTTACCAAATTGGATCTTCATTTAGGATATCATCAAATTAGAATGAAGACTGAAGATATTTCGAAAATAGCATTTCAAACTCATAAGGGTCATTATGAATTTTTGGTCATGCCTTTTGGCCTTACAAATGCACCTTCTACATTTCAAGGATTAATGAATTCCATTTTCAACCCTTCCTTAGAAAATTTGTGCTAGTATCTTTTGACGATATAATAATCTACAGGAGGCCTTGGAAGGATCATGTTCAACATGTTGACAGGGTGCTCAAATGATTGCAGGAGAAAGAATTATATGAAAAAACATCCAATTTTTTCTTTGGAGTACAAGAGGTGGAGTATTTGGGTCATATTGTATCTCACAAGGGTGTTAAGGTAGACAGTAACAAAATTAAATCCATTAAGGAATGGAAAGTCCCCACAACCATAAAGAAGTTGCGAGAATTTATTGGGTTAACAGGGTATTATCGCAAGTTTGTTAAGAATTATGGGAGAGCAGTAACACCTCTAACAACATTATTGAAGAAAGATGCATTTTCATGGACTCTTCAAGCAACTAAGGCCTTTGAACATCTTAAAGAGGCAATGTGCCTAGCACTGGTCTTAGCTACTCCAGACTTCGTAAAAAACTTTATTGTGGAATGTGATGCCTCGGGAAATGTTAGGTCCCTATACTAATAGTATAGTTCCTTATTGGTTTTACTGTAACCCCCTTATTGTTATTATTGTACCCATGTAAATGCCATATTGTTATTATTGTGCCCTTAAATTATTATTGTTAGGTCGGCTAGGATTACATTGTGGCCCCACTAGGATTACATTATGGCCCCATGGACTTGTGGCATTCGAAAGATAATTTAGAAGGCTACCTTAGTGCCCAATTTCAGATATTGAAGAGCCTCAATCACAAATATAATCCAATTTCAATATAGAGCTCCTCAAAATCAAGAAAAAGGTGTGTATTTTTTTTACAAATTTCGTAAGTCTTGTTTGAAGAATCAATTTGAATTGATTCCAAGGGCATATTGTAGAATATATATCAGTATTGGGTTAAAAAAAAATTCCCCGTAAAAATAATTCAACACCCATTAAGCCTTCAGAAGGCTCTACTATGACACATGAAGATGAAGAATTGTAACATGATCTATCAAAATTACAAGAGCAAGTGCACCAAATTTTGCTCTCGCAAAGAGCAACAAAAAATGAAATTGATGTTTTGAAGAAAGGAGTGGAAGCGAAGATGGATGGTTTGAAGAAAGGTGTGGAATATAAGATAGATGGCATGGAATCTAAGATAGATGACATGGAAGCTAATATTGATGAAAAAATGAAAGACAACATGGAAAAAATGAAGAATGATCTAAAAGTAGACATGGAAGGTTTGACAAAGTTGATACAAGAAATGTCTCCTAATGGTGAAAAGATAGTAGAGGAAACTCATGATGAGAATAAAATAAATTTTAATCGTGACTTCATAAACTCTAATGTTAGCAGGAAGAACCACCATATTCCAAAAATGGATATGAGGAAGTTTGATGGAAAGGATCCTATAACATGGATACTACAAATGGAGCAATATTTTGATCTTCATAATGTGTAAAACACACAAAAGTTACGCATTGCAACTTTACATTTAGAAAAAAATACATTTGTATGGTATTGATGGCTTTGCTCTCATAAAAAAATTATCACTTGGTCAATTTTTACGAAGGAAATGATAGCACATTATGAGGATACAAAGAGCAACACCTTCTTAGGCCAATTAATAAACCTGAAACAAAAGGGTTTAGTGGGGGAGCACATTGAGGACTTCCAAAAATTGAAGATAAGGGTAACTGATATTCCAGAGGAACACAGGATTGATCTTTTCATAGGTACTTTAAAGGATAACATCCAACATGAAGTTTGCGTTTTGATACTTGATTCATTGGAGAAGGCATTCAGTTTGGCAAGAAAAATTGAATGTAAAATTATGGCGACAAGGAAGCCTACCACTCACTTCTATGGAGAAGGAAATGTTGCTACGCCTAGATTTCCCCAACCTACAAGGTTGACACCACAAAAATTGGAAGAAAAAAGAGAAAAAAGGTTTTTCTACATTTGTGATAGAAAATACACTAAAGGTCATAAGTGTGCTGAGAAGAAATTATTTACATATTTTGTGAAGAGGAGGAAGAAAATGAACAAGAAGAGGATATACACCAAGAACTAGCCCTATAAGAGGATGAAATGAGTCTGACCATATCGTGTAATGCATTGGCGGGAATTACCACTCCTCAAACTCTCAAGATAGAAGGACATATCGAGAAGAAAAAGGTAATAGTGTTGATTGATTCAGGTAGCACCCATAATTTTGTTCATTGTAAGGTAGCCAAGGAATTGAATTGTTTCCTATACCTAGCACCAAAATGTCAAGTGATGGTTGCAAATGGAGGAACTATAAATTTCTCTAGAAAAGACCATAATATCAAGCTAACCATGGGGAAATATGTTTTGAATAGTCCAATTCTTCCCATTCCTATGCGAGGTGTTGATGTTGTACTAGGAGTGCAATGGTTACAATATTTGCGGTATTCCAGGGAAGCCAGAAAAGATAATAAGCTCTAATGTCACGACAAAGCTTCTAAAGAAAGAACAAGGAGGTGTAAATGAAAAATTATGCTCACTAGAATTTCCAACATCAAGATCATCTATTTCTATAGATCTCCAACAAGTCTTGGAAAATCATTCCAAGGTGCTTGAAACTCCCAAAGGACTCCCACCTATTCGTGATCATGATGATGCTATTCATTTGATTCCACGAAGTGTTCCTTCAAACATCAGGCCTTATAGTTATCCTTATGTCCAAAAGAGTGAAATTGAACGTATGATTTCAGAAATGTTAGAGGCAGGTATAATTCAACATACTCAAAGTTCTTTCTCTGATCCTGTAGTATTGGTACACAAGAAGGATGGATCATGGCACATGTGTCTGGATTATAGGGAGCTCAATAAGCTCACCATTAAAGATAAATTTCCCATTCTTCTGATTGATGAATTATTGGATGAATTACATGGAGCAATTTATCTTACCAAGTCAGATCTTCATTCAGGATATCATCAAATTAGAATGAAGACTGAAGATATTCCAAAAACAACATTTCAAACTCATGAGGGTCATTATGAATTTTTGGTCATGCCTTTTGGCCTTCCCAGTGCACCTTCTACATTTCAAGGGTTGATGAATTCCATTTTCAAACCCTTCCTTAGAAAATTTGTGCTAGTATTTTTTGATGATATACTAATCTATAGCAGGTCTTGGAAGGATCATGTTGAACATGTTGACAGGGTGCTCAAACTATTGCAGGAGAAACGATTATATGCAAAAACATCCAAATGTTTCTTTGGAGTACAAGAGGTGGAATATCTGGGTCATATTGTATCTCACGAGGGTGTTAAGGTAGACCCTAAAATAATTAAAGACATTAAAGAACGGAAAGTCCCCACAACCATAAATCAGTTGCGAGGATTTATTGGGTTAATAGGGTATTATCACAAGTTTGTTAAGAATTATGGGAGAATAGCAACACCTGTAACAACATTGTTGAAGAAAAATGCATTTTCATGGACTCGTGAAGAAACTAAGGCCTTTGAACATCTTAGAGAGGAAATGTGCCTAGCACCGGTATTAGCTACCCCAGACTTAACAAAAACCTTAATTTTGGAATGTGATGCCTCAGGAAATGGAATTGGTGCTATTTTAATGCAGGAAGGAAGACCCATTGCTTTTGAAAGTCGTCCAATAAAAGGAAAGTATTTACAGAAACCAATTTATGAGAAGGATATGTTAGCAATACTGCATGCACTAAAGAAATGGCAAAATTACCTAATGGGAAGACACTTCAAGGTAAAAAATGATCATGATAGTCTTAAACACTTTTTGGAACAAAGACTATCTTCAGAAGAGTAGCAAAAATGGGTCACAAAGATGTTGGGTTATGAATTTTAAATAATCTACAAAAAAGGGAAGCTTAATGCTGTTGCAGATGCACTCTCAAGAAATAATGAAGGGGTGGAAGCATTGCTTTGTGCCATTTCTATTATCCAACCAGATTGGATAACCAAAGCAAGAGATGAATGGAAGAAGGACAAAGAAGTATGGGCACTCATTCAAAAGTTGCAACAAGATCCTAGTACATCTGATACATTTAGTTGGAAAAATGATTCTTTCTGGTACAAAGATCACTTATATCT
The DNA here is from genome assembly GCA_034641835.2 of Pinus albicaulis. NCBI lineage: Eukaryota > Viridiplantae > Streptophyta > Pinopsida > Pinales > Pinaceae > Pinus > Pinus albicaulis. The sequence continues at coordinate 224,021,152 of CM076583.1, forward strand.
TTCTAAGAATACTAAGACAAAATATTCTTTTTGAATTGCACACTTCTCCGTTAGGAGGACACTCAGGTTTTTTAAAAACTTACCACAGGATGAAGAAAGAATTTTTTTGGGATGTCCTTAAATCTTAAATTCAAAATTTTGTGACGGAATGTTTGGTTTTCCAACAGAATAAAGTTGAGACAATTAAGACCTCGGGACTTATACAACCTTTATCCATTCCAAGTCAACGTTGGGAGGAGATTTCAATGGATTTTATCACAGGTTTACCTAAGTCTGAAGGAAAGAGTGGCATCATGGTGATAGTTGATAGATTTACCAAGTATTCACACTTTTATGCATTATCTCATCCATTTAAAGCAAGTACAATTGCTACTACATTAATGGACACAATTGAAAAGCTACATGGAAATCCAAGGGTTATTGTGAGCCACAGAGATCCCTTTTTTACTGGAAATTTTTGGACGGAGTTATTTTCTTGTTTGGGTACTCAATTAGCTCATAGCCCATATTATCATCCTCAATATGATGCACAAACTGAGATACTAAATAAATTTTTGGAAGGATATCTTCGTTGTTTTGTATCTGATAAACAACATAATGGGTCAAGTGGTTACCTCTCGCTGAATGGTGGTATAACACTTCCTTCCATACTGCAAAAAAAATGACCCCATTTATGGAACTTTATGGGTATCATCCACCATCGATCACATCATCTTTAAGAGAAAATTTGAAGGTTCAAGCAGTGGAAGATCACATCAAGCATCAATAAGAAGTTCTCCAACTCTTAAAGGATAACCTCAATTTGGCACAAAATCGAATGAAACAACAGGAAGATCAACATCGTTGTGAGAGAAGTTTTGATGTAGGAGACTGGGTATTTTTACGGCTACAACCATACAAACAAATGTCCCTCAAGCAAGATAAGAAGAATAATAAATTATTGCCAAAGTACTACGGTCCTTACAAGGTGTTGTAAAAGATTGGTACTATGGCATACAAATTGGAGCTTTCTTCTTCTTCATGAGTGCATCCAGTTTTCCATGTTTCATGCTTAAAAAAGGTTATAGGTGAAAATCTTCCAGTTCAAACAATACTACCAGAACTTGATGAGGAAGGAAAAATCATAGTGGAACCTAAAGCGGTCACGAAAACAAGAACTCGATAGCTATGGAATTGATCAATTTCATAGTATCTCATCAACTGGAAGAACTTACCCACTGAAGATTCTACATGGGAGGATGAGAATTTTATATAGAAGCACCCAGAGCTACTCAAGCATTGAGGACAACACTTTTTGTAAGGAGAGCAGCATGTTAGGTTCCTATATTACTAGTATAGTCGCTTATTATTGTTAGTGTAACCCCCTTATTGTTATTATTGTACCCCTGTAACCCCCATATTGTTATTATTGTGCCCTTAAATTATTATTGTTAGGTTGACTAGGATTACATTGTGACCCCACTAGGATTACATTATGGCCCCATGGACTCTTACATATAGAAATGAGGTTTTGTAACTTTTATAATCCAAGAATTGTTCATTCATTTAGTGTATTGGAGGTTTCCCCCTCGAAGTGGCTTATTTCTAAGGCATTGATATCTCTTTTCTTCTATTTTTGGAGCTAGTTTCACAACATGAAATGGAATTTGTGCTACTTTAATGCAAGAATTAAGACTCATTAATTTTGAAAGTCATCCAATCAAAGGAAAATATTTACAAATAATATATTTATGAGAAGGAAATGTTAGCAATACTACATGCACTAAAGAAATGGAGACCTTAGCTAATGGGAAGACACTTGAAGGTAAAAAATGATCATGATAGTCTTAAAAACTTTTTGGAACAAATACTATCTTCAGAAGAGCAGGAAAAATGGGTGACAAATATTTTGGGTTATGAATTTGAAATAATCTACAAAAAAGGGAAGCTAAATTTTGTTGCAGATGCACTCTCAAAAAAGAATGAAGCGGTGGAAGCATTGCTTTGTGCCATTTCTATTATCCCGCCAGATTGGGTAACTGAAGCAAGGGATTAATGGAAGAAGGATTAAGAAGTGTGGACACTCATTCAAAAGTTGCAACAAGATCCTAGTACATCTGATACATTTAGTTGTAAAAATGATTCCTTATGGTACAAAGATCACTTATATCTTTGTAACAATTCCCAACTAAAACAAAACATTCTTTTGGAATTGCACAGTTCTCCTTTAGGAGGACACATAGTATTTTTAAAAACTTACCATCAGGTGAAGAAATAATTTTTTTGGGATGGCCTTAAATCTGATATTAAAAAGTTTGTGGTGGAATGTTTGGTTTGCCAGCAAAATAAAGTTGAGACAATTAAGACCATATGTCTTCTACAAACCTTATCCATTCCAAGTCAACGTTGGGAGGAGATTTCAATGAATTTTATCATAGGTTTACCTAAGTCTGAAGGAAAGAGTGTCATCATGGTGGTAGTTGATAGACTTACCAAGTATGCACAATTTTGTGTATTATCTCATCCATTTAAAGCAAGTACAATTGATACTACATTTATGGACACAACTCAAAAGCTACATGGAAACCCAAAGGTTATTGTGAGCCACAGAGATCCCATTTTTACTAGAAATTTTTAGAGGGAGTTATTTTCTTGTTTGGGTACTGAATTAGCTCATATCTCTTCTTATCATCCTCAATCCGATGGTCAAAATGAGATAGTGAATAAATTTTTGGAATGATATCTTTGTTTTTTTGTATCTGATAAACAAACACAATGGGTCAAGTGGTTACCTATCGTTGAATGGAGGTATAACACTTCCTTCCATACTGCAGCAAAAATGACCCAATTTATGTCACTTTATGGATATCATCCACCATCCATCACATCGTCTTTAAGAGAAAATTTTAAGGTTCAAGTAGTGTAATATCACATCAATCATCAACAAAATGTTCTCCAACTCTTAAAGGATAACCTAAATTTTGCACAAAGTCGAATGAAACAACAGGCATATCAACATCGTAGCAAGAAAAGTATTGATGTAGGAGACTGGGTATTTTTATGGCTACAAACATATAAACAAATGTCCCTCAAGCAAGCTAAGAAGGATAATAAATTATCACCGAAGTACTATGGTGTTTACAAGGTGTTACAAAAGATTAGTACTATGGCATACAAATTGCAGCTTCCTTCTTCTTCATGAGTGCATCCAGTTTTCCATGTTTCATGCTTAAAGAAGGTTATAGGTGAAAATCTTCTAGTTCAAACAATATTTCCAGAACTTGATGAGGAAGGAACAATTATATTGGAACTTGAAGCGGTCACAGAAACAAGAACGCGACAACTACGAAATTGATCAATTTCTGAGTATCTCATCAAGTGGAATAACTTACCCACTAAAGATTCTACATGGGAGGATGAGAATTTTATATAAAAGCACTGAGAGCTACTCAAGCGTTAAGGACAACACTTTTTTGAAGAAGAGGGGCATGTTAGGTCCCTATATTACTAGTTTAGTCCCTTATTGTTATTAGTGTTGCCCCTTTATCGTTATTGTTGTACCCCTGTAACCCCAATATTGTTATTATTGTGCCCTTACATTGTTATTTTTAGTTCGGCAAGGATTATATTGTGGGCCCATGGACTCCTATATATAGAAGGAGGTTTTGGTCATTTGTATCATCCAAGAATTGTTCATTTATGTAATGTATTGCAGGTGTCCCCCTCGAAGTGGCTGATTTCTAAGGCATCGACCTCTCTTTAATTCTATTTTTGGAGCTGGTTTCATAAATGTGATTAGTTCCAGAGAGGGATAGATGCTGTAATTGGTCAGGAGGACTAGGATTACAGTTCAGAGAGAGAGGCAGTGGTGACGTAGAAGAGGCAATATAGTCATCAGGAGGGGTAACGTAGTTCCTAAAGGTAATTACATAGAAGTGATGTAGTAACATCTATATTCAGTCCAGAAATAGTTGTGAGCTAGGGTTTTTGAGCCAGGGGGTCCAAAATTTAGTTTCGAGATCAACTTGATAATTTGCAGAGGAAAGGTGATGTAGTTCTTTAACTTTCCCATGTAGGCTTACGTAGTAGCAGTGTAGGCATCATGCAGAGGTAAAGAGGGGGTTCACCAGTACTATTAAGATCAGCGGGGGACTTGTAGAGTGAGGTATATCTTAGATTTCTTTCGTTGTTGAGATTTTCTCTGAAGGGTGAGCCAGATATTGGCACCCTAGTTGTACTCAATATTCTGCTGCTTAATAATACAAAACCCTAAAATCTACTGCACTGGTTTTCCCAAGTTGTATTTTTCCGAGGACTTAGTCCAAAAATAACTGTTTCAAATGTTGATGTTTTTTGTTGTATTTTGTTCAGTTTGTTTCAATAATTAGATTAATTCTGCAACATTATTTCTGTAGATTGCTTCAATAATTACTTCGATATTTCAGTGTAATGAAATAATTATGGAAAATAATAGAAGAAATTTAGATTTGTCGTAGTAGGAGTCCATATTTAGGATTTTTGATATGGTATGAGAGCTTATTGAAGATGGAGTGGAAAATGGGTTCTCCACTTAATCCTCAATATGACATAGGTAATTGAACAATGCACCATTCATAATAGATGTTTTATATTGATTTACTATTTTTCGTTTCCTAAGGAATGTGACTTTTAAGAATACTGTTATACCTAACTTGTGGCTTGAGTACCTAAGATTCATGTAAATCTAAGCCATCAAAATCATTTGGGAATCACACCTAACCTTGGCAAGACCAAATTTTAGCATGCATGGATTATTTGCCACACAGTTTCAAACCAATGACCTTTGCACCACGGAGTGTCCTAAGAGAATACTCGGTCACCCTCTATGAAGAAAATACTTTTTCACCATCTTTTCTACGCCATGTTGGATTTTTATTGATTTAATATTAAATTAAAGTAATAATTAATGTTTTTTATGTATTGACTATTAAATAAAATTTATCCAAATATTCATAATTTTTATTTAATTAAATTATCTAATTTAAATTAACATTAAATTTTCTTGTTAAATTTAATTAAAATTTATTTCAATTGTCTCTATATGTGTGTGTGGGGGTTTATTGTCTTATTTTTATTAATTATCATTTATCAAGGAAGGAGAGCATCCAAAAATCTTGCGGTGCAAACATATAGAGTAAAAAACATTAAGAAAATTTTGCAAGGGATTATATCCCTCTTAGCATTTGATAGATCAATTAGCATGGATCTAAGCGAGTTACGTGCACACACACACACACACACACACACACATATATGTCTAGTCCATACTAGGCATGAACGGAATTAGATATCCCCTTCATTTTGAGAACCATTCTAATAAAATATGTTAACCAAGTTGACAGTTAAATATTTTATTCGACATGGCTATTAAAATATTTTGTTTACATCCCACGGGGGAAACCTGTTTTTGATGTCCATATTATGATGTACTATGTAAACCATGTTATTCAAGGTTTAAATCCCCCATTAGCTAAGCCAACAAATATATATATATATATATATATATATATATATATATTTTATTTATTTCCAAAAATTTTATTGTTATTGGTATATTTTTAAATACACATCCTATTTATATTAAAAAGTAGGAAGTGTATATTTATGTGATGGTATCTCTGTCCTTGTGTCTATTTACACACATTGAATATATTTTTTTATTAATATTTTAATAAGAATGGACCTATTAAAAGAATAAGGAATTCTCTATCTATATATTGAGATATTTTTATTATTGATAACAATCTTCCGATTTCGTATGGAGGGGCTGAGAGGGGAAATATATATTGTTACTCATATTTTAGCACAACATTTATATTCCAAAAAGTACGGGATGTGGTCTTAAAAACCTCGTTCATTTGTCAAAATAATTTTTAGCAAAATGAGTTTCAAATCGTATCCATGTGGTAGGTCTTTGGGTGCAGGTTATTTTTCAAAATTATATATAAATTTTCTAGCTACCATATGGATCCAATCTCCAAGGAAAATGATAGACAATGATTGTATTATATGGAAATCCATATTCAAATATTTTCATCTTATTGGAATTTAATCCAAAAGTTAAATTCAAATGGAATACACACCCTTAATAATATTTTTTACATTGACTATATGAGAGTCCAATGTGAATGGATTTTCCTGAAGGCCTTGGGCTAAGAGAGGAACATGCAAAGCCTTGGAGTAGATATATCAAAACCCCTGGATGTTAATGTGTGACACTCTATGAATATAAATATATTATAATATGGACTCTTATTTCTTACGGGTTCCTCACTCATAAATTCATATATAAGATAATGGAAATTGATGATAACATAAGAGAGCCACCTTGGTGGAGCAAAAAAATCTCAAAAATAAAATGTCCACAAAAAGAAAAACTTTTGATGTGCCTATTATTTTTTAACAAATCCCCCACATTGGGTAACCTCCAAAAATTAGCTTTATATATCCTTGACATTTTCCATCTCTCCTTCATGGATTTGGAAACTATAAACCACCTTTGCATCGATTTTTCTTTCTCTTAAGCTATTTGAAAATAAATTTTTGAATTGGAAGGAATTCCATATTGTTGGAATGCCTCAAGCATTGATGAATATATTTCTCTTTGGTTCCCATATCAGAAAATGCCCTACCATAAGGGCCTTCCCCTTATTGTAGCTTGAGGAATATGGATGGAAAGAAAAAAAGATCATATTTCAGGATAAATTTACTTCTACAAGTAATATTGTTATTCGAAACCTAGACATTGCAGAAAATATTCCCAGCAAAGAACATATATAGAATTATCAAAATCGTCTTTCTTTAGAAATATATATAGAGTCTCCTTGGGAATTCTTCGTTGGGAAAAAACAAGGGACGCAATTTTGGGGGGGATAAATTGAATTCTCAATCTCTGTCAAACAACCTCCATATATTTTCCTACAAATATTCGTTCTACTTCAAACAATTATGATGAAACCTTTGATCTTAAATTACTGCTTTTATTTATACCTATATTTGTGTTTACGGGTCGCCCAATATTTCATAAATTTGGTAAAATGAACTGCAAAAAACCATAATTACACTCTCCCTCTCTCTAAAATTTTAGAAAATATATCAAAATATTACTCACTTTACTTGTATCTCCTTTAGTGACATTATAGCAATATGAATATAGAAGTGGATGCCATGTCAATGATTTGATTAGATATAGAAAAAGGAACACTTGAAATCATAAAAAAAAAGGAGGGGAACATAGATTTTTATTTTTTTACCCTTAGGTGTAAGTAAATCTTTATGAAATCAGACTATTTACCAATGTTTTCTTTCTTCTAACATTATTTTTCCATTTTGTAATGATACCTTGGGATGAAACATAGTCACTCTAATGGAGGGACATAAAATGATGGGTTTAATTGTTAATTCTTTTGTAAAAAGGCGGAAATCCAATATATTTATCGCATAAAGAGGAACCAAAAATTATAAGACACAAAATATTGAATATTTTTGTTTGCCATATAAATAAAATTACATATATTTTTATTGTCATTGTACTTTTTGATTTTATGTCATCAGGTACTTGATACTATTTATTCTATCATTTATGTCAAGATGATCATGGCATTCCTCATGATTTGTGATGCATTATTTGTCGTTTGATGTAGAGTTCATGTTCTGATGCACACATGTTGATCCATGAAGAGGTGTATGACCAACTAGTTCTTCATGGTTCTTTCTTGTTACAGTGGTTTTTTTTGCATTATGATGACGTTTTGATTATGCAGAGGAGTTCGAGGTGTTTTCACAGGTCCTATAGGTGTTGAAGAAGGTGTTTTAGGATTTCGAAATGATTTCCGTGGGGTTTGAATAAGTTTTGTGCCAAGAAACAAGGTAACTACATTTTATCAAGACAATCTTCATTAGTAGCTTCATTTTTCTTAATGAAACCTACATTAGCCCTTTCTATAATGCTTTTTCCAAACAAAAGATCTCTATTACTACCTGTAAGTGGCGTTTACCTCATTCTATGTGCACTTGAGTGCTTTCAAGGGCTTGTAACAATGGTTTTTACTCATGGTATTGTTTAGAAGTTTATATTGACTTAATATAATGTTGGAATAACTCATTTAAGGTGTGAACGCTTTGATTGTTTGAGTAGTGGAGATAGTGGATCAATGGTTTTAAACATATAAGAAAGGGAACCAAATTGAGGTTATATGGTGGAGTATAGGATGAGCAAAAGTTTTTACATAGAGATGAGGTTGAGCTCATATAAAATATGGGTATACATAGTTCAAGCTACTAAAGCATATTAAAAGAAAGGGGTGAAAGAAATAGAGGAGAGTGCATAAAGGTTCATAAATGACGAAAAGTTTGATGTAATAAAATAGATCAAGGATTAGTAGAACGTTTTTAATCAGAGTTCAAAGCATTATTTAACAAAGATTCAAAGTTTTATGGCATAGAAGAAGAGGAGAGTGAATCTTATTGGTTGTATTACTGATATTTTTGTGTTTTCTAGGGTGGAGACTTCACATATGTGGCTATATCATTGTTTCTTACTTTCTATGGCCGCTCCATTGTTACATGGATGATTTTTTTCATTTATTTTTACTATGTGGTTGATGGATGTGTTAGTGAGAGTGTGTATGTAGGAGATTTGATGTGTGGTGGAATTCTAGGAGGTTTTCTTATGTTGTTGCATGTATTATGAGAAAATTTGTATGTGTGAGGTTTTCATTTGTGGATATAGTTGAGTGCATGAGAGACATAGTTTGTGTATGTTCTTGATTTTTTGAGAGTTAATTTGTTTGCGTATGGTGTCTAGTGTTTTTTAGAGTAGAGTTGTATTGAGATGATTTCATTTTAATGCATTGAGGTCCTTTTTGCTGATTTTTTTGAGCATAGAATCACAGTGAATCCAATTTAAAAAATGATGAAAAGATATTCATGATATTTTATATGTATATTATATAAGCTCTATATGAAACATTTTGAAATGATGTCCATGAAATGTGTTGAAGTGTTAGAATGTAATTCCTACTTGTCCACACTTGTGACTCTCTATGAATAGAGTCTCGTTCTCAGCTCAGGTTAGCTAAAACTAGTTTCTTTATTTGGTGTGAGGTTGAGATATTCCCTCAACCAACTTATTGTACGTCCAAGCATAGATTTCCTATCTTGAGACTAATTCATGTATAAATGTGTGTAATCTATTTAATTAATAATATAGTTTACACATTAAACCGTATTTTTGCACGTAGCCGTAAAGGCCCCGACTCTCACCCCTCCTCGGGCCGCAGGAGTTCGATTGGTTTGGGTATTGGAGTGAGCTCTAAGAGGCCGAGAGCCTGTTGATTGGTCTTGTTCGCCGGTGAGAGTGTAACTGCAGGATACTTGGAGACACGTCATGATTTGGCCGAATTTTTGTTTTGATCGTGATTCCATTGTGGCACGCATCCACAATTCATTTGTTTTGTGCGTTGGAGTTGGCACGCCTGACATGCGCTGCCGATTCCGAGCCATTAGTTGTCATTTAAGTTTTTTTATGGGTGCAGATAGAAGACATAATGCCCTTTATTTAAACGAAGCTTATTTAACGAAGCTTTCAACGAAGGTTTTATTTAAGTTTTTGGTCATATTTTTAAATCAATGGTAAGAGCACATAGAGCATCTAACCACAAATAAAAACTCATCACAAGAAAGGGGGATAGACAAACGCCTTTGTTCTAACAAGCTACCGGCAAGAAAGCAAGATATTCCGGAAGAAAGGTTTCCTGGTGCGGCGTTATCTCAAAATTTCCTTTCATTTAACAAATATTCATACATCCTTTTAAATGCTTCGTGGAGCACTCGTGAAACAGTTTAGTGAATTTTTTGTATAGTTATCGCTGGTTTTATATTGCATTTTCATCTGTAAGGGCATGAAGCAGTGGATGTATTTTCTTAAGAAGAAGGGCAAGATATATTTCTGTTCCTGGCAGAAAAATCGTGATCTGTACAATGAGTTTCTGTTCTATTACAATCTGTCTTTCTAAAACTTTCTGCTCCAAAGTTGAATAGAAATGGTGTGTGCAGATTCTTCACAGAATCAACTAAGAACAATCTCTTTTCAATCTCTTTTAGTTCATAGCAAGGCAGAAGTTGGAGAATCTGTACTTTTGCCTAGTATATCAACATAGGCGTTCTTCCGCTTCCAAACCTGAAACTTCAAGATCTCCGCGTTGTATGCGTTGAGAAAATCGAGATGGCCACTAGTGATTGGATGAGAGATGAAAATACCACATCCAACGGCAACACAGTCTGAGAGGGAGCATTTCACCCTTTGAAATAGAGGCTGATCTGACTGGTTGTCCTTCACATCAGTCGTCATCTCTAGGAATGGCAAAACGATTGCCTGCATGCAATCCAGCAAATGTGGCTTCTATTTAAGCTACACTATTGGCAGTCTTTGAGGAGGAGGAGTGTGTGCATTTGGCTATGAAGCTATGTGCTGATATCCAAACACTGAGAGGTGTATGTGGATCGTATTTGGGTTGGAGTCTTTTGGGTAATCGTATGCCACGGTAAAATGTCGTATTTGTGAAAATTTCGTATTTATAAATGTTTTGAAATTTGAAGCATTGAGCCTAGCTAACTCAATGGTGTGGTTTTGTTAGAATTAGCTACTCTAACAAATCGCGCAGGTGAATTCAAGACACCAATTAGACGAGAAAAAGAAAGCTGATGCAAATGTTCCCCAACAACGACACTGAAAATTAAAGGATGATGGACATATAGGTGAAAGTTTGTGTGAATTAGTGTGGGTTTCTTAGAATAGACTTTTGATGATGAGTCACTCAGTTGCATGGTAAGCAAGTCTAGGATGGTTTGTAGTGGTCATTTTATGTCCCTGGTAACTCCAAGAGATGGAGTATGTACGCCTTATAAAGGCATGTGTATCCCCGTAAAAGTTCGTGGTAATCTCAAAACCACTTTGTAACTACAGGTTCATGGTCAGCCAGAAACCATTTTGCAGTGTCAGTTTGTGGTCAGCTAAAAACCACGTATAATAGTGAAGCAGACTGGAAACAGTTCTGTGTCAGTGTTTGCCACTGAAGGAAGAGCATGGTTACGGGTCATCCGATAAAACCCCGATGAAAGAAGAGCATGGTTACGGGTCATCCGATAAAACCCCGATGAAAGAAGAGCATGGTTACGGGTCATCCGATAAAACCCACGTTGGAGGGGGATCTGTAGATACAGGTACATGTATGCAGTGATAATGGTTGACAGAACCATGTATACGAAGGACATCCTACAAGACCAGCGGTTGCAGCGGTTGGTACCCATGCATTCCGGTGGATGGTTGCTCCTTTATATGGACGTCGACATATCCTTTTTGTTATGTTTGACCACAACTAAATTTTGCGAAGTGATATCGAGACAAGTAGTCATTAAGGGGGTGTGTTGAAATGTGTAATTCCTACTTGTCCAGTTGTGACTCTCTATGAATAGAGTCTGTTCCTATTTCCTAGGTTAGCTAAAACTAGTTTCTTTATTTGGTGTGAGGTTGAGATATTCCCTCAACCAACTTATTGTACGTCCAAGATAGATTTCCTATCTTGAGACTAATTCATGTATAAATGTGTGTAATCTATTTGATTAATATATAGTTTGCATATTAAACCGTGAAGGTTGGGGCTTCCGATGAGAAAGTAGGCCATATTTGTGGCTATAATGGCATCCTTCAGTTAGTTTCCAAAGAAATTTAGAGTGCTTTCATCCATCCAATGGTATTTGGATAGTCTAGTTGTGGATGGGTGCGAGTTCTTAGGAGTGGTGGATTCTAGTAAGTGGTGGCTTGCAAAGGCAAGGGAGTGGTGACATTCTATTGGTTGTGGCCTACAAAGTTCATATAGGTTGTTGGGTAGAGAGGGTAACATCTTGTAGGATTAGAGGGTGGATGTTGGGTAGTAAGATGACTCCTAAAAATATACTGAAACCTACCTTCATTAATCTTATCAACCTGGAATTCATATTTTATTTCAAAGTTATCAACACAATATATGCGAGACTAGAGTCTTAGATTATGAAATATGTAAATTAAATACAAAGGAAATGGATCATCATATTAATTAAATTGTTGCAGAGATAAATGATAAAAACAAATAATTACTCCTACAATTATAGATCTATAGAAAAAGACTATTCCAATTCACAAACCATTTTATCTATATTTCAGTAGGTCCTATGCATATGGAAGACTATTAAATCATATGAATGTTTGAAAGTCTTACTTCATAAGGATAAGTTATGGAATTCACACACTCAAACCTTACATTTATGTAACACAATCCAATATTTTTTTTCTGGAGATGCATAATAGAATTACAAGATACATAATTCAATTGAATATCTACCACAAAAGAAGGCAAGTAAATATTCACAGAAATAATGCAAACATAGAAAAGTAACCAACTAATAATGATACATAATAGACAGTAGAACCTCCGGTGATTGGGCCCATAGTCTTGAGAAGTATTGTCTTAAATAAAATAAATAATAAGGGATTAAGGTTAGGCCTTGTGCAAATTCATTAAATTCAAACTCTTTTACAAAATAACCTCAAGAAGGTTCAAACATAGATTTTTGTATGTAATATACAGTGAAAGTGTAATAATGAGAAGAAAAAAATATGTTTTTTTACTTTTTGTCTTATATATTACATTTCAAGAAACTTAATATGGAGCTATCCTGAGAATCAAAAGATTCTCAAGATTTCTCTTTTAACCATAAGGGCCTCAAATAGTAAGGATTAGTTTTCTTTGACTTCATTCTCTGACCATGCTCAGGCATCCAGATCTAATCTACCATAAATATGACATCAGTTGATACAATATCTTGCTCCGATATCTTTACGGAACAACAATCATTCAGTTGCATTGATTTGCATAACAATTTACTCAAATTATAACCTTTTTTATATCTAAAAAACTCAAATTAAACAAGTTACCTTCGAATGACTTTCATTATCCTTTTTATCTCGAATAATTGAAAATTAAGGGTGAAATTATTAAAAACATAACAATTAATAAAGAAATAAGGAGAAGAACTATAAAATTCTCATGGCCCATCACTAACCATAACTTACCTTATTGCATGTACTCATGCGAAAATATGAATAACATGTAGAAAAGTGAAAGAATAAGTTGGGTAAGAACGTTCACCATACTGCCGAAATCCATTCTTGTTCTGAAGAACCTTGAAATCATCACTTTCTTCTCCTTAAGGGAGTTCATATTCAACATTGTAACCATCTTAAGGATACCAAATAACAGGGGATTTGTACTCACACCCAATCGAAGTGGGTGCTTTAGATAGAATCGTAGGACTATAATGTTGCATTCGGTTAGCCGCTACCTGAAAATCTTTGTAACTAACAGGATCTCTATTTTTTACCTTATTAGGAGATTCTTTCTATCACTGGTGTGCTTTCTGAAGGGCCTCTTATTGAAGATCATCAAAATAATCAAGAAATTGTATAAGATCATATTTATGCATGGGGGCTGAAGCAGAAGCAACCTCAGGTCGTTGAATAAATATTTTATTAATTATAAAAGTTTGTAGTTCATTGTTAGGTTCTCCTCTGACCCAAAGGTCTAGACCACTCTCCATTCTTTGGAATATTCTGTAGGACTTATACCATTTTATTTTATTCCTAGTAAAGGATATAAACCTTGGAATTTCACATCTCGAATGAAAGGACTATGGTTCCATTCCCTCTCCTCTTTCACAAAGAAGTTATGCATGTAAAGTTCAGATAAAAAATACCTGACATTATCCTCCTTCTCTCGAAAATACTTGTAAAATCAGAAACAGTAATAAACTCAAATTTTTTGCCAGACCATGTGGCTTTTACTTTCAATAATAAATATAGTTCAAGTAGAAACATGGAATAGTTTTTATCTAGAGATATTCAAGACAACACATTAGAGTACACAAAGAACGTTTCCTTGTTTTTCTCTAGATATTTTTGTAGTTGTTCTTGTAATTTCTCTATTTTATTTTTCTCCATTCTGAGTTTGGCATAGCTTTCATCTTCAGTAGCAGCCAGTGCTTTGTACTTTTTCCCAAGCTATTAATTTCCCTCAGACTGTCTCAAGAAATATTTATGCCTTTCCAATTCCCTGTTTAGTACTTTGATTGTGGTATCCTTAATCAAGTGAGAATAAGGAAGCACTAATTTAGTTTTTGTAGCCGTGTTGATAGTCATCAATAGGTTTTTCTAGCTCGTTGCCTCAAATGTAACCACATACGGGTTAATGTCTGTTTGAATTTTTGCATGATTTATAGAAAATCCTTCATTGTAAGTTCGTGCATGATTGATAGGAATCCCCTCACATTGGAATCCAACTATCATGATTTTATTTTATTTCTATAATGTCCTCTAGAATTTATAAGCCATTTTCTGAGATGTTCTATCACTTTTCATAGTTTCCTATTTTCTTGCTTGAATATATTGATTCTCTATCTATTTTTTTCCTTTAAACCCTTCAGTAGGTTCTAAAATTGGTACTGTATACAAACATGGAACAATATTGACATCATCATTAACAGGAGGGACTTCAAATCCTTCAAAATTTTCATCAATAAAAACAGTAGAAGTTGATTTATCTTCAAATTTATGATTATCATGGGTCAATGGAATGGTTGCTTCTCTAGAAGATTTTGGTTCTTTCATAATTTCGGTAGATTTTTCTGAATGTTCCTAGATATGCATGCTTGGTGAAGATGCAAATATTTCAGTATTATTAGAGTTATGGGTAGAGACCAAAAAATTAACAACTCATTCATATGGATTCTCAAAACAACCTTCATTTCCTTAAAAGGAAAAAAGGGTTCCCATATTTTCCAAGACCTAGGCTATTTCCTCTCTACAAGCTCAAGGTGAGTTAAGCTACTATTCCATAGGGAGTTCTCTACATGGATCATTTTCTAACACATGCCCAATAGACCATATAGGCTTATTTTCCCTAGCTAGTCTTTCAAACCTTCTACACATAGCCAACAAATAAACTAATACAAAGGAAAACTTCCTCTCAGCTCTAGTCAAATTCTACAAAACTAGGATTTGACTATCATTTTCCTCTCTTGGCTACTGTTTACTATTGGGGAGAATTTTCCATGTCTCGATGAATGTTTTCTTCCTCGTACATTTCTTCCATAGATGGCACTTCATTAACTCCAAAGAAATTGTCTCAGTTTAATTGTGAAAATATCAATTCCATAATAACTCTCAATTCAATTAAATAATGGTGACTAACTATAGTACTTGGGTCCTTAGCTATAGCTAGTGTACCAAAAACTTCAAGGAAAAGGAAATCTAAAAATAAAGGCATGTTTAGGACTATCTGCTATTTTAAAGTGGCCAATAGTTGGAGATGGCGTGGTATTACCACATCATGGTTTTCGTCACACGTAATGTACCTGTAGATTATGTTTGTAAGCTCCTTCTATGGCTCTACAAATGAAGTGTGGTGGAATCCTTTTCCTTTGTGGACGAGTTCCTGAGCATGGTCTGTAAACAATTCCATCGCACTTTTGAGTTGGATATTCCTGTCTATCCATCTCTCCTTCCATGGAGAGATATTTACCCTCCGTCAGGATCATGTCATTGACTAGTATCTACTTATCTGATGCAGGAGCATCATGGTTCCAAATTTTATACATTTAGTAAAATCTAGGTGGTCTTATGTTTTCAAGGGAGTTGGTTCCCTAAGTATTTAATTAATGTAATTTTTAATGTTTTGAGTGGATTTTATGTGATACATTTAGAGTATGATTTAATTAAATATTATGAGGCATATTTTTAATTGTTCTCGAATGTAGGAGAACTTGAGAGATTTAGGCTAGTTGAGTTCTCATAGAAATTGTGAATCCTAGACTTAGGAATTAGCTGATAATTCTGTGGATATAGAGGATTATTAGGATCTGGTTGAGAAGATTGAGGATTTGAACCAAAATTGGTTGTTGAACCTTTTTATATATTTTTAAACCACAAAGGCATTAAGGGAGACCACTTTTAGATAGGTAATATTTAGTAGGAATAGAGGAGATTTGATTTTAAGCCTACGGGTAGAGAGAGGGATGAGAGAAGGCCATTTTTAAAGAATATTAGGACTGAGATTTAGTAGATAGGAACGAGGATTGATATAATTTGTAGGTACAATATTTTTAAGTGAATGTAATGAAAGCATTCTTTCATTTGAAATTGCAATTACCTGTGTGTTTGAAGAAATCTAGGCATGCATAAATAGTTGTATTATCTGATTTCTTGTAGAGTGGAGGAATTAAATTATTCCAGAGAAGTGACAAGAATCAGTTTTGTGTATGGGTAAATAACTGAAATAAAGCTCATGTGGGTTTAAAGTAGTGGATTATTCTGAAACTAATATGTGTAATCGATAGAGTTCATTTATGTGTTGAAGGAGCCTTGTGCCTGAGATGAAACAGAAAGCGAGAATGGGGTATGTATTGAGTAGTCTCGTCAAAGGGTTTGGAATGAATTTTGAGTAGTGAAGTCGCAGTGATTAATTTTGAGAGTCTCTGTGTTATGATATTCCAACTGAGGGGAAGAAATTGACTACATTATCTTGAAGGTCGAAACCATGATTTTCCCTAAAATTCCAAAGAATTATGAATGGTAGCCTGAAGTTTAAATGGATAGATGGGGTTATGAAGGAGTAATGAGATAAGCCATGTTTCAAAGAGTAGTTATATGGAAAAAGGTTATAGGCTTAGAGATATCATAGATCTATTTCATCTAGTGATGGGTAAATGCAACAGAAGCATGGTGGAATGAAGCACCCATTCTGTGTAATGATGTCGCAACAGAATAAAGGTGTGAAGGATATTATACATCAGGTATGGGAGCGTGGGAAATCAATTGGATCATTTTTGATGGATTTCACTTAAGGCACTACCTCAAAGGAGGAAACCAGCCCCTTAAGAGGGTCATCCAGTCTTGTAATACAAAATATTCATTGGACCATATAATAACAAAAGAGCAGAAGTATATCCCAAGTTGAAAAAAAAATAGAATATACTCAATGTATGGTAGCGTGGGAAATCAATTAGATCATTTTTTATGGCTTTCACTTAAGGCACTACCTCAAAAGAGGAAACCAACCCCTTAAGAGTGTCATCTAGTCTTGTAATACAAAATATTTAGTGGAACATATCAAAAAAAACAAGATTTGAATTATATCTCAAGGTGAAAAAAAACTAAATTAACCTTGCTACAAAAAAATCATGGAGTTCATTCTTCTTCGTCCCTTCACCAGTCCTCTTCCTCTATCAGGCACATATATTCTCTGGAAATGGCTTCTTCCTCAACTATAGGCATTTGAGGAGGCTTAGAAGGGGACACATGGATGATGGGAGCGACTGCGTACTCCACACTATAATCTCTGGTCCAGACACCATCCGAGTCCAAAACCCAACCACTTAAAGGTTTCACAAATTGCGGAATAGTGGATTTCTTGAAGCCTCTTCTACCTTTAGGCTTCTCCAGATGCAAAATAGTCTCCCCATGAATGTTATCAAATGCTTGAGGAGCTATAACCTCATGGGTATCATATGCAGAGCCCTCGGTGGATTCCGGTGGTTGTTTGTGGCCACCATGAGATCGACCTGAGAACGCACCCCTGTAGCTTCCACTGATGGGTTTTTGATGCTGGCGCGGGGCCATTGTATGGATTTTGACTTGTACATTTTATGATTTTTTTAGATATTTACATCGATATGTATTGTACTTCAATCATTTTTAGATATATTCAAACATGTACTTCAATCATTTTTATGTACATATATTCATGGGCAATTAAATATGTAAAACCATCTATGATTGTTTTAAATGACATGTATGATCATGTAAAATGTACTTAAATATCACCTAAATAATAGATGTACATCCTAAAGTTATATAACATTCACACACAAGTTCAAATGCATAACATGTACCAATGTATGTGTTAAATGTAATTTGAAATTTCCATCTAGATTCATCTTATATTTAACAAATAAAATGACAACTTGAGTTTTAAGAACAAAATTTTTATCACAACATGTGAGAACATGCCAAACGTAGCTCAAATATCCAAAATATACACATATATGTGTAAATTTTAATTTCAAATTTACATCTAGATTCATTTTATATTTAATAAATATAATGACAAGTTGAGTTTTAAAAACAAAACATTATATCACAACATGTGATCACATGCCAAATTTAGTTAAACTATCCAAAATATAGACATGTATACATGGTTTGTAATTTGAAATTTCCATTTACAGATTCATTTGATATTTAACATTTATAAAATGACAACTTGAGTTTTAAAAACAATACATTATATCACAACATGTGATCAAATGCCAAATGTAGTTGAGCTATCCAAAATATACACATGTGTTTTGTAATTTGAAATTTCCATCTAGATTCATTTTATATTTAACAAATAAAATAACAACTCGAGTTTTAAAAACAAAACATTATATCACAACATGTAATCAGATGCTAAATGTGGTTCAAATATACAAAATATACACATGTATGTGTTTTGTAATTTGAAATTTCCATCTAGATTCATTTTATATTTAATAAATAAAATGACAAGTTGAGTTCTAAACAAAAAACATTATATATCACAACATGTGATCACATGCCAAATGTAAATATCCAAAACTTAAAATCATTCTTGATAAAGTAAATTTAGTTTCAAGCTATATGCAAACAATAAAATATGTCCAAAATTTATATCACATGAACAATAAAAGTAAATATATATAGTTCAATGTATTATGTTACAAGTATCAAGAAATATACAAAGTAAATATAATTGCATAGATAAGAATATATATAGAAAATTAAATTTAATACTATATCTATCAAATAAAATGTTGCACACATGTGCAACATCAATCAAATACAAATGGATCTAGTGTCGTTGTTAGTAGCGTCCTCAGCCTCGTGCTATCATCTGAAGAATGAGGAACATGTACACAATGTGTGCAAACATTAAAATTTAATGTTTTATAATTGAATGAGAATGTAGAACTTCATGTAAAAAAAAAAAAATGAAAAAAAAAATCATGCAATACCTCATGTAGTTCCCTCTCCATTGTATTTTGTTCCTTTTCCATTAAAACATCCTCCACATTAAACTGTACAATATACATGTACAAGTATATATATATATATATATTAAAAAAATTTAAATGAAAAGTCATATAAAATAATTTTTAATAAGATTAAAACAACAGTTAGACAACTTTTTCAAATGGTGTGGATGTTCCTATCTCCATCATACAATCCATTGCTAGAGTCCTTGGAGAATGGAAATCATCTCCAAAAACCTAAACTTGAAAAATTTTAAAACTATAAAATAAATCAATATCTAGATCTCATTTTATAATAAAACTTTTGAATTTCAATTTATACCCTAAAAATATAAGTGAGAAAATGAATACTTGTGACCATGGATTGGGGACGTCTCCTAAGGGTGGCTCCGAAAGAAAATAATCTCCAGAAACCTAAAATTCAAAAATTTTAAGACTATAAAATAACTCAAGAACTAGATATCATTTTTTAATGGAACTTTTGAACTGCAATATGTAACTTTAAAACATATTTAAGTGAAAAATTGTTCATACTTGCGACGGTGGATTTTTCACATATCCTAATAGAGAAGAATATGGTAGCCCCGTTGCAAAAACATCGGACATAATCAAAATCCGTTAACATTTAATTATATACATGTACATGTGTACACAATTATTTATTTTAAAAATGTCATAATGTTCCTATATATAATAATATATTAGAATACTTGTGCATCCACATCATGTTCACTTGAAAAACACTAACATGTGCTAACAAATCATCTTTATTATGAGAACCATCTTGATCATGAGAACTTGAAGCTTTGATTGTGATATTAGAATCTTCGTTTATCAAGCGTGAGAAATGAAAATGGTGTTCACATATATGATACATTTTTTTTAGATTAGCATATACAAATAAATGTATGTATATCTATTTATTACAAATTGTACTTATGTCAAAATATTCACCCTAACCATTAACACATACTGATCCCATGCCCTCTTCCTCATGAATAATTAGGTCCTGCTAACCATTGTGAAAATTCTTTGCATATGTTCTGAGCTCTTTAAATCTCATGTTTTCTATCTCATTATATGTATGATACAAAAAATTAACTCGTGAATTCTCTTGCGCTCTTTGTCTATTCAGACAAACATCAATTCCACCAAGTCCACTCTGAACATTGTCTGAATATTGGACCTTTAGCATCTTTATTTTTGGCCCTTCTCTGAAATTAAACATAGACTTGGACATTTCTATTGAAACGAAGTGTTTAACAACCTACCATGTATTGGGACCCACCACTGTTTATTTTATTTTCCTCAGCACTTCTACAAAAGTATTAGTGGTTGGCCCAAGCATTTTTTACACATATACAAGTCTTCTTAAAGAGTGAGTAACTATTTCTAATCTTTCTTAACTCTCAGCAGAAAGTTTCAAAGACAGAAGATCTTTCTTCAATTTTGGATAAAGATGCTGACACATTTGTAATGTGCATTGTTGGCTATTTGTTTCCCAAGGTATATTGGAAATTTCAGACGGATAAGTGGTGCTTGCTATACAACCTTCTTCTTGAATAACACATTATTGCCTACATCATTTTCGAGAAACATTTTCAACCTCTGCATCAATATATAAAATTTTGTATAAATAAATAAAAATGTGAACAAATTTGTACAAATTTAATGAAAATAATATTCAGATTGATGCGAAGCTCGAGATGGTTGGCCAGCATAATATTCAGATTGATGGCAACCTTGAGACTATTGAGAACCAGAATGACCACCGATTGGTTGAGAGCCAATGCAAACACCCATTGATTGGCCTCCTGGGCAATTCATATCACCACCCTCACACAATTGGCCACCACCTATTGATGGGCCAGCAGGGGAATGTGTACCAGCACGAACCTCACCCGATAAGAGGAAAGCTTCATAAAAAGAATATGAATTTATAATCAATTCAAAAACACATCCATACATATAATTAAATTTAGATATGATTGGTTAAATTGCGTGAACCATGGCCAAGCTCCATTGATGGAGTAGATACTCTTGTCCTCTTAACTCCAAAATAATAAAAAATGAAATTTATTAAAAGCTAATTTAACTGACAAAATTGATAAAAAAATCAATTCCATATCTATACATGATTGTACATGGGGATAAAATCATATATATATTTAATAAAAAATTAATTCCACATGTATACATGTATGTATGGAGATAATATTATATATTCAAATGTCATTTAAAAACATGCACATTTGATATAAATACCATGAACATCCCTTGATCCATGATCCCCCTCTCTCATAGAGGCATAGGATTCTATTTATCTACGTATTTCATCCTCCATTATATATATATGGATATTTGTAGTGGACATTTACAATTATTTTTAAATTAATAGTTAAAATAAATACAAAATATTTCAAAAAATTAATGTAATTTAGTACAGAAATGATGTAAAACACAACTTTCAAAGCACAAATTGATGTGTGAAACTCAATTTAAACAAAAATTCGTTGAAGTCCTCTCATTTTAATTTTATAAAATGTAAATTTAACCAAGTTGCGCTTACATGGTGGGAGCACGGTTGGTATATAATTAAAAAAGTACATGGCCATTAAAAATGACGCATTTATAAGTAAAAAACACACACATGTCAAAGATATATTACAATGTCCAACAATAAATTTTGAAGGAGAGTGTCTCCACACTAATTCATCTTTTAGAGATGAATCTTGAATTGGCATTGCTCCGTATAATACCAATTCATCTATTAATTCATCTTTGACAGATGAATCTTGAATTGGCATTCCCCCACACAATAGATCACCACACATCTTATTAGCATTTGCACAATGCCTTATAATAAAAAATTGAAATCGTTTAACAATATTGTTTGACTTTCCATGCAGTTGTTTTAGCCTCTCCTTCTTAACTTGGTACACTCCTTTCATCTGGTTTCACATAAGTTCATAACTGGTGAAAACTACAATTCCATTTGATCCACACTCCCTAGTTGTCCCCAAGCCTTCTATCAATGCAATATAATATTCCTCGTTGTTTATGGTTCTTCCTGATATATTCATTTTCCTTTGGAGGGCCTTGTTAGTTGCAATATTGTAAAGAAAATATGTAATCATTTTTTTCCCTAGATTGGGATAGCAAGAAACATCTATACGTAATGTCCATTTTTCAACCATGTTTAGTGGGTTTTTTTATCCTTGAAAAAAACAAATTCAATCAAATATATTAAATTAACATTTATTGAAAATGCATTGGAGAAATGACATGTACATGGTTCCCAAAAACACTAGCAAATGCCTTAAAGTTTACGAGAGAAATGGCATGTACATGGTTTCCAATAACACTAGAATTTTCCTTATTGCAAATGCCTTTAATTTTATTGAAAATGTCGTTAATTTTATTGAAAATTCCTTAAATTATATGGGAGAAATGACATGTACATGGTTCCCAAAAAAACTAACAAATGCCAACTTTATGGGAGAAATTACTTGTACATGGTTTCCAAAAATAGTATAATTTTCCTTAAAGATATATTAAATGAACATTTAATGAAATTAATTAAAATTTATTGAAAATTAATGGGAGAAATGGTATGTAAATGGTTTCAAAAAACACTAGCATTTTCCTTATTACAAATGCCTTAAATTTTATTGCAAATGCATGGGAGAAATGGCATGTACATGGTTTCCAAAAACACTAGCATTTTCCTTATTTCATATGCCTTGAATTTTATTGCAAATGCATTGGAGAAATGAAATGTACATGGTTCCCAAAAAAACTATCAAATGCCATCTTTATGGGAGAAATTACATGTACATGATTTCCAAAAGAACTAGCATTTTCCTTAAAAATATATTAAATGACCATTAATTTCAAATGACTTAAATTTATTGCAAATGCATGGGAGAAATGGCATGTACACGGTTTGAAATAAAACACTAGAATTTTCATTAAAGATATATTAAGTTAAATTTTATGGGAGAATGACATGTACATGGTTTTCCTTAAATTTTATGGAATAAATGACATGTACATGGTTTACCTTAAATTTTTCCTTAAGTTTAAAAAATATATTAAATTAAATTTTATGGGAGAATGACATGTACATGTTTTTCTTAAAGTTTATTGGAGAAATGACATGTACATGATTTTCATTAAATTTTTCCTTAAGTTTATGGGATAAATACCATGTACACGGTTTTCCTTAAAGTTTGATTTAAAGTTTATGGGAGAAATTACATAGAAATGGCATGTACATAGTTCCCAAAACACAAAAAAATGTATTAAAGTTTATGGATAAATTACATACAAATGACAAGTACATGGTTCCAAAAACATTAGCAAATGCCTTAAATTTTAAGGGAGAAATGACATGTACATGATTTTCCTTAAAGTTTTCCTTGAGTTTATAGGAGAAAGCCTCGCGTTTATGGGAGAAATAAGATGTACATGGTTTGCCTTAAATTTTTCCTTAAAATTTATAGAAGAAATTACATCTAGAAATGACATGCCTTAAAGTTTGCCTTGCGTAGAGTTTAAGGGAGAAATGACATGTACATGGTTTGCCTTAAGTTTTCCATATAGTTTATGAGATAAATGACATATTTATGGGGGAAATGACATACCTTAATGTTTTCCTTGAGTTTATGGAATAAATCACACATGTACATGGTTTTCCTTAAAATTTGCCTTAAATTTAATGGGAGAAATGAAATGTACATGGTTCCCAAAACTCTAGAAAATTTTTATGCAAGAAATGACATGTATTTGGATATCCTTAAATTGTTTCTCGAGTTTGGGAGAAATGACATGTACATTGTTATCCTTAAATTTTATGGGAGAAATTACATATAAATGACATGTGCATGATTCCAAAAAAACTACAAAATGCCTTAAAGTAAAGTTTGCCTTAAATTTTATGGGAGAAATGACAATAAATGACATCTACATGGTTCTAAAAGCACTAGAAAATGCTTTAAAGTTTATGGGAGAAATGACATGTACATGGTTATCCTTAAATTTTGCCTTGAGTTTATGGGGAAAATGGGAGAAATGACATGTAAATGGTTATCCTTAAAGTTGACCTTAAATTTCATGGGAGAAATGACATATAAATGACATGTACATGGTTCCCAAAACACTAGAAAATGCCTTAAAGTTTATCGGAGAAATGACATGTACATGGTTTTCCTTAAAATTGGCCTTGAGTTTATGGGAGAAATGACATGTACGTGGTTATTCTTAAAGTTTTCCATAATGTTTATGGGAGAAATCACATGTACATGGTTATATTTAAAGTTTACCTTCAGTTTATAGGACAAATGGGAGAAATTACATGTACATGGTTATCCTTAAAGTTTGCCTTAAAGTTTATGGGAGAAATGACATATAAATAACATCTACATGGTTTCCCTTAAATTTTTCCTTGATTTTGTGGGAGAAGTGACATGTACATGGTTATCCTTAAAGTTGTCCTTAAAATTTATGGGATAAATGATGTATAAATGACATGTTCATGGTTCCAAAAACACTAGCAACTAACTAAGAATTTATGGAAGAAATGACATGTACATGGTTATCCTTAAATATTGCCTTTAGTTCATGGCAGAAATGGGAGAAATGACATGTACATGGGTTAAAATTTTCCTTAAATGTTATGGGAGGAATGACATAGAAATGACATGTACATGTTTCCTAGAACACTAGCAAATGCCTTAAGTTTATGGCAAAAATGACATGTACATGGTTTCCAAAACACTAGAATTTTCCTTAAAAATATATTAAATTAAACTTTATGGGAGAAATGGCATGTATATGGTTTGCCTTAAATTTTATGGGATAAATGACATGTACATGGTTTTCTTTAATGTTTTCCTAAAGTTACAACCATGGAGTGATGTTGTCATCCGAGGATGAACATTAGCCAATAAAACCAAGTATGTGCATAAGTTTAAAATGGTATGTTTATTTTTGAACTTAATTGAAATAAATATACTGTTAGAAATGAAAATATAATGATAGGTTCTACAATATGGATGTATACTAATGTTTAATATATGCATGTGTGTATGTATGTTTGGTGGAGCTATTGTGTGCATGTGAAAGTTGTGTGAAGAAAATTATCCTGCACATAGAAATGAAAATATAATGATAGGTTCTACAAGATGGTTGTATACTAATGTTTAAAATAAGCATGTATGCATGTATTTGTAGTTGAGCTATTGTGTGCATGTGAAAGCTGTGTGAAGACAATTATCCTGCACACTAGTATTATTCATGATAGGTTCGACACGATGGATGTAGATTAATGTTTAATATATGCATGTATGCATGTATGTATGGTGGAGTTGTTGTGTGCATAAGTATGTTACCACAAGCGATAATATTAAGTTCTTGGGAGAAAAAATTAATGTGTGGCTCAAATGCAATTGGTAATTTTGGTATGAAATTAATGCATAGTTAAAATTTAATTGGTTTTCATTATAGATCATAAATTAATTGTCAACATCTCATAAGTTGAGATCTAACGTTGAAATTTTTAACTTCACATGAGGACATAGTAATTTAGCCAACAACAACAGATCATACTATGATTGATCTTTACCCCAACGACAAGCTCAGACTATATGCATGGAAATTTGAATGTTGAGAATGTGTTATTTTTCCGACACACAATACACATGAAAAACATTGGAAGATCACACGTTAGGAAGACATACAAGTTGATATGTTTCAGGATGGTCTGGATGTTACTCACATGGACCGTTTGTTACTTGATTTTTTTTTTCCTTGGAGTGATTGAAGTTCAATTCAAGATTAGGTAAGAAATATAAATATATATCTCAATACATATCCATTCAATATTAATCTCAATGCATATCTAAGCCTGCTAAAAAGAAAAAGGCCTGAGAGAATTTTACATAATCTAAGTACTTCAGAAAATTTTCAAAATGTTAAAGCTATTTCTAAAACAATATTTCACTGTACTAACCAAAAATAAAATAACTACATTATACCTTATCTAAATTGTTAACCAACTTATAATGATAAAAAATAATTTGAACCTCGTGATTATTAGATGAGGGTGATGATGTTGACACTACAAGGAAAATACCCTCTAGCTGATGTTTTTGAGGAACCACTTATAAACATACCCCAGACATCTGTTTCTAGCGGAGATTACTAGAGGAGGTTGGTAGGTGTTGGTTTTTGCAGATTTTTTTCTTCAGGTGCACTTATCATCCTAAATTGCACTAGTGCCTTCAACAGGAGAAAGCACCGATGCACAAAAAACATTGCACAGAGGACACCGTCCGCTCCGTACACACCCGCCCGGTGTGCCTTATTACTATCGCGCACCAGTGGTTTACAAATATTCCACACCGATGCGTCCTTAAACCCCGCACAAAAATATAAACCTCTTAGCTTGGTTTTAAGAAACCACATCGATGCACCTATAAAACCCCGTGTACTGGAACAAGGTTAAATAAAAAAAAAATTATGACCAAAAAACTAAATTTTTCACTTTTATTAGTGCTCCATAGCTCTTAAGCACCGGTGCAATTTATCCTTGTCCGAGCTACCCTGACATTGGTCCTGCCATTGCACCCATTGCACACACTGCTGTTGTGCATTGCCCACCAATCTCCAGCTTGAATTTTGTAAAACGGTGGGAAAATTTACTTTTGCGAATTCTAAAACCAATATGCATCCTTGACTGCTAAATGTACATGTTTTTCTCTTGTTTTTCCATAATTAAGCCTTTTAGTGGATTAGAATTTCAAATTACCTTAAATTTAACCATTTAAAGAAAAAATAAAATTTGCGTGGTGCGCTCGAGCCATTCGACTCGCTCTGGTTAGTGGTGCTGTTCGTAAATTTACAGGCCACACTGCAACCAGTGCCAACGGTATCTACACCAGTTCCAGGGCAATACCGAAATGCTCACCATGCTATTTTAGAATTTAAAAAAAGTGTGGTGCAGACGGTACTCGGCCACACTGTTGAACCTGTGGAATAATGGCAATGCAGTGCGTTGACTTAAATATTCCCCCACGGATGGGTATTTATGTCAGCGCAACACATTCCGCATTTCGACAGGGTCAATGGTGTAGCCTAGTAAAATACCACATTGTTGACTATGTAATGTTTTCAGGAGGTCGGTGCAATGACCGAACTATATTCCTCGAGGTGAAGAGTTTGGTCAGTGCATCACTCTCCTAACACGGTCCATAGTAAATGGTGCGGTCTATTTTGAGATGCACCGCCGCCGATGTGCTGAAGATTTTCTGGTGCACCGCTACAGGTGTGTGGCAAAAAAATATGCATCGGTACCGGTGCATGCCTATTTTTTGTGGCACATTGACTATTTTTTTTTCCAAAATATATATATATATATATATATATATGTATGTATGTATATTAAAAAATACATGTCTTATTTAATAACAAAATTGTATTTAATATGTCAATCATTCAGCGACGTCAAAGGAGATAAGAGAGGGAACAATAAAAACAACAGGCGGACCAGTATAACATGCTTCGCCTGTGGGAGGCACGAGAGAGGGAGAGAGATGTGTACCCTCTCCCTATTACAATAGCTACCTAGGGGCTTCGAAGGCAGGAAGGCGTCATCAAGTTCTATGAGGAGGCTACTTCCCTAAAGTGCCTTGGTTTGCTTTTGAGACATCTTATCCACAGGTGGAATGCCCACCTGCAGGCTTTCGAGGTTGGTCCTAACTAGTGGTATGCGCCCACTGAGGAGGATATATATTACATTACATGGCTATCGAGGAGAAGGGTGTATTTTCCCTCATTCCCAAAGGTTCCAGTTGGCTATGCAACAGGGAGTCAGTGGGTGTACTCCGAGAGATACATTAACACAGATATATTGTCTCCTTCAGATTTTTAGGTCTCCGGAGGTCACTTATGTATTGTTGCATTTGTTAGTGAAGAGGTGAGGTGCTTCTTATTTTTACCATTTCACACAACCCTAGTGATGGGAAATGCATTAGTTGCCTGCTTCTATATTATGTTGATTCTTTAGTATAGGAGCAATGACTTGTCAGGTGGTCTACCATTTTTTTGCGGAAATTCTGTATAGCCTTAGATAGATGTCGCGCTCATGCACAAGGGAGGGTCAACTTCCATTTTTCTTTAGAGATTTTTTTTTTAATTTTTTGATAGCTTTCCAAAATGGAGGTCTACTTTTTTCGGCAGCCTCGTAGGCCGATGTTGGAGGCACAAATGCACATATGGGGACAGATGATGCCCAAGAGGGGAGAGACTGTGTTTTCCGCAAGGATATAACATGATTCACTGAACTTGCTAGCCAATGTTGACGAGCATCCACTCGTTATGGTCCCCCGTCCTTATGCTAGTTTGGATTAGCGAGGGTGTGCCAATATCCTCTTCACAGATGATGAGCCACCTGATGATATAAGTAATATTCCTGTTTTATTTAAATTTATTCTAACATGTTGTTTAACTTGTTTTTTTTAAATTGTGTAATGAAATTGCCAAATTATTGTTGTGTACTTGTATATATTTTTCAGAAATTGGATCTTTTGATGGTGAGGACATTCCATTACACCCACATGATCCAGGTGTGGATCCTAGTGACAATTAGGATATGCCATATGCCAAGGATCATCAGGAGGTCGGTGCAGAGCGACTTGCTCCTACTGGTGCACCGGTACTACCTTATGATTGGTGCGATAGGCTAGATATCAAATTGATGATGGAGTTGGGTGACCAACTCTGTGCATTCATTGTTGAGGTGGGAGTGAGGCCTGATACTATGAGAGACATGCAGTTCGATTGTAGGCTGCTACATATGTCGAGAGGCATGTGATATGTACACCCTGATGTGGCATGTTCTAGGAGCTACGACCTTAGTTGCGTGGCCGAGGAGGACCCTTGCACGTTATAGGTGTGGTTGAGACGTAACACGTGATCGATAGTTTGTGAGTCGCACCGACGCATCATCTGATGATCAAGATAATGGGAGTGATGATCGTTCACATCGCCTGCGCCAGATGAGAAATCTCCACTAGCATCAAGAATCAGTCATCATGAAGAGTAGGCTAGACCATCGACCATGTCTAGTCATCACGATGAGGAGCTGATAGTTGATCCTAATCAGCATGAGGCACTATTACCATATCAACAGTTACGTGATGATGAGCATGCATCGACCGAGCTTGTCGAGGCTGCATAATGATTGAGTAGGCCTCAACTAGTACTGCTATTGATGTTTCACCACGAGCTGATATATGACATTTATATTACAGTTGTATACTTTTACATTATATATATATATATATATATATATATAGTCCATGTATTTTATGTTCATGTTGCAGTTGTACTTAATTTACATGTTGGTGGTCATCATGATGTGTATATTGTTAGGTCATGTTATATATGTTCATTTAATGTGAAATTTACAGATAGATGTGTATGTGATTGTAGTTATTTCACATAGGATGTATATTTGATGTTTGTGTTGTGATGACGTAATGTAATGCTAATTGTGTTTTGTTAGATGATCATGATCACGATGATGTTAGCGAGTTTGAATGTGTTTTTTAGTGAAATATGATGTTTGTATGATGGTTATCCTGATCATGATGTTTATTAATTAATTTAATATTAAATGATCATGATATTGTAAAATTTTAATATTTGTAATTCTATTTGTATGTAAAATTCTAAAATTGTAATTGTATTTTTATTATTTGTAATTTTAATTGTAATTTATATATGTAAAATACTTGTAAAATTTTAATTGTAATTGTAATATTTGATTTATTGTGAAATTATTGTAATTGTAATTCCAATTGTAATTGTATATATGTAAAATTGTAAAATTGATGTAATTGTAATTGTAATTCTATGTAAAATATTTGTAAAATTTTAATTGTATTAGTGTGAAATGATTGCAATTGTAAAAGTGTAATTGTAATTGTAATTCTAATTATAATTGTATGTAAAATATTTGCAAAACTTTGATTGTATTAATGTGAAAATTTTAATTGTATTAATGTGAAAATTTTAATTTTATTAGAGTGAAATGATTTTATTAAAATTTTTAAATTTGTAAAATTTGAAATAATTGTAAAATAATGTATCTAGAATAATATGAATTATTGGAACATAATAAAGCTTAGAAAATAATGCAAATAAATCCATGTGCTTTAGAATTATCATTATTTTACTATGATCTTACATAAAAAAAAATAACTTTATACAATACGCCATTATTTTTTAGATCAACATAATTGCAGATTATCAATTGAAATATTAAGTTTAAGATTAACATAATGCAAATTACCAATTAATTCAACATACGTATTATAATGTTTCGAAAAACCCATCTTAAAAAGTATAAACATTGATGATCAAACAACACATTTACCATATCACTCTAAGTTCTCATTATCACCCTCGTTATTTTCCGGCTTACATGTCATGATAACACTATTGTTCTCAAAGATATGTTTTGATCTAGGGTCATGTCTCAATATGAACCACCAATTCCTATGCAACACATTTGGGTACAAAAACACATGCTTGCAATGTTTGGGGAAAAAATAGGCTCCTTAGCTTCATCCCAATCTTTTTAGAGTCGATACATATGAGCCTACTACCACGATCTTCCTTTACGTTATTCCGATCAAAGGTATCACACCACTTGCACCTAAAAATAATGCATTGGAAAGAAGAGAAATCCACTTTAATGATCTCTTGTATCTTTCCAATGTTAGATAATGTCTCTCGTAGTAGGTTTTGATCATGGTGGCTACATCGACTATATTGATCGAACTCGATTTACACTCCATAGTCTTCTGTGATGTTTCCAGCATCAAAATTTTCTATGTGAAAATGGTGTCCATATGCCCACATAGATGAGAACAAATGCACCTATTATAAAAAGAATTAGAAAATCATAGTGTCATGTGTCTTATAATAGCCCAACAGTTAAAATATGAAATATATATGTCTTATAAGTTTCAAATGTGTATATAGGTTAAATAGATTATTACCGAGTTGTTGCATCCAATCCCTACGTTTAGCCCATCCTCTTCAGCATGTGGGTAACGACCAGTTTCATCATATTTATTTCTGACTTGGTCAGCAACCCAACTATTGGGGCATATTTTTAAATGATCAGGATAAGGCACAATTATACCATTCAACCATCTGAATTCTTTCACATCACTATCCCATTTCATCCTTTTTTGTTCGTAAAATGTGAGCCATGGTTGTGTCGCTTCAGAATTGTAAAGAACAAATTTATTGACTGCTTCAATTTCTGCATTCAATGATTAAATCAAACCGTGATTTTATAGTACATAGATATCAAAATATACATCATATCAAAGTTCAACATGAATATTTACTTTGTAAATTTGAATTATTATAAGTTTCCTACTCTTTATCAGGCGCTTTTTTCCACTCGTTTGGAGAGACTCCCCTTCTCTTTTGTCTTCATCCCTTTCATCATCCAAAATCACCGCACCTGGTCTATTGTCGATCTCCTTGATGTACTCACTGGAATAATAGAAATACTCATATGATATGTACCCCTCTGCCATAGACCCCTCGGGTTTTTCTCTTTCTCGAACAAAAACTTTCAATTTCTTCATGTAACTCTCTAAGAATAACATCCAACGACAAGAAACCACCCCAAATAATTCAACCTCATCTACTAGCTGGATTAGAAGATAACTTGAAAGTCCATAAAACTCGTCGGAAGTTCCTTCTGAAACATACAAATAATCTCAACTATCTCTTGAGCCACCAAGGAATGATAGCCACATGAATCTCCTTTGAGGTTATCCAACATAGAAATGCAGATAATTTAGATATGGCATGTCCTGGGTCTTGAGGGAATTCATGTTTCATACACCCATGCACGAACAAAGGATAATGACACTGCAAAATTATAAACATGTGCAATAATATAAAAAATTAGTTATGTTTTATGATCCCTGCCTGGGATAAATTTTATTAATATAAAAAATAATAAAATAATGCTTTTGAAATAATACATACTCTTAGAATATTCAAATGGTCATGTGATTTCAACCCCAACAAATGGTCAACCACAGTGAAGTAGTGTCACAGTGAAGACCCGTATGAAGATGGAACCCTCAAAACCATTATAACTTCCTTTGCGAAAGAAAGATCATCTTTTTTTAAAATCCATGGGACATCACCTTCTTTGAAATATCGCGAATTAGAAGGACCAGTGCTTGTCTCTAATCCTGTACTTTCTAATCATCTTGGCCAATGCTTCTTTTTAGTTTTTTAAGTACTAAGATCTTTCTTAATAGCCAATGTGTCACTTTGTTTCGATGATATGTTCCTCCATAAAGAAGATAAAACATTTTTAAATATGTGCATGTGATATAATAAGTGGGTAATCTTAATATACTCCGAATATGGGAGGTTATAAAAGATAGATTTCCTTTTCATCCCAATGGAAAATTTCTCAACATAGGTGTCAAATAATTCTGGATCATCAAACATAGGCTCCCCATTTGAATCGAACCTTTCTATGAGATATTTCTCCTTCTCTCTCTCATATGTTGTAAGCCATTCAACTAATGTCGTTATTGGAGGCCTTTGGGTTCTCTCTCGTTTACCATTGAAAGTGGATGATGCTCTTCTGTAAGGGTGTTCTTATAGGAGGAATACCTTGGAGCAATCATACACTGGCTTCCATAGGTCCTTGGACCATCTAGCTTTCAGAGAAGGTCCACAAAATTTACATCCAAAATACCCTTTTGTTACAAGACCTATGAGATTATTGTAGACAATTAATATGCATGGCATGTTAATGAATATATTGAAGATCACAACAATTACAACGAATTAAATAACTAATATGTGAAAGAATGTTGTTACGTATATAAAAAAATAAATAAATTAAACATGTAATTTACTAGAGAAAACTCCTAAGCCTTGATAATCATGCGTCATGTAAGCGCATATGCCATACAATGTAAATTCATCTCTGCTTTGATGAGTATTGATACATAGTATACA
This sequence comes from Pinus albicaulis, assembly GCA_034641835.2. Lineage (NCBI taxonomy): Eukaryota > Viridiplantae > Streptophyta > Pinopsida > Pinales > Pinaceae > Pinus > Pinus albicaulis. The sequence continues at coordinate 224,054,389 of CM076583.1, forward strand.
TTTATTCTATCCCATATTTCCTTCAATTCATCTACCAGTGGTTGTAAGTAGACATCCATATTCTTCAGTTTTCTTCTACAAGGTACTATGAGAGCCAACATAAGATGTTTATTCTTCACGGACAACCATGTCGGGATATTATTATTGATCACTACTATAGGACAAACATAATAGTGGGTGTTCTAGACGGAGTATGGGTTGACGCCATCCATGGCTATGCTGAGCGTAGACTTTGTACCTCATCCTTGAATTTTTCAGGCCATGTATCCTCATATGCTTCATGGATATTGGATCAGTTGGGATTCTTATAACTCCCAACACACTTCTATCTAAGGTATGCCATCCCCGTAACATAGCTAATTCTTTTCAATGAAAGAGGCTTTGAATCCTTAGGATTATAGGCATGTGCCTCAATATCTTAAAAGGAGGACCAGTACGTGATTTACACTTCTTTTTTTATTTATCATACCTGTCATGCCCATATTTCAAACATATCTCTTTGTCTGCATATTCTCCTCTATATAGAATACAATCATTTGGACATGCATGATATGATATGTACTCAACACCAAAATTTTTTAACAATTTCTTTGCCTCTTCGCAACTACCGGGTAAGACTTTATCACTTGGAAGAACCTTATCTTTGAATAACCCTATAGTTGGTGATTATGGAAAAATATATTAATAAATGTACGTTAATGCCGAAATAATTATTAAAATTCATAAAATTTACCATTTGTAATGTTCATTATGTACTGATTATATTTCTCAAATTTTTATAAGGGAGGGATTTATCGTCACTTACCTCAAAATTTCCAAGAAACATGCATCTGACAAGCAAAAATTTTCTTTCAAGATATACAGTAACATCATTGTCCCTAATTGGGTAGACTTTGATTGACCGCGAGGTCCAAAGAGAGGGGGTTGGAAGAAAATTTAAGGCTTTCGAAAAAGGTGACAGTGAGATTAGCATGATCCCCTAGCCAATCGTCATTTTGGAATGGATATAACAACATTGTCTCCATGGCACTTGTATCCCTTAAGTAATCATCCATATCAACCTCTATTTGATTGCCACCATTTCCAACTTGTGAAGAACTACTATTGTTCTAGTCATTCCTAATTGGTGAATCTTGACGTAGCGGGAATTGAATCGGTGGTTGATTCACCAATTATTGGTATTATTCCTCTCTGATTTGTTCTCTTAATTTAGTCTTCTCTCTATTTGACATTTTCGTAGGGTGCAACAGAAGATGGTAGGTAGGTTGTTCATCATCACTAGAACCCTAATAATTTAAAACAGAAAATTTAAACATGATTAGTACAAAATATATGATATCATTTAGTAATCACATTGACAATATTGCATGATTAATTAGTTTGACATTGAAATATTTACATTAATCAATACACCAAACAATTATTATTCTTAGCATCATTGTCGCAGGATTATGGCTAGAAGATGAAATATTGTTACAATTAGCAAAGTGAAGCACTTGTCCATTTTCATCTACCAAATGTGCCTTCCAGTATGATGCTCCTAATAAGAGATTCCAAAATTTTGGAGCTATTTGAATATTTTGTGCATCTGAACTCGATTTTGAATCTCCATGAACCTGCAAATTTGTATACATTATAAATTTAATTAAGATTTGCCTAATTGACATGGATAAAAAACATAAATTCAATTAGATAATGAAAATATAAATAAAATATGAAGTGAATATTACGTCTGGGGATGGATATGGAGAACTTTGTGATGGAGTTTGAGAAATATTATGGAACGAGATGGATTTTATAGAATTTTCCATTTGATATAATTACAATATTTTCTCCCTGCATTTGAGAAAAATCAACAATAAATTTTGGTACACACACCTAAAAGTACTTTTGGTGCCTTAAAAATGGACTTCTTGTTATCCATGCTAATGTACAAACCATCGCACCGATCTATTTTCATTACTGCATACTAGTGTTGTGTTATAAACGGATGCACCGATGCGGTGATATTAAGTGACGCACCATTGATGAATAACTACAGATAAAAAAGGTGCAACTCTATTTCTTTGAGTGAAAAAAAAGCGGTAAATTGAAAAAAGGGCAGAAAAATATTTTCAAAAATCTAATTTCATAAAACAATCCTCTAAATACTAAACATTTTTCATTATTTCACTATTTTTGCAAATAAATTCAGCTAGATATTTGTAGGAGACATACGTGGAGCAACAAAGCACAAGAGCACTATGGAGCAGCAAAATATGTTCGAACAAAAGTATTAAGACAATCGAAATTCCAAAACTCTGGTGACTAAAACCCTGTAGCATACAATTTCAAACGATCTTGTGATTAAATTTTATTGTTTTTTGTATGCAGTAAGAAAAATATTTCAAATCATTTTTCATGTTCAGAAACAAAATTAAAAAAAATTCCATTTTTACCCTAAACACTACATTCTTTTTTCTTTTGCCCTTTCTTCTCCCTCTTTCTGTGAATTTAGAATTAGGGCTTTTCATTTTAGATTTATAGGTTTTGTATTGCCATATATAGGCCGAAGAAATCCAACCCATAGGAGAACTTTCATCATCAGATCCCAATCCATGTTGGCCGATGCAGGAGTTTTTAAAAAGAAGAATTGTTTTTGTCAGTGCGCTAGGTGTAACCTAGCGCACCGGTGCACTGAATTAAGTCAGCGCAGCGTGGAAGTACTGTGTGATAAAAAATTTAAAAACATTTTTTTTTTTTAAATTCAGTGCGCCATATGTAAAATAAGGCACCGGTGCGCTGTTTCATTATGGCACACCGCGCTTGTGTTGTTTCGCAAAAAAAAAATAGATTGTGTTAAGCAATGCACCATGTAACATATAGCGCATCAAACCGGGTCTCGTAGTTCACAGAGAGCACCATATGGTGGTCCCTTGTTTGCGCGAGGTGTTTATGCTACAAAAGCTAACACTCGATGATTTTTATTATTTTGTCTATGTAAATCAGTATGGTAGTTAACATGTAACACATCAGTGATCCTTATTGGCACAGAGCAATGTACAGTGTGTTATACTATTTTGGCGATGGGTTTATAATACCACAACGCACTAATGTCGGTGCGTACACCATGAATGACGCACCGGTTTCTTGAGATTTTTTTTTACCTAAAAAGTTGAGAATTTAATTATAAAATATATTAATGAATGATATGGTACATGCTTCATATTGATAGAGAAAAGGTTGATAAGAGATCAAATAAAAAAAATACTAATAACACATCAAGAAAAGAAAAAAATGCAAGTTATTTGTAAATTATTTACAAAAAATATTACTTTTTAACTATATGTAAGTTTAACTAATATGTATTTTTTACTTTGTATCATGCAAAGCCAAAAAATGACAAAGTTAGATAATCTTATTTCTGATCTAGGACTAGAAGAGTGTAAAAGCTTGACGGAAAAATTGCAAAACGATGAATCAACTGAATGAAAAAATACTATCGATCCAATATGAATTTATTTTTTAAATTTTCATTAATAATATACTTAAAATTATTAGATAACATGTTTCAAACAATATATTAGTTCACATCTGTTTAATATTCTACAGAGGCCAACAACTCAGAAAAGGAATGTTGTTCTAAAAAAATAAATAGAACATGCGAATGAAAATGAATTGCTCCTTAGCTCATCTACAGTGGTGCTGGAGGTTAACAAAATCGGGGAAAAATTTTACAAAAGTTTGAGGGCTCTAATGGAATGAATGTATACACATTATTTCCACTTACAATACAAAAATAGATCCAATGATTCCAAGAAACAAATTTTATCTAAAATACAAGAAGAGTTTCCAGAGAATTGGCCAATGAGACATTTCAGAATTTTAATAGCAAAAAAGTACAAAAAAAAGGAATGAAAAAGTAATATTCCTTTAAATGCTTTTCTAGAATTATTTATAAATATCATTTATAAATATCGCTTTTGTTATATTTAATTTTCATATATCAATACAAAAATTAATAGTGTATTTTCATGTTACATTTTCAAGAGAATTATGAAAATCTCAAAAGATGAATGAGATGATATCAGAAATATGCTAGTAGGCATGTCCAAAAATATGTACAAGAAGATGGTCAAAGAAATGGAAAAAATTGCATTGCAGGAGGATCGAACTCAAAAACAACGTGCTTGAAATGGAATATGCTATCATTAAATTTTTCGATCATTAAGTACAATAAATAAACAACTTAGCATTAAATATTAATTTGTAATAATTTTCTTGCAGAAAAGAAAATAAAATGGAACCCATTCAGCACATAAAACAGGACAAGAAGGAAGAAAAGGGTTGATATCTAAGTTTGTGAGTAATTGTTAGTTCCTTATAACAAGTTAACTAGATTTCATTTTTGTATTTTTTAAGTTGTTTACAAAAATCGTCATTGAATGTCTTCAAACTAGTGCTAACATACAAAGAAGAACCATTAGATGAATAGATTGACATTGGATTAAATATGGGTTGTGAGTATATGTTGGCATATCATAAATTAATTGTGGAATTTGTAAGCATCTATTGATCTTGTTTTACTTACCTCCATATATAATTAATAGAACAGTTTTTTTTATATATTAATTATACGATTTGTTATGGGGTATAAAACTTGCAAGAAAAAAAGTATGGAACTGTGCCAATAGATGAAATATTGAAAGATGGCATAGTACATGGTTTTGAAAGAATGTGTAAAGTTCATGAGTCAATTGTTGCTATGGTACGTCATTTCTTTTCAATTTACATTGATGTATATTATTTAATATTGAATTTTTCATTATTATCACCATAGTATATACACTCATTATAGTTTATTTTTATGTTTGTAGATTGAAGGTGAAGAAGAAGAAAACAATCAACATCGTGAACTAAACATTCTTGAAAATAACCTAAGTCATGGAAGTAACTCTACCTCTAGCAAGGCGTTGTATTTTTTGAAATATTTGTCTGTGAAATCAGACATTTTATTTAATATAATGGACATAGTGTCCCAATTGATAGACAAAGGGATACCAGTAACTGTCCCATTCTATATGACAAAGACTCTTATATATATATATATATATATATATATATATATATATATATATATATATATATATATATATATATATATGTATATATGTATATATATATATATGTTTTAATTTATTCTATTGTGTTCTCCATTGTCGTTGTGAAATGTAACACAACTAATTAAATTCATGGATGATTAAATATTATAATGAAGAGATGTGAAATTTGATGATATGATATAAAAAATTAATCCAAACATCACATTCAAATTCACAAATAAAAATTTAATTCATATGAATACTGTTATAAGATATGTGTCGTCTTTTCATGCATAATTAATTTAAAAGAATCACAATAATGATGATATGATATAACAAATTAATCCAAAAATCACAATAAAATGCATTAATAAAAATGAAATTAATATGAATACTGTTATAAGATGTGTCAACTTTTGATGAATAATGAATTTTAAAAAATCACAATAATTGCACTGTCATAGGTCGATGTTTCTAAAAAATACAAAATGAACACTGGTGCATGTCAGTTACTGTACACTGGTGAGTTTGTATTATACAGCTCGCCAGTATTTTTATGCGACCTACAGGTACCGCAAAAATACCAATACCAATTATAAATCTCGGTGCGTTTCTACGATACTATGCAGCAATGCGTTTATTCGAGTCTACGCACCAGGGTATTTGTACGAACTATGGGCACTGCAAAAATACCAATACGAATTAGAACAGAATATGCACCAGGGCATTTCTATAACTCGATGTACCTGTGCGTTGAGATGACCTATGGGCACCGAATAAACCCCAAGACTAGTTATAACGACCTTGTGCGTTGTATCATCAACACTTGCCCCGGTGCAGTTTTATACCTTGACAGCCTAGTGCATGCTCCTTCGACCACCCCAAGCTGTTGGCAATATGATGCAGAGTGTTGCCCTTGATGGCAACCCACTTGATAGAGTGTTGTCCTTGAATGGCAACCCACTCGATGAAGATGATGGCAACCCACTATGAGGTTGTGCTTGATAGAATATGTCTTGATGAACTTGTTAAATGATGTAAATCTGATGTATCTACAGTGAGTACAGAAGGTAATGAAGAAAGGAATTCAGTATGTGCTAGATCTATGATGAAAAGAGTATGTCTCAAGGCATATGCGGATTTGTCTAGGAGAAGTCGCGTATGCACGCGGGAAATAACGTGACAAGTCGCGTATGGGAAAAAGCGCTCATAAAGTACAAAACCAGGGGTAACCACCATGGTATTGACCCAATGTATTGAGTAATGATTCATCTATGTGACCCCGTGCAGGAATACCATCAGAAGTAATGTGGTTTTGGCTCATGGTATTGAAAAAGGGTAAACCTATATAAGGAGAAGAAATTCATTGTGAAAAGGATGAGTGTGGGTGCAAGGTGTCTGGGCTTTAATGAATACTTCACTCTGAAGTATATCTGCATGGTTTAAAATCTGCTCTTAATTGATAGATCTGAATCTATGATGCATCTATGGACATCATGAAGGTGTAAGATCTCTAGATCTTGAAATGGTGAATCTCTTGGATGATTTGAAAAGAGGTGATGAAGACCTGGCGCAAATCAGTTTAAGAAGTTGAAGAAATCTGGGTAAGTTCAGAGATCTGATCTGTTGTGCAAAATTTATCTTTTATAGATCCATACGCAGGTTGGTTTCGTGAAAAGCGCGTGTATACGCGGATCTGTTCATAAAAAGGAGCGTATGCACAGTTAGGATTTATTTGAAGAATTTACTGAAGCATACACGGGTTGGTCTTATGAAATGCGCGTACATACGCGGGTCTGATATACTAAAAGCGCGTATGGAATTTGAATTAATGGGGTCTCAAAGTTGAACGTGTTTCTGAATGTCTGATCTGAAGTCTGGGTTAACTCTGATATTTTGGTTACAGTGGGTTCACTGTTCTGCTTGTAGCATTGGGCAAAGTATGTTTATTGAAGAGTGAAGGGTTGTGTTGGAGCTGTTGGATCCAATTTGAAAATTGATGAAACGTGGTCTGCAGTGGATCTGAGGGTTGAAGCCTTCAGTCTGATAATATCAGCAGAGGCTAGTGCTAATATCAGGGGGTAGTAGCTCCCTTCCAGGTGAGACTGGTAAATGAGAGCAGGGGGTTGAAGCTCCCTCCCAGGAGAGGCTGGTAAACGAGAGAAGGTTGTAGCCTTCTGCAGGTGGGTGCCTGCGTGCTGGTATAAGTCTGCACCAGTACATGATTGTAAGAAGTTTTTCTCTATAATAAAATATTGAAGGCTGAGACAACGACAACGGTGGTTTTCTCCCGACTTGGGTTTCCACCTAAAAATCATGGTGTTCATATGTGATGCTTTTGTGTGATGTTTCATTCTATTATTACTGCACTTGTCTACTGCTATATAAACGTCTGATGAATGAATACATGTAAGGATCTTAGTAAAGAATTTATTGTTTATTAATATCTCTGTGCATATGCGAGTTTCATAAAGGGTATCCGCGTATATACGCGAGTCTGTATCAGGAAAGTAGCGTATGGGTTTTAGAAGCAAGAAAAAGTAAAAGTTTTGAATATGCAGGAAATACTGATTCACCCCTCCCTCTCAGTATTTCTCCCAACAATTGGTATCAGAGCAGGTCCTTCCGAAAAAGCTTAACCGCTAGAAGGAAGATCAAGCAGGATGAGCAATCACAAGGGAACAGCATCTATCAAACCTGCGCTCTTCAACGAAAGCAATTTAATCTTCTGGAAAATAAGGATGAGATCCTATCTTCAGTCTATGGGAGCAGATATATGGGCCATTGTTGAACAAGGATATCAATATCCAACTGCTACACCAACAGATCAAACTGAAAGAAAGAATTATGAATCAAATGCAAAAGCGATCAATGCTATAACTGGAAGTCTAAATGAAGCAGAATTTGTCAAAGTCATCCAGCTAAATACAACAAAGGAGATATGGGAAAAATCATCCTAAGCTATGAAGGTGATGCAAAGGTAAAAAATGAAAAACTTCAATCTCTCATCATTGAGTATGAAAATTTAAAAATGCATAGTGATGAGAATATTGCTGGTTTCTTTTTACGTGTTGATGATGTTGTAAACCGTATGAGAAATCTAGGAGAAACAATAACCGAATCCACTTTGGTTGAGAATATTTTGAGATCACTAACGGCCAAGTTTGAGTCAAAAGTTTCTGCTCTTGAAGAAAAACAGGACCTTGAAAATCTTACTATGGTGCAACTTCATGGCATATTGACTGCATACGAAATGAGGAGAGGAGGACCATCTAAAGTCAAAGAAGCTGTTTTTAAAGCTTCTACAAAAGGGAAAGAAGTTCAAAAACCGGAAGGGTCAGGATATATCTCCGAAGAAGATGAGGAAAACTTTGTGAGAAAACTCCAACTAGGAACCGGAAGATTCAAAGGTAAGCTTCCCTTCAAATGTTTTAATTGCGGAAGAGTTGGTCATTATGCTGCAAAATATCCTTATAAAGAAACATCTGCTAAAGAGAAAGAAGTAGCAAGAAGAAATAAGACCCGGTCTAGCACTAAGAAAAGCTACTATACAAATGAAGACAGTGATGAGTTATCTAACAGTGAGGAAGAATGTGAACAAGATCTTAGACTACTCATGGCATTTGAAAATAACTCTAGAGATGATAAGGATGCTTTTATGGATGCTCTAGATGACAATGATTTTCTTGATCAAAACAATCAACTCAAAATATGCTTGGAAGAAAGTAAGATAATCATAGAGACTCTGAAAAGGCAGAATGAAGAAGCAAAGAAACATAATAAAAAATTAGAATGTGAAGTAGTAAGTCTAAGAAAAGAACCTGAGAAAGTAAAGAATCTGAATCTTAGATTTGCTAAAGGATCTCAAACCTTAGATGAGATTATCAAGGTTCAACAATCTCCTCTGATTAATACAGGTCTTGGATATACCGGAGAATCCTCTCAAGCTTCAGCACCAAACTATCTAAAAGCAGCTACAACTGGTTTACTTCATTCAGCCACACAACAAGGGAATAAAGAATCTTCACAGGTAAAGCATGATCATCACAATACAAGGAACACTAACAGGGATATCTCTCAAAGAACAAACAATCAACAGGTAAATTCAAATAGAAGATTTCATGATCGCAGAAATTTCTACTTCAATGGACAATGTTTCTCATGTCACAATTTTGGTCATAAAGATGTTCAATGTGTTGCATATAAAACCATCATGACAAGAGAAGCAAGAAAGAAAAGGATGGATATTGAACCAAAAAGGAACACTTATTATAAGTTTTCTCCTATTCAAAATGAAGTTGAATGTGCTTATTGCAATAACTTTGGGCATGAAGAATCTGAATGTAGGAGCAAAGTCCAGCCAAAATAACATTTTCCTTCAAGTTCCAAAGTATGGAAAAAGAACGAATTACAGGTTGAAAATTGTGGGATAGCATTATTTGCAGAAGGTGAAGAAAATCAATGGTACATTGATAGTGGGTGCTCTAGACACATGACAGGTGACAAAAGCAAACTTCTTTCATATAATGCTCTAGAAAAGGAAAAGAAAGTTACATTTGGAAATGATAATCCTGCTGTAATTAAAGGAAAAGGGTCCGTGTTTCTAAAAGAAAAGGTGAAGGCTAATGATGTCATGTATGTGGATGGATTAAGGCATAACCTATTAAGTGTACGTCAAATGTGTGATCAAGGTACAGAAGTCGTCTTTAGTTCAAAATAATGTGTGGTTCGTGATCTGGATACAGGTAGAACTATTATAAAAGGGAAAAGAACTCCAAGCAACCTATATGTATTGAAGAACTGCAAAGATCAATGTTACTTGAGAAAATCTTCAGAAAATTGGCTATGGCATAGAAGGCTGGGGCATCTAAGCTTCTCTCAAATCAACAAAGCAAGCAGACTTCCAGTTGTTCATGGTCTTTCCGATATTACTCTACCAGAGAGTATCATATGCAAATCCTGCCAGTTTGGTAAGCAGACTAGAGTACAATTTAATGCCAAATAAGGATCATCAAGTAGGCCTCTTGAACTTGTTCATACTGACATCTGTGGACCTATGAGAAAAAAGTCACCACGTGGAGAAGAATACTATATCTTATTTGTTGATGATTTCTCTAGAATGTGTTGGATTGGGTTGCTTAAACGCAAAGATGAAGCATTTGAGAAATTTCAGATTTTCAAAGCTCTGGTTGAAAATGAATTAGATCTAAAAATCAAATGCCTTAGATCTGATCGAGGAGGAGAATATACATCAAATGAATTCTTTGAATTTTGTGAACAACATGGCATAAAGAGACAGTTCTCTGTAGCAGGCACTCCACAACAAAATGGCGTAGCAGAAACAATGAATAGAACAATTCAACAAATGGCTAGAGCTATGCTTGATGATTCTGGAACTCCTGACATGTTCTGGGGAGAAGCAACACATACAAAAGCAAATATTCTCAACAAGGCACATGTTCAGGTAAATAGTGACAAAACTCCACATGAACTCTGGTATGGTAATTCTCCCTCTATAAAGCATTTCAGAATTTCTGGAAGTAAATGCTTTATCAAAAATAATGATGAAAAGCTTGGCAATTTTGAACCTAGATCAGATGAAGGGATACCTCTTGGTTACTCATCTACAAGCAGAGCATACAAATGTTACAATAAAAGGCTTCGAAAGATTGTTGAATGTATTGATGTTGTCATTGATGAGTCTCTTGCAGCTCCTAAAGAAGAAAAACAAGCAAAAGAAGAAGATGATGGTGACTTTTGTCCTTCTACATCAAATGGAAATGATATAGACAGTGGATCCAATGAAGAACCTGAAGATGATTTATCAGAAAAAGTTCCATCCAGATATGTTCAAAATAATCATCCTGAATCTCAAATTTTGGGAAATAAGGAATCGGGTATACAAACAAGGAGGACTCTTGTGGGATCTTCTAGATATCTGGCATTCCTATCCACAATTGAACCCCAAAATTTCAATCAAGCTAGCAAAGATGAATGTTGGATTCAAGCCATGAATGAAGAGCTTGATCAAATTGAAAAGAATCACACTTGGGAATTGGTACCAAGGCCACATGATAAAAATGTCATTGGAACCAAATGGATATTCAAGAACAAGTTAAATGAAAATGGGGATGTTATAAGAAACAAAGCCAGATTGGTTTGAAAAGGGTACACTCAATAAGAAGGTATATACTTTGAAGAAACTTTTTCTCCTGTAGCTAGACTTGAAGCCATAAGAATGTTTCTTGCTTTTTCAAGTTCTCAACAAATCAAAGTCTATCAAATGGATGTCAAATCTGCTTTCCTCAATGGTGATCTAGAAGAAGAAGTTTATATAGAACAACCAGAGGGATTCATTTTTGGAAATGATAAGAATCTTGTTTGTAAACTTAAAAAGGCTCTATATGGTCTCAAACAAGCTCCGAGGGCATGGTACTATCGTCTTGACAAATATCTCCATCAACAAGGATTTTCAAAGGGGTCTGCTGATAGCAACTTATACACAAAAATTGAACATGAGAAACTTTTGATTGTGATTGTATATGTTGATGATATCATTTTTGGGAGTAATGAAGAATCCTTGAGTCAAAAATTTGCTTCTGTTATGCAGCAAGAATTTGAGATGTCCTTACTTGGGGAACTAACATTCTTTCTTGGCTTGCAAGTGCATCAAACTATAGATGGTATATTTCTATCACAAGAAAAATATCTTAAGCAAATTTTGAAGAAGTATGGCATGGAAGAATGCAAGCCTGTAAGTACACCAATTATAACCGGATGCAATCTCAGTTCTCATGATGATTCTCCCATGGTGAATCAACCAGAATACAGATCAATGATAGGAAGTCTACTTTATCTCACCGGGACTAGACTAGACATTATGCATGTTGTTGGGATTTTTGGACGATTCCAAGCTAATCCAAAAGAGTCTCATCTTCAGGCTATCAAAAGAATATTCAAATATCTGCAAGGAACTCAAGACTTTGGACTATGGTATCCAAAGAATGTTGATCTTACTCTTCATGCTTACTCTGATGCAGATTGGGCTGGAAATGTTGATGATCGAAAAAGCACAAGTGGTGGTGCATTCTATATGGGGCCTCGATTAGTATCTTGGTTTAGTAAGAAGCAAAGTTCTATTGCCTTATCTACTGCTGAAGCCGAATATGTGGTTGCTGCATCTTATTGCACTCAACTCCTTTGGATGATGCAAACCTTGGGAGATTTTCAAATCAAATGTACTTCTCCTATCTCCATTATGTGTGATAATACAAGTGCCATCAGTATCTCAAAGAATACTGTTATGCATTCGAAGACCAAGAACATTCCCATCAAGTATCACTTCTTATGTGAACAAGTGCTTGAACAAAAGGTGAAGTTGGAGTATGTTCCCTCCAAAGAGCAAGTTGCTGATATCTTTACCAAACCTCTACCCAGGGAAGCGTTCGAGTATCTAACACAGAAGCTGGGAGTATTCTCTTCCAGTCAAAAGAACAAATCTGCATAATTTCAGAAGATTAAATAGGATACGCGGTTTTCCTGATATACAGTCGCGTATATACGCGAGTATATGAACATAAAGTCGTGTATGGATAGTTGCTGACTATTTTTGGTTGGGGTCATCATTTTGTAGTACTGTTTGGTTTTTCTGGTTATGTTTCTGTCTGACAAAGCATCTGATATGAAGAAAACAGGTACAGGAAGGACAAGTTTAGGGGGAGATGAAGGAATGTGAAAATTTCTATTCTTCACTTTACATACGCGGGTTCGATGACTGAAAGTCACGTATACACGCGAGTTTCAGCAGACACAGTCGCGTATTCATTAATGATAAAGAGAATTGGGATGGCAACTGAAGATCAGGAGCAGAGATTCAAGGGAAGCATCAGTCTGACTGCTAATGATTGTTCTGTTAGCATTATTCCGATTATACTCCTGATACATGGTTTCTTATGTTGAAGATTATGGAGGAGTCCTGTTTGCTTTTTATTAAAGAATATCCGTTGCTGAGATGAAAGTCTTATAATTCAGAGATAAGGACATATCATGCAGAGATTGTTGCCAATTACTTGTTGTTGAAGGTGTTCAGGTTGCACAAGAGTAGCCTTGGTCATATGGAAAGGATGTTTGGATGCACATTTTCAGGGGGAGCCGCAGCCTTGCATTGCTAGGCATTATGATGATTCTGAAAAATGATCTCTTTCTTGATGTCTTTCTTGTATTTTTCATGAAAATTCATATTTGTAATTTGATGAAAAGGTCATGATGAGACCCATGATGTAAAATTGTAATATTCAGTCATGTAAGGACTTGTTCAAATTTTGTAAACCCACTTGGTTGGGTAGTTGAGTCAAAATATGTAAACCCACTTGGTTGGGTAGTTGAGTCAAATTGTCTAAACCCACTTGGTTGGGTACTTGAGTCTCATATGTAAATCCACTTGGTTGTATCTTTGATGTAAGTATGAGTCTTTGATGATAAGAAGGTTATAGAGTCATGTACTTCATTGAAAAATGTGTTTGAAGATTCAGCATGAGCTCAAGGGGAGGTTGGCCACTTCAGTGTACATCAGATCTGCAGAACGCTTCCTTCTACAAAAGGAGTAAAACCTTGTGTTGGTTTTGGACCACCCTTTGCCCTTGATGTCAAAGGGGGAGAGTGACATGGTGTTTGAACAAAGGAAAAGAATGGTGTCAAAGAATGGGGAGAGTGACATTGTATTATTAATGTATCTATCTGTTGTAGTGATCGAACACCATCGTGGTTGCCATCAAGTCCAAAGGGGGATATTGTTGGCAATATGATGCAGAGTGTTGTCCTTGATGGCAACCCACTTGATAGAGTGTTGTCCTTGAATGGAAACCCACTTGATGAAGATGATGGCAACCCACTATGAAGTTGTGCTTGATAGAATATGTCTTGACGAACTTGTTAAATGATGTAAATCCGATGTATCTACAGTGAGTACAGAAGGTAATGAAGAAAGGAATTCAGTATGTGCTAGATATATGATGAAAAGAGTATGTCTCAAGGCATACGCGGATTTGTCTAGGAGAAGTCGCGTATGCACGCGGGAAATAACGTGACAAGTCGCGTATGGGCAAAAGCGCTCATAAAGTACAAAACCAGGAGTAACCACCATGGTATTGACCCATTGTATTGAGTAATGATTCGTCTATGTGACCCCGTCCAGGAATACCATCGGAAGTAATGTGGTTTTGGCTCATGGTATTGAAAAAGGGTAAACCTATATAAGGAGAAGAAATTCATTGTGCAAAGTATGAGAGTGGGCGGTACAGAAACTGCTTTAATGAATACTTCACTCCGAAGTATAATAATCGTGGTTTAAACTCGCTCTTAATTGATAGATCTCAGATCTATGAAGCATCTATGGACATCATGAAGGAGTAAGATCTATAGATGTTGAAATGGTGAATCTCTTGGATGATCTGAAAAGAAGTGATGAAGACCTGGTGCAAATAAGTTGAAGAAGTTGAAGAAATCTGGGTAAGTTAAAAGATCTGATCTATTGTGAAAAATTTGTCTTTTATAGATCCATACGCATGTTGGTTTCATGAAAAGCGCGTGTATACGCGGATCTGTTCAGAGAAAAGAGCGTATGCGCAGTTAGGGTTTATTTGAAGAATTTACTGAAGCATACGCAGGTTCGTCTTATGCAATGCGCGTACATACACGGGTCTGATATACTAAAAGCGCGTATGGAATTTGAATTAATGGGGTCTCAAGGTTGAATGTGTCTCTGAATGTCTGATCTGAAGTCTGGGTTAAATCTGATATTCTGGTTACAGTGGGTTCACTGTTCTGTTTGTAGCAATGGGCAAAGTATGTTTGTTGAAGAGTGAAGGGTTGTGTTGTAGCTGTTGGATCCAGTTTGAAAATTGATGAAACGTGATCTGCAGTGGATCTGAGAGTTGAAGCCTTCAGTATGATAATATCCGCAGAGGCTGGTGCTAATATCAAGGGGTAGTAGCTCCCTTCTAGGTGAGACTGGTAAATGAGAACAGGGGGTTAAAGCTCCCTCCCAGGTGAGACTGGTAAACGAGAACAGGGGGTTGAAGCTCCCTCCCAGGAGAGGCTGGTAAACGATAGAAGGTTGTAGCCTTCTGCAGGTGGGTGCCTACGTGCTGGTATAAGTCTGCACCAGTACATTATTGTAAGAAGTTTTTCTCTATAATAAAATATTGAAGGCTGAGACAACGGCAGCGGTGGTTTTCTCGCGACTTGGGTTTCCACCTAAAAATCATGGTGTTCATATGTGATGCTTTTGTGTGATGTTTCATTCTGTTATTACTACACTTTTCTACTCCTATATAAACATATGATGAATGAATACATGTAAGGATCTTAGTAAATAATTTATTGTTTATTAATATCTCTGTGCATACGCGAGTTTCATAAAGGGTATCCGCGTATATACGTGAGTCTGTATCAGGAAAGTAGCGTATGGGTTTTAGAAGCAAGAAAAAGTAAAATTTTTGAATATGCAGTAAATATTGATTCACCCCCCCCCCTCTCCGTATTTTTCCCAACACAAGCCACCTTCTAGATGACATTCATCGATGCATTGACACCTTAGTAGCGCATTGATGAAAAAAAATCCGTAAAAACCTCTGACCGCCCAATATTTTTAGTTGTGTTGAAATTTCATTAAAAGCTCCTCCAAAACCTCTGTAACCGTAAACAGATGTTGTAGAAAATGTGTTTTTAACAATTTTGACCAATTTTATAACACTGAAAACCTCCTTTATAACCTCCTCTAAAGGGTGTTTTCCTTGTAGTGTGATATTTAGAGGATCGATATTTCTCATGTTTGGGGTGTTGGCTTTGGTGTTGCTTCAATGTTGTGGTCATGGAAGCTCAGCTTCAAAAAATATAGATAATATTCATAATAATACTGGAAATCCAAGGAATCCTCATGGATAAGTGTTGATTAATGGTTTATGGAATTCAATGATGATTGGAGGGCCTGCAACTCCTGCAACTCCTTCTACTCCATCTAAAGGTAGAATTGAATATGGGTAAGTATCATAGGTTATATTATTCTAATAATATAATATAGGTAAACATTAATTAGTGTAAAAAGGACATGAAATCAAATCCCATTGAATGTGAGGTTACAATGACTCGGTAGCTTATATAAAGAGGTTGAACAAGTAACAACATATTTGGAAACTTCCATGATCAAACTAGTTGTAAACACAATAATCTAATATAGGTAAACAATAGTTACTTTAAAACAGAAAGGGAATCGAAGCTCATTGAATATGAGGTTACAATGACTCTATAGCTTATATAAAGAGGTTGAAGAAGTAACAAAAATTATGATAGCTTCTATGATTAGACTAGATGTAAAAATGTAATCGGAGTAATGAATATGTATAAGTAAGCTTATATAGGTAATGTTCGATATGTGACTAGTGCGAACCTTGTACTCACTCTCACTTTACGCTTATAAAGTTTTTAAATATGGTACAATAACTCCCTGTATCATCATGCTTGTAATAATACCTTATACATTTCATAGAAAGTGTGATTCATTATGTGAATTCTTACTACTTATAGCTTATCTACAACTATATTCAGTTTAAGTCAACAACTTAGTTAAGCTCCTACACTAGACTTATGATTAGAGAGCTAGAACAGAGAGACTATACTTATGGTAATTGATATGCCTAATTAACACCACATATTCAGATTAATATGATAGTACAACATGTTAGTTAGATGAAACAGAACATGTTCAAGCTTTATGGAGAGAGTACAAACTAAGCATATACTGGTATAAGTCACACAAGTGATGTAAAAAACTATGTATCATAATCATTGTCATAGTAGTCTACATCATTCAGCTTATAATAGTGATATGGGATATTCTTACTAAGCTAACTAATAGAGATTCTATATAGCTATCTGAACAACAAAAAATTCTGCAAGGAATTCTCAATGCCAAAAAAATCATAAGGATTTGGGTAGAAGCAATATTGCATAGGTTTTTTAATGTGGATGCCGAATGAAGATCTGTCACTCTGGCCATATTTACTGCTTGATTTAATAAATGTAGAAGAAAAAGCTTGAACCATTTTTCTAAGGAAATAACTATCCTCTAACACATGGATCTGGATCCATTTGTATCACTTACAAAAATAATGGGTATCGGATAACATCGTTTTTTATTTTCGTTATGGATCCATATATATATGTGTAAGAGATTTAACTCCCTCCTAAAGAAAAAATATTAGGGAAAGGAACATGCAACAATTTTATTCAACTAAGAGAACTAGACTTTTTCATTGACAATAATATGATATGTTGAAAGCCTAAAATTAAACCAAAATGCAAGGAAATTGGATATTTGGAAAATTTCTATAAGCTATGAAGAAATAAATCTATTATTTTCCAATACGATTATAATATTTTCATATTTTCATTCGAAAATGAAGTGATATTAATCAAAATCAATATTTGGTTTCATTTCCATGTGCAATTATCTTTCGGAAGAATAAAAGGAAAAGTAGGAGGATGAAAATAGTAGGTTTTTTCTTGTACATGGAAATTTGGATAGAACGAGACAATGAGAGTGCACAGAACGAGAAAATAGAATGAGCACGCACAATGAGAAGATAACGAGATGACGAGGCCAAAGATTATAGAAAACCTGCGAACACAGAAAATAAAATTTTAAAAAAATAAAAATAAAAAATAAACAGAAAATATAACAGAGCATAAACCATAAACCTTACCTTCTCACCTTTTCCTTGTCACTTCCTTTCCCTTGCAAAAGCACAACACCAACAGAGCTAGACAACACCCCTGCAACAACGCAACAGAAATACAACGAGACAACAACCCTACAAAAATGCAACACAAACAAAGTGAGACAACACTCGTGCAACATCACAACACAAGCAGAGAAATACATACATCAACAGAGCAATAATAGAGAAATGGTAACTAACCAAATGGTAACAAACCCAAAACTTATTGTGGTCTACGGGCCGATATATTTATAAGAAAAATTTTGGGCAAATTATTTTAAAAAGTTCGGTTGAGCTAATAATTCCGCCAGACTATTAGTTCGATTGAAATTCTATTGCTGCTTTTCCCATCTCCGGCTAAAAATATGTTTACCCACATTTTCAATACGTCGTCAATGCAAATGACAATATTAGTTTGGTCAAATTAATTTCAAACTTCGGCTGAACTTTTTAATAGTTTGGTCAATATTTTATAAAAGGTCGGCCGAACTGTTGGGAAAATGAAATTTCTGACCGTGTTTCTCACGAAAGTGTAACCCACCTTCACATTTTTACCCAGCCAACACCACGATCATTTGATCTCTTTAATGACATAATAATCTTATTAGAGGGGCAAATTGTCTACCATGGATCTAAGGTTAATGCGTTGGAATTTTTTGCAATATTTGGATTCAAATGACGTGAAATAAAAGGCACTACAAAATTCCTACTAAAGGTATTTAGATTATAAAATTTCAAAATAATTATTTCTTTCATCAAATTGGAGCTTTCTAATTCTATTATCAGATGATACTTACATTTCCTCTCCAATACTGCATTTTAGTTACAAGTTACATTTCAGAAGGATCGGGAACAATATTGGGCACACAAAATGAATCGTTGCATCTAAGAAGGATCAAGATAAATACTCGACAGAAAAAAGGCGGCCTCAAAATTATGTCTTTGTAAAGGGATAAAGTGCTGAATTTTTTTGAAATATGTGGATTTAAATCCCTTGAAAAAAAAGGTACTACAAACTTCCTACAAGAGGTATTTAGGTTATAAAATCTCAAGATAATTATTGCTTTCATTAAATGAGAGCTTTCTAATTCTAATATTAAACCGTACTTATATTTCCTTGACAATAATACATTGTAGTTACATGTTACATTTAAGAAGTATAAAGGAAATTCTTAGGAAGACAAAAGGTGACGTTACATCCATGAAGGATCAATAACAGTACCGGGAAGAGAAAAGGAGCCCTTATCATTATGCCTATGTCAAGGAATTTATATTTAAATTCAAATAGTTTAATGGAGGTTGGTATTTGGAAAATGAGTTAGTAGTCCCTTATGGTAGAAAAAAAGTCACTGAGAAGCTGTGGTGTTCAATAGGAAGAATGTCCCCAAACTAGATATATTCAAGGCTTGTTTTTAAACTGACTGGCTTCTTTTCAAGTGGAATTCCATTGTTTACATATTTAAAATAGTGCATGGTTAGATGCTCTGGGATCTATAATTTTGTTTCATTTGAGATAGCTCACATGTTATTTCAAAATGTTAATATTAGATAAAAATCATCAGGAGAAGGTTAAAGGATATATTACTAGAACCATTTTTGTCTGTAGATAATAATTGTTGCCTTCATTGGAACTAGTATATTCTTGTGAACTGAAATGTAGCCATAAAACTTTAGGTGATGCAAATATGTACCTTGGAGCACTCTTTTTCATCCTCATGACCAACATGTTCAATGGATTTTTATATTTTTTCACTAAAATTTTTGGGCTCACTGTGTTCTTCAACAATGGGAGCTTTCATTATTCCTACTTTTGTGTTGAGAATTCCAATTTCATTGTTCGAAGGTGGTATTTGGGTGAGGATGAATTACTATACCATTCGATTTACCCACAATTACCATTAATAAATCATTTTTTTATCATGATTTTATACATTCTCAATAATGTAATCATACTTCTAAGTAATTCTCATTGCATTTTCCTTCTCACTAACACCAGTCCTTTTTCCTTGCAGATTTCTTGGAAAAAATTCTCTCATCTTCCTGGTTCATCAAATGGCATCATTCATGTTCCGCCTTATATCAAAAGTTATCAGAATGATGGTCATAACTAATACTAGAGGATATTTATATGTTATCGTATTCAATATTTTAAAATTAATTCTTCCTAGAGGTTATTATTCTTTTTCCTTTCTAACTCATGGGCATAAAATATTTCTACGAGAGAAACAAGCAAATGATCCAAGACCAGAAGGTTAAGAAACTAGTACATTACTTTGTCACTATCATCACATCATATTATTTGTCTTTTAACAATGAAGAAACAATTTACAATCAAATTAATATCTTGATGGATTTAAAATGCAGATAGTGTCCGAAAATGGCTGATATGGGGATACTAGTGCTCACCTTTAATGTATATAGAGAATGTGATCTCTTTGAATGTGATGGTTGTTCCTAGATGGGAAATTGTAATATTTTAACCTGTTTAATCAAGTAAGGACTCTGAAATTCTATAGAACAAGTGTATTCTTAATTATGAATAGGTTTTATACAAGTATGCATCACATTAACTAGTTTTATGGAACCATGTCGACCTTTAGAATGTAGGCAACACCACAAATCCGTGCCTTGATGCGTTGAAGCATCATAACACATTTACACAAAATTATTGGTATTACATAAGAGCTGGTGATTTATTAGGATTTTCATTAGTCCTCAATGTGTTTTGTTGTTTAATTAGGCTTTTGAGATCGAAATCATGAGTTTCTTAATTGTACACATACCTACCATTCTCTTCTTGTTCATCTCTATTTTATCAAATATTTTCCAATATGAAATGATATTGGATTTATTTCTTGATATATCCTTGGAAACCACAAGTTTTTATTTCTGAAGAATCCTATGAAGAAATGAAATCCCAATAGAATTGGTACATATATTGGGCTCAGTACAAGATCATCAAGATTAAGAAGAGGATGTTTCTTCTATTATTTTTCTTCTTCAAATGCCAATAATACTTGTAAGACAAATTTTAACCATCTATTTGTCGTATTTTGTTGAACATATTGAACTGTAAAGGGATTAAAAAAAAGATCATTCCATGATTTTTAGTTTTATAATATTTTTTTCAATGTTTATGTATTGAAAATGTAGATTAGACAAATGAACATCCTTGCTGTTAATCTAGCAGAAAATAATGAGTTGGTTTTGGAGGATGAAATAGGAGTTGCACCAAATTGTAATATTCCTTTTTGGGGATTCTTAAGATTATATTTAAGAGATGGAATATAGAGTAATTTACTGGTTATGTATCCTTCTAAATAAGGGAGAGAACCAGAAGCTACCTGGCCAACTGTAGACTCTGCCTATAGAACTTGGAATAATCCCTTTTAGGAATCTCAACAAGGTCTTCAATGAGAACATTGTACAAGAAAATATGAGCAAGAATAACATAGATTAGGGTTTGGATCCCCTCATTCAAGCTGTATGTGACATATATATGCAATTTCAGTAGAAAAAAATAAGTTTAAGTATATTAAACATATCCCTCAAAATTAAGACTAGCTAGAAATTAGCCAAGGAGAGTGCGTGCTACAACATGAAAACCCCAGCTACTAGAGTTGGGCAGATTTGACTGAAACTCAAACGATGACAGCAAAAGATCTGATAGTTCAGTCATATAACTGTAAATCATATTTACACATGAGCTTATTTCCTTAACAACTAATTAAAAAAATAACTAGGGCAATATCCCTTAAGAAATTAGAGCTGCACCTAGAAATAAACCGCATAAATACATAGAAAACGTTATTTTTCAGATGGTTTCGCTGCTGTAAATTAAATTTCAGATCTCTGAGATATGTATGGATGAAACATAAAATCTAATACAGATCTGGAAACTGCAATACCTTAGGAACAAGATCCAATTGGAATTACATCAAAATATTGCATATTAAGTTTAGATCTGAATTAGAATTTACAGTGCTATAGAAAACCCTGAAATTTCTGAGGATAAATTTTATTGTTGGAATAGATCAGATCTAAAGAGACATGGATCAGCAACCCAGTTGACGGATCACCAAGGAAAGGCAAGCCTA
Organism: Pinus albicaulis; assembly: GCA_034641835.2. Lineage (NCBI taxonomy): Eukaryota > Viridiplantae > Streptophyta > Pinopsida > Pinales > Pinaceae > Pinus > Pinus albicaulis. The sequence goes on from CM076583.1 coordinate 224,076,343, forward strand.
ACACCAAGAGATCTTCCTCCAAAGTAATAGTAAGCAAAAACAATAAGCCCTCTCACAAAATAACGTAGTATAGAGCAGAAACAGTGCAGAGGGTGAAGGAGACTGAATAAATGGAATGAAATTATAGATATGATACAAAATATAGATCAGCTAGATCTTTGGAGGCTAAATAACACTCTCCAATAGAGAATGCCTCTAAAAAACAACTAGATCTAAGCAAATCTAAAATGCCACTTGCTACAAAAGAAAGCAACTGTAAAACCCTCAATGGGCCAGCGCTTCTCATGAAAGATGGAGCTTGGTATCAAACCAGATAGTGGTCAACTTCAGCAAAGAACTCCTCCAATGATCCTCAAGGGAAGAGATTAAACCCCTAAATAGGAATTCCAAACACAATCCTCCACTAAAAAACAGAGAATGGTATTTGTCTAAGAAGACAAATACTTCAGAAATATAATTCATCAACAACCTCTTCATGTGTCTTCTCCTCCTTTTTATAACATGAGATAGCCTTTGCAAACCCTAAACCACTTGGATGAGTTGGTCCTTTTGACATTAGAGGCTCCATTCTAGAACTGCACAGTCCCTTTTGGAGATGCATTGAACCTAGACAACGGAGTTGACTTGGTCAAGGTGGACCCAATCTTAGCTCAAAACCTATTTCACACCTACAAGTGATTATTTACATAGCCCTAATTTGTCTTTTTTCACATAGGAATTGATTTATTTAGAATTGTTAGGAGTTTTACATGTCCTCCTTTATTCATTTATTCATAAAAACATAAATTAAATCAAAATTGAATGTCTCCTCTTAGCTAAGGCTAAGTAGGAACATTACAGTCCTCCCCCTCAAAATTTTGCTTGTCCTCAATCAACTGGTAGAGAAAGAGTTGCATTTCTTCCCCTTCTTCATTTATGACACCATCAAGAATCAAGCTTTCATCATGGATTAGGTGCTCACTAGGACAATACATCAAAAATTGCTCCTCCAATGGTAACATGATAGGTCCATAGTCTGCCCCTTCAAGACTGTAAAACTCAACAAAAATAAACATGGGCCAGCCAATGTCACATTTGAAACATGTATCATGTAGTACAGGATAAAGCTCCATTGCATGTGGCACATGTACACTACTTACTTTTTGCCCATACATACCCATAAACAATATCAATATGTCATCTATGTATGGAAGAAAAACCACATAAAGGCAAACTGAAATTTTCACATGACGAGATGGGTCACAATCCCACACGAGGTACCAATGCAGTGCACTCCTTGTTTTGAGTAGATCTGACTGTGATAGGTGGTACTCCCACCACATTTTTGCTACATGGGCCACTTTAACATGGCTGAAAGTGACACCCTCATTAGGTGCTTTTGGGAAGCACCCATCATGATAAGTAATCTCCCTTTGCACCTCAAAGGAGTGGCTAGCTTTGGAGCCTTTATTGGCCTCATCATTTCCATGAGATCTACATGAAAAATTACTCCTTTTAGGAGCCATCACCTGCATACATATGGTAAGATAATGTGCCAAATCAGAAAAATAAACTTGCTCTATAAGATCATATTTCTTACCATACAAACCTCCCACACACATAGAGTTAGGCATGGGTTTTTCCCCTCTCTTGAGAGAAGAAAGAGATGGATGAAATTTCTCATGCATAGGATCCCTTGGCTACCCCATCTCCACATAAATTTTTCACTCTTGTAACTGTTGATTTAGTTCCTCCCAATCATAATGCTGATGTAGTTCTTCCTCCATCCCCTCCCAATCAAAACTCTTCAAGATTAGGGAGTAGATTTTTGTTGACTGCATGTAGCTGCAAAGGAACTCCTTGTGTGCCCTTTGTAGTATTTCTTTCTTAAGCTTGGAGGCTTCAGACAATAATACTTTACCAAGATGATAGATGACCCCTTCATGGACCATATAGCCTCCTCCTTGCTCTATGCCATCTAAGATCATCCCGGTGTGCAGATCTTTGGAGTACTCCACAAGGAGTTGAGATCTCCAATATGGATATACACTTCTCAACAAAGACATCGCTATTGATGTGTCTAAAGTGGTGCATGCCTTGTTGCTGCTTGTTTCTTTGGCACTATGCATGCTAGAATTATTTGTGGGAAGGTTGATCCTCCCCCTTGATTCCTCCCATAGTGTTGTGACTCTTTCTTCCATAGTTTCAACACTTGGTGAAGCTTACCCCACATAATCTAATGGCATCCCAAGTCACTTTCCATGCTGTAGGAATTTCATTTGTAGCATTCTCATGAACATAAGGGAAGGAACTGTAAATTCCTTGCCCCCACTAAGCAATTCCACCTTTGTTGTGTGGGTAGAGACATAAAGTGAAGGGTAGGTGTGCATGCCTTGAATAACTTGTTGCTTCCCACTCTTCTAGTCCACCCATTCCATTTGCAAGGCCCTCCAATCAGTGGTGACTTTTCCCAAAGTAATCAACCACTGGACACCCAAGATGAGGTTGGTGTTTGGTATTTTCACTACAAAGAAGTGGTCCCTCAAAGTGTAGGTTCCCATAGTCACAGAAAGTGATAGAACATACTGTACACACAGCATAATTCTATCCCCTGGAACCAAAATAGAGAACCCATCAAAAGAATCAGAGGGATCCCACTTCTCTTCACAAAGTGAGCATCAATAAAGCTATGGGTTGCCCCACTGTCAATCAGAATAGATACTCTTTGGTCCATAACTGAACCCTGCACTCTAAGAGTCAAATATTTGGGCACTCCCCTCAAAGAAGCAAGAGTCCCACTGGTTGGAGCAAATGCCCCTTCTTCTTCTCTGGATGATGATGGATCCTCCTTCTCATCATCACCAGCGATGTGACCTCTCCTAGGTCCATCATTTCCCTCTTCCTCCTCGTAATCAAAGAATAATTCAATATAGTGTGCTCTCCCAGTATCACACCTATGTCCGGGCACCCATGGCTCTTGAAAAGTGAAACATAATTTCTTTTTCCTCAACTCCCTCTGGAGATCATTGTGAAGGAGCTTCTTCGGTGAGCTCTCCTTAGGTGGAGTAGCTTTCCCTTCCTTCCCTTAGAAGAGTGAGTGGCTTTGCTTGGGAAGGTCGCCTTTGCTCTTGGCAAGGCGCCTTGGAGATCTCTTGTTATTTCAATGGCATCATGCAAAGTGGTGGGTTTGGTAGACTTTACCAACCTATGCAAAGGTTCTTACAAGCCATATGTGAACATATAGACTCTCCTTGCAACTGAAATATCAGGAACCATTACAAACAGCTTCAAAAATTCAGAGATATAGGCTTCAGCATCTTGTGTCTACTTAGCTTTTCCAAGCTTATGAAAGGGGCCTCCTGATCCTTCCGATCAAATATTTCAACTAGTCTCCTAATGAACTTAGCATAAGTGGTCACATTTCTGTGCCCCATTGTAGAAATTCCATGAAGCCACCAGTTGTGGGCTTCTCCATCAAAATACAGCTCAACAATCTTAATGGCTTCTACTTCAGGTACTTTATTCAGCTGGAAGTATATGTCCAACTTTTCCACCTGTGCTTTAGCTGAACAAGAGGGTGATCCATCAAACTTAGGCAAGAAGAACTTGCCCATGGAGTGGTGCCTCCCATGAAGGAACCCTTCATCTCTGAACTGCTACAGTGGCCTCCTCCGGTCCTTCAAATGGCAGAAATCTTGAAAGCTCAAGTTATCCTTGAACCTTTGACTTTTTGAATCATATTCTGCGAAGTAGCCTTCCAAAGAGGTTGAATCTTGAAGCCCTTCATTCTCTATAGCCAAGAAGGTAGGAATTTTAGAGCATTGTGAGATCTGTGGAGCTTGTGGCAAGTTCACCGGTGGACCAGTCCCAGACTGAGACATTTCAGAACTCTCTCCTTGATGGAGTCTTCCAGGGGACTCCCTCATTCTATCTATCCTCATCTCGTTTATCTCCTTGGATAGATCTTGCATGGTTTCCAAGAGATTTTTTACAAACTCTTCTCCCTCTTTATCTTTATCATTCAATTCAGGGGCTTTCCCCTTGTCTTGACCCTTGTCAAGGTCAAAAGTAGTATAGTCATACTTTTTATGACTTCTATTCTGGTATCTCCTCTCTCTCTCAAAAAGAGGATCTTCATCTTCGGAATTCATCATGACTGTGGCTCCAATGCTAGCATAGGCTGTGCCAAGAGTGGAGCTCTGATACCACTGTAATATTACTTTTTGGGGATTCTCAAGATTCTATTTCAGAGATGGACTACAGAGAAATTTACTAGTTATGTCTCCTTATAAAGAAGGGAGAGAACCAAAGGCTACCTGCCCAACTGTAGACTCTGCCTATAAAACTTGGAATAATCCGTTTTAGGAATTTGAACAAGGTCTTCAATAAGAACGTTGTACAAGAAAATATGAGCAAGAATAACACATATCAGGGCTGGGATGCCCTCATTCAAGTTGTATGTGACATATATATGCAATTTCAGTAGAAAAAAATAAGTTTAAGTATATTAAACAGATCTCCTGAAATCAAGACTAGCTAGAAATCAACCAAGGAGAGAGCCTGCTACGACATGAAAACCCCAGCTACTAGAATTGCATAGATTTGACTGAAACTCAGAGGAGTACAACCAAATATCTGATACTTCATTAATATAACAATAAATCAGATTTAAATATGAGCTTATTGCCTTAACAACTGATTATAAAAAGAACTAGGGCAAGATCCCTTCAGAAATTAGAGCTGCAACTAGAAATAAACTGCAAAAATACATAGATAGCGTTATTTTTCAGATGGTTTAGCTACTGTACATTACATTTCAGATCTCTGAGATATGTATGGATGAAACATCAGATCTAATAGAGATATGGAAGCTACAAGACTTTAGGAACAAGATCCAATTGGAATTACATCAAAATATTGCATGTTAAGCTGTAGATCTGAATTACAATTGACAGTGCTGCAGAAAACCTAGAAATTTCTGAAGATAAATTTTATTGCTGAAATAGATCAGATCTAAAGAGACATGGATCAACAACCCAATCCACGGATCACCAAGGGAAGGCAAGCCTAACACCAAGAGATATTCCTCCAAACTGATAGCAAGCTGAAACAAGACGCCCTCTCACAAAATAACGCAGTATAGAGAAGAAACTGTGTAGAGGGTGAAGGAGACTGAATGCATGGAATAAAATTATAGATCTGATACAAAATATAGATCAGCTAGCTCTTTGGAGGCTAAAGAACACTCTCCAATAGAGAAATCCTTTCAAAAACAACTAGATCTAAGCAGAGTTAAAATGCCACTTACTACAAAATATAGAAGCTGCAAAACCCTCAATGGGCCAGCGTTGCTGATGAAATATGGAGGTTGGTCTCAAATTAGATAGTGGCCAACTCCAGCAAAGTACTTCTCCAATGATCCTCAAGGGAAGAGATGAAACCCCTAAACAGGAATTCCAATCACATTCCTCCACTAAACAACAGAGAATGGTATTTGTCTAAGCAGAAAAATAATTTAGAAATATAATTCATCAACAACCTCTTCATGTGTCCTCTCCTTTTTATAACATGAGATAGCCTTTGCAAACCCTAAACCACTTGGATGATTTGGTCCTTTTCACATTAGAGGCTCCCTTCAAGAACTGCACAGTCCCTTTTGGAGATGCATTGAACCTAGACAACACAGTTGACTTGGTCAAGGTGGACCCAATCTTCGCTCAAAACCTCTTTCACACCTGCAACTGATTATTTACATAGCCCTGATTTGTCTTTTTTCACATGGGAATTGATTTATTTAGACCTCTTAGAAGTTTTACATGTCCTCCTTTATTCATTTATTCATAAAAACATAAATTAAATCAAAATTGAATGTCTCCTCTTAGCTAAGGCTAAGTAGGAAAATTACACAAATCGACCAATGAATTATCTATTTTAATCACGAGAAATGCCTTTTGAAAATGTAAAATAATTTGTTGAAACTCCCCCTATATGGGACTTGAGCCATCATACTAGTCTATTATGTGATCCGACTATTACCAATTTTTCTGGATTCTCTTAATTGATGGATTTGGATGACTAATTTTGGATTCATTTGCAGGAAATGAGGGAACAAGGAGTTACTAAATATAGATTGAAATTGTTGCAAGATGTTATAGGTGCATTCACATCATGTTCTTATGAAATTGATGGGGTTGAGTGGTGCAGGGTATACAATTCTCATCGATGTCTTAGATGGAAGGAAGATTGGAGGATATATTGAGGGTGATACCTCGATTTCCCAAAAAGCAGGAAACCTTTGCTAAAATTTTTGGTTACTATGAGTAGAATGACATATATTCTCAACATGTCACTATCTTAGAATCACTGTTATAATTTTCATATAATTATATTTATAAAGTTTCCATAATTATAAAGGATAGCAAAAATGAACAACTTCACCCAAAGTGTGTTACTAGCAAATAAAATACTAGCAAACAAAAATAACCAAGTTCACAGAGTAGTGCATTACCAAATAAACTCATGAACTACCATAACCAAACAATAATAATATCCAGCTATCCAACAAGCCTGAACATCTATGCCCAAGGGAACACAAGTCATGAATGCAAACATGCACCAAAAACCAAATAGCCATAATGTCCTTATTCCACAAATGTAAACATGCACCAAAAACCAAATCGCCATAATGTCCAAGTACTCTACAAAACCTGACAAAATGAAGGAAAAATTTAAGGATGGAAGTTTATCTTGAACTTTAGAAAGCTTGATGAATTTTGCTAGTCCCCTATATGTGAACTATAAATTTTTTTATGATATTTCTCTAAAAATAGGTTTCTAATTATTTTATATTAGTATAAATGAATTGTTGGTGATTTTTAGGTTAAAATAATTTTATACTATAAAATTTTGGCTAATCAATTTTCAAAATAATTGAAATTGGCCAATCTTTTTTGGAAAAAGCATGGAAAATTAGCCCACATGGGAACCCCTAGAATTTTCACTGAAAAGTCCACAGAAAAACCAACTCCATAGTACCAATGTATGTTCAATAAAGGATGCCCACATACAGAAGACATAAAACATAACCAAATATGAGACCACCTTGTCGAGTCCAATTCTTTTCCACACAAAAGAGAGATACATCATTTATCAACATCTAAATAAATATACCAGCGAGGTACCATCCAAAAAAGTAGAAGACTAGAGAGAATTAAAAATTGAGTTACTCTTAATGAATAAGGGAGAGAACAATAGGAAACAATAGACTATCTCGCTTAGGAGGATATATCAAATTTCAAATGAAAAATCCATAAGAAAAAATCCTTTTATCAACGTTGTCTAAACAAAACCACATATTTTGAAGCATCCACTAATATCTCTATTTTTTAGAATGTAATCTTTTTTTTTTAAGTAAATAAAGACATTTTATATTGCATTAACAATATATAATTAAATTCATTAATACAAAATAATATCTTATAATTTTTATATATAAATTTTATATAACTAAAAAGAGTTAGAAACCCAAAATAGAAAAGAAAAAAAAAACATCAAATTGTATTTTCAATAAATAACTAATAATTAAAAAATTATTTAATTTAACATTTATATTAATAAATGGATAACTAATAATTAAAAATTTATTTAATTTAACATTTATTTTTCAATATACTCCATTGTTATTTAATTTAACATTTAGTTTTCAATACTTTATTTTAGTGGCTGAGTACTTTATTTTAGTGGCTGAGTGTTTATTATAAATTTCTAAATAGAATTTTGAATTAGGTTTCGAATTTGTAATTAAAAATTTAATAATTAAAATATAATAATACATTGTTTAAACCTCTCGATGTAGCCCTATCCAATACTATACATATCTTATTTTAAAACAACGTATTCTGCTGAAAAGATAATTCAGCCCACAATTGCTGAGACAACAACACAAAAAAGGAAATTCACCACTAAAACGTTTCAACGTAGTCAATTAATTACTTGGATTCTGATGGGCAAATAATTAAGACAAGGACGCCCCAACGAATCTAAAATTCACTACTGTGCATTTTAGATAGAGACGTGCAATCGAGCACTACAGGGTTAATTTTGATAGAGACATGCAATCCAGCACTACTATCACCCTGGTTATTTCAAATGCCACAACGCCATCGCAATATTAAAACTCACCAGATCAACTCAGACTCAAATTCGAATAAACTCACCACATACATGTAACTAAAGGCGTTGAATAACGAACGAGCAACAGACACCTTATGTAAGGTCATTTCTATAGGTGTCATATAGAGAAAAAAGTGAAGCGATTACTTGCAATCAATTTCTAATATGGTCGAAAATGATACTGATTAAAATAAACTTTAATAAAAATTGGAAACAGAAATAAACTTTAATAAAACTTGGAAACAGAAATATACATACGACACAATTAATAAAACTCGGAAACAGAAATAAACACACGACACAATTGACAGCAAAGTAGTTGCAATATGTATTAGCAATTCAATAAGTCCAATACTACTACTAGTTCCCGGGATATCTTTACAAAATGATTAACTATAACAAACCATATGCCTTAAAGTTCAAATCCAGTCCACCATCAACTAGAACAAACCATAGGCTTTAATGTTCAAAGCCAGTCGACCATAGTATTAGAAGTTAATGAATCGAAAAAAAGAAAGTCTGCCACTAATTCTCGACTTAGAAAAACCAAACACCCTGACACCGAATATATACACTGTTTTTGCCCCAATTCTCCAGGATCATTCGAAGGCCCACTGATTTTCACGCCTGACCTCCTCCTCCTCTTCAGGAGTAAAATCATTCTTTATGTTGAAAGTTTTACGTATTTCTTCTGGAGTTTTCCCTTTTATCATGTCGGCAACAGTCTGACATGTAAGATCTAGGAGCTTTTGGTTGTTTAGGTAATTAGCAGCCTGCAAAAATCCATAAATCTTAATAAGCCAAAATTTCCGTAAGATATACAAATGTATCTATAGCTGGGACAGGCATATACATGTGTACATCAATTCTAAACAAAGCCACGAAGCTATTGCAGAAGAATTATATGGAATGAGACTACAGGGAAACATTTAAGATCTCTAACATTTAAGAAAGTAGAAATTTTAAAAATAAAAGAAATAGCTGATGGAACTCTGATAAATTGGAGAAGCCATCAGTAACTGTCCTCTGAGGTTCCAAACCATTTGTTTGGGGCAATTCAGGTAGATTAGACCCCTCAAAGCAACAAATAAAAAAATATTAGTTTTCTAGGTAACCAAAAACCTATAATAATTTGCACTTAGGACCCTTAGATTTTGCTATTTAATAATATACAGAAATACATTCTGAAAATTACATGTACATTTTCCAAACCTTTTCATTAAATAAGAGAAAGAATCCTGAAATAAAACCTTGAGATTAAACTAAAAAATAAACAAGAATAGAATTAGAATTAAAAATCTAAAAAAAATAGTGCTAACAAGCCTTTGAAACAATTTTTTTTTACAAAGAATCAGAAACATCACACCAATGTATATTTAAAAACACATATAATAGAAAATTGAAAATTAAATTCCAAATTTGCAAAAAATCAGAAACATCAAACTAATGCACATTTAAAGACACATAATAAAAAATTTCAAATTTGAAAAAAACTATTTAATTGCACCCTCACCCAAAGTATACCTGGAAATTAAACTCACAGAAAACATGAAAATAAACATACAATTGGGCATCTGAAAAAATAGTTAAAATAATCCCTCAAATCTAGAAAAGGTATCCAAAAATCAAAGACATTTTACAAGAAAACATCCGTAAAAGAAAATTATCAGAAAATTACAAACTGGAAGAACTTTTAAATCATTCCTCTCAAGGATTTATGAGATTAACATGCCATCACTTCAGATTCTCATCCAATTTAATGGATGCAAATGAACCCTATTATTGAAAATAAATTTTTGGTAACACTGCAATTCTATCAAGTAAAGATATCCAAAAATATTCACAAACAATGCACTAGTGCCTTGAAAAGGTTCGTAAACATTGACAGTGTACACTCAAATATCTATATTAAAATTTTTAAGATAAACTCATCAGGATACTTCACCAAAATTTGTAGCATTGCAAATAAATAGCCAATGACCTAAGAAACCAATGAAAACAAAACCTGTAGCATCGCAAATGTGCCTACAAAATAAAATTAAAAGAAAGCCATATAATTTGGGCACCCACAAAAATAATCAAATTAACAATTAAACTTGAAAAACAGAAAGTTTGATGAAAACAAAACATGTAGCATTGCAAATGTGCATACAAAATCAAATTAAAAGAAAGCCATATAATTTGGGCACTCAGAAAAATAATCAAATTAACCATTAAACTTAGAAAACAGAAAGGCCAAATTTTAAATACAATTCAATTGAACATATTGTCTCGGATATAGAAACCCTTGAAAGACCCTGAAATTTTTCATCAAAAAGATTCCTTTCAACAATATCCACAAGACCAAAAATTCAAACAGGAAAAATAGAATAAGAAAACTGTAATTATTTTTTCTAAAGAAAATAAGCTCAAAACTAATCAAATACAAAAAAAAATAAAGAAGCCCTAAATTGGGCGAACTAAAGATAACTATAAAAGAAAGATATCTATAAAAGAAACAATCGAATCTAGTATCAAAATGAAAAACATCAAAAACCCTTTTAATTCCATCACTCAAAGAAAGGAAAGCTTAAAAATCTCTCCCAACGGATTGCACGAAACCTTGAAAATTTTAATAAAAAGTCTGAAATTGTATGGCCCAAAATATCCATTAAATTTATTTGTTTTAAAGACTAATGAACAATTCTAAGATTTCAGAAACCCTAGGATAGAAAGCCTCAAACAGAGGCCAGCAGTCCACAAACCTTGCAAACTGTGCCAGAAAACCGCAACAACAGGTCCACAAGAGCAAATCTAAAAGTTAAAAACATAGAAACTCCAAACCCTACTTAAATGGGTTTCCTGAGAGATAGCAAGCCACTGAATCCTTGCTGGAATAACTTTTCAGGAAAGTACGAAAGGATTGAACCCTTAATAATTTTCCTACCAAATCCTTAATAAAATTAAATCTTATGTAAACCATAATTGAATCGGGTTCTTAAATAATACCAAACCAGCAAATTCCTAATTAAATGAGGGTTTCTGACAGAATACCTGGATAAGGTCGTACAAAGTGGCCTGCTCGACATTAACGAATTCTTGATCCCGAGTGTTGATTTCGTCCTCGGAGACTCCCGGCTTCCGAGACTCGACATGATACTTGCAGTATTCGATGACCTTCGACAGTATCTTACTAGAAACGTTTGGCAGCGGAATCACACTAGCGGTGCCAATGTCCTCGATCATGTTTTTGATGGCCCCACATTCAAATGCCACAGCTTCCGTGACATCGAACAATTCGTCATCTGCGCTCTTCAAAGTCACATTGTTTTCGCTGGCCATGGCTCCCCAACTAAACGCTGATCTGAATAAAAGGAAAGAGTTGAGTTTCTGTGTATAAGCGAAGAGAACTCTAGAAGTCTGACCGACCTTTTGCTCGAACAATCTGAGCGATCTGAGGTAAGGGCAATGAGCTCATGTATATTTATAAGGGGATTAATTACCCACAGAGGCATTGAGGTCTTCGCTGCTCTTTTTAATTATTTTTTCTTAACTCCAGTTAACATAACCTTATCCTAAAACTTTTAAGGTTTTCTTATTTTATTGTTTTTTACCTGCTTATTTGATGCTATGCCTATTTTAGGGTCCAATTAGGTCGCTATTCTCCTAGTGTGTGCCAGTTTTTGTCTCAAATTATCCCTTTAAAAATAAAAAATATAAATGAAAAGGAAGAGAAGAACTTTATATTTATATTTTTAAACTTATGGTAAAATAAAAAAAAAGAAAATCTGTAACTTTATATTTATATGTTAAACCTAAGACTTTTGTGATCCATAATGTAGATAAAAGTACTTTCCACTTGAGAAGTCCTTAAGTAACATATCTTGTAACATATCTTGTTTAACAAACCTTTCCTAAATTTAGTTGAACGTATAGTTGGATGTTTCAAAAATCAAATTAGCCCTATTGAAGAATAGAAGGTGGGTGCGACTAGGTTAATTTCATAGGAGGGCATCATCCATCCGGCGTAAAGAGGACACGAGAAGGAATAACTCAATGACAACTCTCCTGATTTTTTTATTATAGCTTTTGTTGTGATTTCACCCATTTCAATAGCAAGAGTTGGAATGCAGATTATGGTTTTCCTTTGAGGTTTTCAAGGAAGAATTATTTATATAGTTCATGAGAGAGCCCATTTGGCCAAATTCGGATCAAGGAGTTCAATTAATGGATTCCCTCGCCTATTAGTTCACTGTGCCTCCCACTTTTGTAAAATTTATAATGTAAGTTGGACTTAGTATGAATTTCCTTGAAAGTAGATACTAATGTTTCACTTTGCAATGTGCGACTCAAAACAAACATCAATTTTTAGTTTGAGGTGGAAGAGGCACCCAACTTTTCACTGTGGTTTGGGATGTTCGTGCATCTTTCTTACTAATTTTATTGAATCAAAATAGATAAGTTCATGATTTTGCGAAAGTGAAAACATTGCACAGGATAAGAGTTAAACCTAGGAGCTTCCCTGAGCCCACCTGTTACTCTACAAACTAGCCTACATGCTCTTTTGATGATAGACACTGCCCAAGTTCAATAACGGATCAATATTCCAGCGACTCCCTCAAGGCACTACATCGTTTTTCAAGGCTACGCCTCGTAATTCCTAGCTACAACTAGCTACAACTATGGGTTTTATGTAAAGGAATTGGAGAGGCTAGGAATCAAACTTATGACCTGCCTATGAATTTTAGGCTGCTCTACCACTGAGCTATTAACTATTGATTACAGCCCATGCCATGTTCAATTGTGGATTGATTCTCCAAATCATAGGGACTATATAAGTTAGGGTGATTCATGACACTATCGAAATCACCCTTCCCAAAAGAAACTAATTTTCTCACAAGGTGGATGAATGGGAAGTCCATTAGTCCACATCAATGTCTTGAAAAGAAGATAGGCCTTATCCCTACAAACTCGATGGCCGAATGGGAAGCCCATTAGTCCACCTCAATGTCTTGAAAAGAATATAGGTCGTATCCCTAGATGCATCTGCTAAATAAAGTAATGAAATCATAAATATCTCAATTTCTGCTACAAAACGCAAATGTGTCATCACCGAGATGTTGCAGAAGATGAGATTTAGGATTATAACCCACCTTATGTGCAGAGTCTTACAAAGAGTCAAAGACAACACTCTCTGTAATTCAAATATTTTCTTGGAAAAATTTAATAGCTGAGTCAAAGTTCTCCCCATTATGTTGTGCTTTATGGGAGCCAAAGTCACAAATCTGAAAATTATCCATTTGCAAATATTTGTTGTTTAGACTATCTTGGTTTGAAAATTTTAATTTTTTGAATGCATATTAATGCTAATCAATTTATCTTCTATTTCTTTCGATGGTACGTGGGTGCTATATTTGTTTAGATATGGATAAATTATGTATTTCTCTTTTCGTATGGAAGAAACATTGCACTCAACAAGTTGGTCTTCTCTTTGGTTATGTTTTATGTCTTGTGCATGGGCGTGTGCTTTTTTGAACATGCGTTGTGTTGAGAAAGTGGTGTCCTTCATATTTTTGGGTGTAGTGGCATCCTTCAGTTAGAGGCCAAAGAGATTCAGAGTGGTTTCTTCCATCTAATGGTAGCTGGATAGTCAAGTGGTGGATGGGTGAGACTTCTTAGGAGTGGTGGCTTCTAGTAAGTGGTGGCTTGCAAAGACAAGGGAGTGGCGGCTTTCTGCTGGTGGTGTCCTACAAAGATCATATAGGTTTTTTTCTATAGCTATTAACATATCGTATGATTATAGGGTGGATGTTGGGCAATAATATGACTCCTAAAAATATAATTAAACCTACCTTCATTAACCTTATAAACCTAGAATTTGTCTATTCTTTCAATGTTATAAACACGATCTATGCAAGACTAGAGTCTTAGATTATGAAAGATGTAAATTAACTACAAAGGAAAAGTTATGTGGATCATCATCCCAATTCAATTGTTGCAGAGATAAATGATAACAACAAATAATTACTCCTACAATTACAGTTTTCTCGAAAAAGACTATTCTAATTCACAAACCATTTTATCTATATTTCACCATATCCTACGCATAACGAAGATCCTACACATAAGGAATACTAGTAAATCATATGAATGCTTGAAAGTCTTACTTCTCAAGGATAAGTTTTGGAATTCACACACTCACACATTAAATTTATGTACTGCAATCCAATATTTGATTTTAGGAGATGCATAATAGAATTAGAAGATACCAAATTCAATTGAATATCTACCACAAAAGAAGGCAAGTAAATATTAACACAACTAATGAAAATGTAGAAAGGTAACCAACTAATAATGATACATAACAAAGAGTAGAACCTTTGGTGATTAGGTCCACAATCTTGAGAAGTATTGTGTTAAACAAAATCAATAAGAAGGGATTACGGTAACGTCTTACACAAATTCATTAACTTCAAAGTGTTTTACAAAATAACCTCAAGAAGGTTCAAACTTAGATTGTTGTATGTAATATACAGTGAAAGTGAAATAATGATAAGAACAACATATCTATTTTACTTGTTGTCTAATATATTAAATTAAAAAAAAAATATGGAGCTATCCTGAGAATTGAAAGATTATCAAGCTTTCTCTTTTAACAATAAGGCCCTTAAATAGTAACGATCAATTTTCTTTGACTTCATTCTCTGACCATGCCAAGGGATCAAGCTCTAATCTGCCATAAATACGGCATCTGTTGATCCAATATCTTTCTTCAATATCTTGACAGAACAACAATCATTTCGTTGCACTGATCGACATAACAATTTACTCAAAAATAACATTTTTCATATCTAAAAAGCTTAAATTAACTAGGCTACCATAGCGTCACTTTCGTTATTGTTTTTATCTTGAATCATTGAAAATTAAGGGTAAATTGCTTAAAAACATAACAATTAATAACGAAATAAGGAGAAGAACTATAACATTTCCATGGCCCATAATTACCCCATAGCTTGCCTTATTGCATGTCCTCATGCAAATATATGATTAAAATGTAGCAAAGTGAAAGAATAAGTTGGGTAAGAACGTTCACCATAACCTTGAGAGCAACATTTTCTTCTAATTTAGGGAGTTCATATTCAACATTGTAACCATATCAAGGATACTAGATAACAGGGAATTTGTACTTGCACCCAATCCAAGTGGGTCCCTTAGACAAAACCATACAACTATAATTTTGCATTCGGTTAGCCGCTGCATGAAATTTTTTGTAACTAAAAGGCTCTCTGTATTTTACCTTATTAGGATATTCTTCCATCACTGGGGTGATGCCTGAAAGGCATCTTCTTTAATATCTTAAAAATACTCAAGAACTTCTATAAGATCATATTTATGCATGGGGGCCAAAGCAGAAGCAACCTGAGGTCACTGCATAAACCCCTTATGCATTATAAAATTTTGTACTACATTGTTAGGCTCTCCTTTGACCGAAAGGTCCAGACCATTCTCCCTTCTTTGGAATATGCTATAGGCCTTATACCATTTGATTTTATTCCTAGAAAGGGATATAAAATCTTGGAATTGCACATTCCCAATGGAAGGACTAGGGTTCTATTCTCTCTGTTCTTCTAGAAAGAATTTATGCATGTAAAGTTCACATAAAAAATAACTCACATTATCCTCCTCCTCTCAGAAACACTTAATAAAATTATAAACAATAATAGACTCAAAACGTTGGCCAGACCGTATGGCTTTTACTTTCAATAGTAAATATCGTTCAAGTAGAAACATGGCATAGTTTTTAGCTGGAGTTCTACAGGACAACACATCAGAGTAGACAAAGAATGTTTCCTTGGTTTTCTCGAGATATGTTTGGAGTTACTCTCGTAATTTCTCTGTTTTATTTTTCTCCATTATGAGTTTGACGTAACTTTCATCTTCAGTAGCAGGCAATGCTTTTTACTTTTGTAGAAACTCTTGTTATTTTCCCGAGGTAGTACTTCCCCTTGGTATTGTTTCAAAAACTATTTATGATTTTCCAATTTCCTATTTAGTACTTGGATTGTGGCATCCTTAATCAAGTGGGAATAAGGAAGCACTACTTCATTTTTTGTATCCCTCTTCGTAGTCATCAATAGGTTTGTTTAGATTTTTGCCTCAAACATAACCACATAAGGGTTAATGGTTGTTTGAATTTCCACATCACTGATAGAAATTCCTTTAGTCTGAGTTCCTGCATGATTGGTAGGAATCCCCTCACTTTGGACTCCCATTTTCACAATCTTATTTTCCTTCTATAATGTCCTCTATATTTTATAAGCCATTTTCTCAGATGTTCTAACCTTTTTCGTAGTTTCTTCTTTTCTTTCTCGAATAGCTTGATTATCTGCCTATTTTTTCATTTGAACCCTTTAGTAGGTTCTAAAATTGGTACTCTAGATAAATATCGAACAACAGTGACATTGTCATTAATAGGAGGGACATCAAATTATTCAGAATTTTCATCAATCAAAACTGTAGTAGTTGAGTTATCTTCAAATTAATGATTATCATGGGTCAATGGAATGGCTACTTCTCTAGAAGAGTTTGGTTCTTTTATAATTTCAGTAGATTTTTCTAAATTTTCTTGGCTATGCATTCTTGGTAAAGATGGAAATATTTCAGTATTATTAGGGTTAGGGGTAGAGACCAAAAATTTAGCAGGTCGTTCAGATGGATTCTCAAAACAACCTTCATTCCCATCAAAGGAAAAGAGGGTTCCCATATTTTCCAAGACGTGGGCTATTTCATCTTCAAAAAATCAAGGTGAGTTAACCTACTATTCCATAGGGGGTTCTCTAGACAGCTCATTTTCTGGTGCATGCCCAACCGACCCTATAGGCTTCTTTTCCCTCGCTAGTCTTTCGGACCTTCTATGCTTAGCCAATAAAGAAACTGGGACAAAGGAAAACCTCTTCTCATCTCTAGTCAATTTCTGAAAAATTGGGGTTTGACTATCACTTTCCTCTTTTGGCTACTATTTACTATTTCATGGGGAGAATTTTCCATGTCTAGATGAATTTTTTCTTCCTCAGACATTTCTTCCACAAATGGCATGCCATTAAGTCCCAAGAAATTATCTCAGCTTAATTGTGACAATGCCAATTCCCCAATGACTCTCAATTTCATTAAATAATGATGACTGACTATAGTACTTGGGTCCTTATCTCTAACGAATCTACCAAAAACTTCATGTAAAAGGAAATTTAAAAAGAGAGTCGTGTTTAGGACTATCTTCTATTTTAAATCCACCAATAGTTGGAGATGGTGAGGTCTTACCACATCATGGTTTCCATAACATGTAATGTACCTCTAGATTATGTGCAGAAGCTCTTGCTATGGTTCTCCAAATGATTCTTGGTGGAATCGTTTTCCTTTGTGGATGATTTCCTCGCCCAGGTCTGTAAACAATTCCATCATGTTGGGTGTGGAGCCTGACTATCTTGTTTACTTTGTATCACAGCATTGGACCCCTATACCTTCAAAGCGGCGACAATGCTGCCTGTAATTAATCGTTGTCGTGGGGGGTCCAGGGGGGGGGGGGCAGCGATTAATTACGGGCGGCGTTTCAATTGGTCTTCAAGGATGACGATGAAAATGAGGAACAGCCAGGTCCAAAGAGGAGTCATTGTCTAGAAAATAAAGCAGCGATGGAGTTGCTACAATCAGTCTCCAAGTGGGAGATTGTTGGTTGTGGAGCCTGATTATCTTGTTTACTTTGTATCATGGCATTGGACCCCTATATCTTCAAAGGGGCAGCAATGCTGCCCGTAATTAATGGTTATCGTGGGGGGTCCAGGGGGGGGAAGTCTCCAAGTGAGAGATTGTTGGGTGTGGAGCCTGATTATCTTGTTTACTTTGTATCACAGCATTGGACCCCTAGACCTTCAAAGGGGCAACAATGCTGCCTGTAATTAACGGTTACCATGGGGGGTCCACGGGGGGACGGCAGTGCTTTTTCGGAGCCCCCCCTGGCGGGGGTTTTTGGGGGTAGCGCCCCTGAAGCTAAAAATGGATTTAAAATTTCCTTGTAAAAGTATAGTAATTTCTAGTCAATATGGGCCGTTCATTAGGAAAATGTTCTAATGGTAGAAGTTATGTTTAGATTAGGGGGTTTTTGCCCTATAAGGAAACCCCCTTGTATATATGAGGGTATTGTATTGCGGCTGGGTATCATGTGTGTATTCTCAGAGGGAGAGATAGAGAGGGAGACTGTGAGAGAGAACATAGGATATTACAGTGGATCTGTTGTAGGTTTTGTCTCTTCATTTTTGTTGGATAATAGAAAGGAAGGACTGACTTTTTAGGGTGGACATAGCCCAAACTGGGTGAACCACGTATATCTGTGCCTCTCTGGTTTTATTTGTTTTGTGTGCTTGTATTTTTCCGCATATTTTATGTGTTGCATTGCTCCATAATATATAATTTTCTAACAACTGGTATCAGAGCTGAAGATATATTTGGCTGATAAACTCGCAGGAAAGAAGGGTTTCTGGTTCGAGTGGGAGCAATGGCGGATGATGGTAAGTTTAGGGTCGAGAAATTTAATGGTGAAAAAGTTTCGATGTGGAAGATGCAGACGGAATATTATCTATATCAGAAAGATTTGTACCTACCATTGAGCTGAAAAACAAAGAAGCCGGTGACCATGACGGATGCAAAATGCAACATTCTCGAAAGAAAGGAACTCAGAACAATACGGTTGTGCCTTGCGGCATCATTCGCCTTCAATATTTTGAAGGAAACAAAAACAAAGGGTTTTATGTAGATGTTGGCGAAACTATATGAAAAACCCTCGGCCTCAAACAAGGTATTTCTTATGAAACGAGTATTTAATATGAAGATGTCGGAAGATGGATCTGTTGCAGACCATTTAAATGAATTTAATACAGTTACCAGGCAGCTAAGTTCTGTAGGGGTAAAATTTGATGATGAAGTTAGAGCTCTATTATTCTTGTGCTCATTACCAAAAAGCTGGAATGGTTTAGTTATGGCCATTAGTAACTCTGTCTCTAGATCTAGTACTTTAAAGTTTGATGATGTTGTTGGTGCTATCCTTAGCGAGGAAATGTGATGGAAAAGCTCCAATGAGACATCAGGTTATGCTTTGAGTGCATAGTCTAGGGGAAGAAGAATGGAAAAAGGAAAGAGCTCGAGATATTGCAGTAAATCAAGGAAAGGAAGATCCAAGTCCAGATCAGGAATAGTGTGCTGGAATTGCGGAAAGAAAGGACACCTAAAGAAAGACTATAGATCTCGGAAGGGAAAAGAAGGAGACACACAACAAGAAAACAATCATGAAGCAAATGTGACCAGTGATGTGTTACAAGATGCTCTGATTCTTTCTTTCGAAAATGTTACTGATTCTTGGGTTGTAGATTCAAGGGCTTCATTCCATGCCACACCTGATAAGAAATATTATCATGACTATGTTCAAGGAGATTTTGGACAAGTTCTTTTGGGTGATGATAAACCCTGTAAAATTGTTGGAATGGGTAAAGTTCTTGTAAAACAATAGAATGGAAACCAATGGCTACTAAAGGAGGTAAGGCATGTTCCAGATCTAAAGAAAAATATGATTTCAACAGGGTAGTTAGGAAGTAAAGGTTTTGTGACAACTTTTATAGATAAAACTTGGAAGGTCACCAAAGGAGCGCTAGTAATAGCAAAAGGTGAAAAGGTTGGTACATTTTATTTATGCAATGGTATTTCTAAATATGTTAATGCTTTAACTTCCAAAGGAGCAGATGCAGCATTATGGGATCATAGGCTCAGACACATGACTGAGAAGGGAATGAAGATTCTTCACTCAAGAAATTTGTTGCCAGGTTTGAAGAATGTTGATTTGGATTTCTGTGAGAATTGCATTTATGGAAAACAAAAGAGTGTCAGATTTCTCAGAATTGGGAAAGAAAAGAAGAGAGAAAAATTGGAGCTTGTGCATACAGATGTATGGGGACCTGCTCTGGTATCATATCTCGGTGGCTCTCGTTACTATGTTACTTTTATTGATGATGCAACTAGAAAAACATGGATTTATTGTATCTAGAATAAATCTGATGTATTTGATACTTTCAAGAAATGGAAAGCTTTGGTTGAGATTGAGACAGGAAAGAAGTTGAAGTGTCTCAGATCAGACAATGGAGGTGCGTATTGCAGCAAAGAGTTTGATAGGTACTGTTCAGAGCATGGAATTCATAGAGAGAAGACAGTTCCAAGAACACCACAAGAAAATGGTGTGTCAGAAAGGATGAACAAAACAATCATGGAGCGTGCAAGGTGCATGAGATTGCATGCGAGATTGCCTTTACAATTTTGGGCAGATGCTGTAGATACTGTTGTTTATCTAATAAACACACGGCCTTCAAGTTCCTTGGATGGTGGTATTACAGAGGAAGCATGGACAGGTAAAAAGGTAAACTACTCTTTTTTAAAGCCTTTTGGTTGTGAGGCCTTTGTCCATATTAATAAAGAAAACAGAACAGAGCTTGAGGCAAAATCAAAGAAATGTAACTTTATTAGATATGGTGCTAATGATTTTGGTTATCGCTTATATTATTATGAAAATCACAAAATCATTAGGAGCAGAGATGTAATATTCAATGAAAAGGTCTTGTATAAGAATCAATTGTAGGAAAAGAAACATGAAAAAAAAGCAAGAAATACATGGTTCTTGATGAGATAACTGAAAATGTAAAGGTCCCTGAAAATAATAATAATCAACAGTCACAGCAGCAGCATCCACCACAACAGCAACAGGCATCTCAAACACCTGAAAGTGGTGTTAGAAGATCTACCAGGATAAGTAGACCCCCTGAACGATACTCTCCTTCAACATATTATTTATTGTTGACTCATTCTGGTGAACCTGAATGTTATGAAGAAGCAATGCAGGTTGAAAGCAGGAAGAAGTGGGAGCTAGCCATGGAAGAAGAGATGGACTCCTTAATGAATAACTAGACTTGGGACTTAGTCAGGTTGCCTGCATGTAAAACTGCGTTGTAGAATAAATGGGTTTACAGACTGAAGGAAGAAGATGGAGGAAAATAGAGGGACAAAGATAGACTTGTGGTGAAGGGGTTTGCATAGAAGAAAGGTATTGATTTTGATGAAATATTTTCTCCTCTTGTTAAGATGAAGTCAATCAGAACTATCTTAAGTCTTGTAGCAGCGGAAGATTTACATCTTGAACAGTTAGATGTAAAGACAACATTTATCCATGGAGATTTGGAGGAAGAGATATGCATGCAGCAACCAGAAGGATATGAGGTAAAAGGGAAATAAAAATTGGTGTGCAGGTTAAAGAAGAGCTTGTATGGCTCAAAATAGGCTCCAAGGCAGTGGTATCTAAAATTTGACAAGTTTATGTCTGAACAAGGTTATAATAGATGTCACTCTGATCATTGTGTTTATGTAAAAAGGCAAAATGATGGCAGCTATATTATATTGCTATTTTATGTAGATGACATGCTTGTTGCAAGATCTAACATGCAGGAAATAAATGTGCTCAAAAGAAAATTGGCAAATTCCTTTGCAATGAAGGATTTGGGAGCTGCAAAACAAATCCTTGCTATGAGGATAACTAGAGACAGGAAAAATCGCAAATTAACACTGTCTCAGAATGAGTACATAGAAAAGGTGTTGAAAATATTTAATATGCAGAATGAAAAACCAGTTAATACACCTTTTGCTAGCCATTTCAAACTTAGTAAGGAGATGTGCCCAAGACCCACGAAGAAATGGAATGTATGTCTAAAGTTCCATATGCATCTGCAGTTGGAAGCTTAATGTATGCAATGGCCTACACAACGGCTGATATTGCACATGCAGTGGGAGTTGTAAGCAGGTACATGAATAATCCAGGAAAATAACATTGGATGGCAGTAAAATGGATTCTCAGATATTTGAGAGGTACCACAAATCAAGCATTATGCTTTGGTGGTTCAAACATTGCTCTACAGGGATATGTTGATGCATATATGGCAGGTGACAGAGATAACAGAAGGAGCACTACATGATATGTATTTACTATAGGTGGAACAACTGTCAGTTGGGTTTCAAAAATCCAAAGTGTTGTTGCACTTTCAACAACAGAAGATTAGTCCAAAAAGGTCTAAAAACTATATAATAAAACTAAAAGTATACAAAGCGCATGTTATTTACATCCCATGTAATGTAAGAAAATTTCTCTACCCATTACCCCATTACATCTTATTGTAAATACTTCACGCGTTCGTAAAAAACCAAAAAAAAAAAGCATTATTATCCCGCTAATCTCATTCTACCCTAAGTTTTATAAAGGTTGATATTCTACGGCTTTATAATACTTAAAAATCCATTTCCCGCATTACTTGAACCTGAGGTTAAAAGCCTAAGATCTTTACCCTAAGCCTTTTAATTTCCCTAATGAATAAAACCTCACGTTTTATCATAATTAACCTATATTAAACCTTTGGTTAATACAACCCTCCTCATGTACATTTTTTACATTATATATAAACCTTTGGTATATATAATCGCTCATTTGAAACCTTTTGTAAACCATATACCCCTCATATAAAACTTTGAATATAAATTCATATATTATAAATTTTATTTCACTACCCGCACTTGTATAAAGTCGCCTGGTCCCACCCTTCATCTAACCGTAGCTTCCCACTTCATCTCAACCCTTATATTTTAGTTTGAAGATCTGATGGTTGAAAACCCTTTTCGCGCTCACAAAATAAATGATCAACAAATATCCAAATGAGTGCGAAATGTCGAGTTTTCTCTTTACCGCCTTCTGTGACGTGTCATTTCCTGATATGATTGCATTCGATTGGAGCAATACCATTTACCACTCCAACCTACCGTGAAAACTACTGATGGTTTTCTGCATTCAAGAAACAAAACTTAACCCCCTGATGATTTGTCTCACATTTATGACATATTTTAAAGATTTACAACAAAAGATAAAACCATTGTTATATGTTTTTATTTCAGTGTTATCTCACGCCCAACCGTTACATACATTCCCATTGTTATCAGAAGCTCCCGCTGCATTTTGAAACCCGAATCCGTATTTTAAACTACATTTCAACCACTGTCTACTATCTGAAGACTATTTTAAGTCAGTTTTTTGGAATCAGCAATCAGGGAACTATAAGGTCATCAGAAACCCTTCTCAAAATGACCAGATACCTAAAAATCAGGTATTTTTCAGAATTTTGCGTGCAATTTCACAGTTTTGACCATCAAGTGAATCAATCAAAGATACCAAGACTAAAAGCGCCCATCAATTCTGTACCAAAACCTTGGAGAAGAGGGCAAACCCTCACAAATTTTTCCCAAAATTGCCAGTTACATAAAACCGCAATTTGAAGCTTAAATTCTCAGTCCAGACCCTTTGAAGATAAATTCTACGGTTTAAAAGGTTTGAAAACTCACTGAAAACTTTAAAACCTATTTTTTCTGTCCTATCCATTCAAAAAACCTGTGTTTATTGTCTTAAACTATTCCTCAGATCCCAGATTCCTAAATTTTCAAAGATTTGCTTAAATTTCCTTTGTTTCTACATATTCAACCACTGCAAACAGTATAATATTTCTTTATTTATCTAAAAATGACCAAGAAATAGAGCACACCTAAGGCTGGAGGATCTAAATCTGTTAAGGCTGGAGGATCCAAACCTCCCAAATTTGAAGCAGTAAAAACCCCAAAATCTACTCCTGCTATTACTGCCTAGACTAGTGTGATTTTTTATCCTCTTCAACCTTCAGTATCCATTGAAGAAGTCATCCCCTTGGTTGACATAGATTAAAAAATTGTAGAGCCTCAAGTGGAATTCAATCTATTAGAAGTACACAACTAGTGTCATGAAAATTTCCTTAACAAAGAAGAAATGCCTCTCTGGGATACAAATCTTCCCAAGTATGTAATCCCCTTAACACACCCTATTCAAGACTTGGTAAGATTATGCCAACAATATTATGTCCCAGATCAAAGATCCATTGTAAATAATGACAGGGAAATTCTCTTTTCTATCACTGTTGAGTCAATCAATGAAATTTTGCAGTTACAATTTGACCTTAGGGCAGTCCCATTATCCATTGAAGCCCTGACTCAATTATATTTAGGGTTATATTTCTCTAAAAGGTTCATGATTTTCTAGAACTTCATGCCCAACCATGTGGATATCCCAAAGTTGAATCCTCAATATTCAACTTCCAAGTTCCCAGAGGGTTTTACACATATTATTGCAATGTTTTCCTTCATTTTAGGATATTTCACCAATGAGTTTACTGATGAGCCCATCCTTGGATTCTTATCCACCTTGTCTCCTGGTCAGCCTCCTACTGTCATCTTTTATTTTTCCAGATTTATTGTTGATTCCATACACCACTAGTTGACAAATCTACCTACTGAAGGGGTATTTAGGTATTCCTCCTATTTATTCCATTTGTTTCTATTTTCACAAGAAGATCACTTCCCTATAACATTGCAGAAAATGAATGTAGAGGGCCAGCCTCTATCAATTGTCTTTTGGACATCATTATTGAGAAAGGAAGGAAATGAATACAGTTATATAGATTTAGTTATCAGACGAGCTATGAGTTTGCTACAAAAATCATAACAACGAAGAGTAAGTGATGAAATTAAAGAATAGTACAACTTTCAGAAGAATGTAAAACAGGAGATTGGTACTTATATGAGAGGCACACTAAGTTAAAAATCTTTGCATCCAATTTTCTTCCATATAAGTTGCCAAAATTTTTGACTATCAGAGTCTTTTCTATGAAGTATTTAAGACATGTATTGAATGTTGATGCTATCCATTTTTTGGCATCCAAAAAGAAGACACAGTTTAAGCTAAAAAATCAGATTGGCCCATTCATAGTAAACAATAGGGATGCTGAGAAAGAGATACAAAACAGATAGTCAGAATTGAGTTTTCCTTGGAATTATGATCCCCAAGGTCTTTTGAACAGTATAAGGATTAAAACTAAGTTGCTTCCTTTTATACATGAGTCAAAGCCATATATTTAGAAGTTTTCCAATCAAATAGAATGGGTGGAAAACACATTGGTAGACCCTACTTCAAATACAGAGATAGTAAAAAAAGCAGACAATTCACAGGCTATGATAGTTACCAAACAGTCAGAAGTTTAAAACAAAAGATCAAGGGATGATGAAGGTTATTCAACTCAAACTATTACTGAGAACAAGTTTAAATTAATTTACAGAAAAAGAGCCAAAATTACTACGGTTGAAAAAGAAAAACTCATTGATGTGGAAGATGAACCAGAGGTCAGTAATGATGAGGAAACTACAATAATAAAGGAGAGATTGACATAAATTGAAAGAGAACATGTAGCCTCCAAAGGAAAAGAGACACAAGTAATTGAAAAACATGTGAATATGGAAACTTCTTCTTCTCAGATAGCAGAAGATAAGGAGTGGATGTTAAAGATAGATATAAACAAATCAAACAAAGAAATGAGGAGATCAAAAGTGAGTTTTATTCTCAATTCCTCAAATAGAAGCCAGGAAACCAAGATAGATTTCTTTTAGCATTTGATTATTCTTCAAATAAAATGATGATGTCCTATTTATAGCCTACTACTTCAACTCCTAAAATAGTGGATAATTACAAGAAGAAGGAATTTGAAGTAAATATTGAAAAGGTACATGAGTTGGATCAGATAGTGTTCCACAGGCATAGATCAGAGATGCTATATTCCACAGTGGAAACAAAATCCATGAGTTTCACCAATTTGCAAAATACTATTATCAGCTTGCAAGATCATATGAAGCTTGATAAAGGCTCCTTATACGCAAAAGATCTTAGAATTAAAGCATTGGAAGATTTGATTCTACAAATAGGAGTAGACCTATCTAATGTACAAGCTTCAAAAGTATTAATAAAAAAGAAGAATGATGACATTGCTACTTTGAGGAAACAATTAAAACTTCCTCAAAGTGAGCACCCACAGAGCAAAGAAATACTTCAGGAAACAAAAAGAGAAAGAAGACATGATGTAGTTAATTGTAAAGCTTACTTCCCAGATCAAGGACATGGAAAGTCAATTGGATTTATTGATGAAAGAAAAGGAAATTGTGAAGGAAACATATGCTTCCACCATTCACATAGTTATTCCTATTATTACAGCTGTTGTTCCTTCTACATTGTGAGAGAAATTAGCACCCAAAGAGCCACTAGCAACTGCAGTGTCAGTGCAATCAGTTACTACATCCAATACTAAATCCTAAACATCACAGGTGTAGCATACAAATTATGCAGGGAAAATTGTCAAGGAAATGGAAGAAATGATATTAAAAAAAAATGAAATCAACAGTTTGGAGAAGAAGATTCAGATTATGTAGGCATCTAATAAAAAAACATTTATTAATGCAAGTAATTATGAACAAAAATCAAAAAGACTTGAAGAACAAGTCAAAAATCTTCAAAAGGATTTGAGTTTTACCACTTAGATTTCTTACATAAGAAACCGCCTATGGACCAACATCATGGAGGCTATATATCTCCAATGGCCATCAATTCAGATAATTTATGAAGAAAGGGAACTCCTTGTAGCAGCTCAAAATTAAATACAAAAGACTACAGAAGAATTAGCAGACAAACCGGGACAAGCACAAAGGCTAATTACCTTATTAAACAATAAAAACATGATTGAGATAGAGGAATTGAGGATACGGGACAGAACAGAAGCTATGTTGCAGGTCAAAAAGGTATTGACAAAGAAAACATTGATGAGTAACTTGAAAGAGAAATGTGATGCTATGAACTTTCCCATTACCAATTTTTTAGAAAACTATACCATGCTAAGACAAGATGGTATCCCAGACATACATGTTTTCAATGACAAGTTAATGGACCAGAAAGAATAAGATAACAAAATCAGAGATCATGCCAAAGAACAAGTAAGTAAGCAATTACCACAGGGATCTCCAACGGGGAAAGTGGTTCTCAAATACATTTAAGATTTATTCTTCCTTGATAATGAGATCAAACACTTATTTTTGATTAATCTAAACTTTTCTAAGTACACTGAAGCAGATGAGAATTACAGAAAGTTGAGAAGTCTTAATATTCCAGATGCTGAACAATGGCAGACCTTCACAGATTTACTATAGAAGCATCGAAGCAGAATAGTGAAGGAAAGTACCAATAAAGAAGTCAAACTAAGAAGAAAAGAATAAAAAATACCTTATTTGATTTTGAATTTTTACTTTTGATGAGTCTCTTTTATAGCAATAAAAAGGTAAAAGGGAAATCTAGTATGACAGAAAGATGATATAACAGTGAACTGATTTTTCTACCACAGTGAAAATTCCTTTTACAGTTGTAAAAAGGTTAATATATCAGTTGAAAGTGTATTCGGATAAAGAACAAGGTCAAAGATTATCAAAGAGGAAACAACCAACTCATTTTTTACTATTGTAATTTCTCTATTTTACAAGTAGTAAAGTGACAGATGAATAGTGTAAAAGACTATCAGGAAGAAAGACAATGTTAAAGGGTATAAAGTGAAAAGAGTATCAATCAATAAATCTTCAAAGAGATATTTTCCAAATATGCCAGTAAGCATGTACACCTAGTCAACAAACTGTTTTGATTACATAAGATAGCACGACTTTTTCTAGATAAGAGGACAACTTGCTAAGTTGTTAAGCAGCTGTCCCTCCTAATGTGTAAACATATTTTTATTTCCTAGAGTTATTCCTAGATTTATCTAGGATATTTTGTAATAAACATTTGTATAAATACTTCAGTTTATGAAGTGTTTAGTGTGGAATAAAATTGCTAAGAACATTATAGACATTTTTCTGGTACGTTGGAAGCTCACATCTGTTGATTTCAAAGCAGCAGTCCAGATAATGTCCAATTGGACTTCATAATTGAGGATTCATGTGATAATTTGAAGAGTAAAGTGCATCTATCTTGTCATTTTTTACTTTCTGAGTTCCATTCATTTCATATATGTTGTTCAATCTTAATGATTAAGTAGGATTATTACTTTACGACTAGTGTTAGAACTCCCTGTCTTAACTACTTAATCATTTAAATGTTTTCTGCTGATTTCTGGATTTAGGAATTCCTTATTGCTCCTAGTCCCGTTTGACCCCTGCCTCCTTCCTCTTTTTCCGGATCATAGTATCCTTCATTTCCCTTTATCTCGAAGCAAGCGATCTCATCAAAACAATCTATCCAAATCTATGAGGGTTATCTACCTTGCCTTGAATACATTAGCATCCTCTTGCCTTGCCTTATAGTTCTGCTTTCTAGACTTTGACTCCATAGCCCAATGGAATAGTAGATCCCTCTTTAATTTGTCTTCAAGTAATATTATTTTCCACCAAACATTTCAAAACCAAAACCAAATTGAACTATCATAACTAGCCTAAAACATTAAACAAAAACAAAGTTAAATCATAAAGAGAGAGCCCTCTCTGAAATTTAGGAAGGCTAGATCCCAAATTTCCAAAGTAGGTTTGTGGTTACCCCTGGTTTTCTTAAAACTGAAAAAATCCAAGAGCCCGCAATCTTTCGAAATTAGTAGGGTGATAACAGTTCCGATATATATTAATAGATTAAAATAATTGTACATCAACATCATGTTTACTTAAAAAACACTAACATGTGCCAACATATCATCTTGATTATGAGAACCTGAAGCTTCGACTGTGATATTAACATCTTTGTTCATCAAGTATGAGAACTGAAAATGGTGTTCACATATATGATACATTTTTGTTAGATTAACATATAAAAATAAATGTGTGTATATGTATTTATTACAAATTGTACATGTGTTAAAATATTCACCCTAACCATTAACACATAGTGATCCCATGCCCTCTTCCTCATGAATGATTAGGTCCTGCCAACCATTCTGAAAATTATTTACATATGTTCTGAGCTCTTCAATACTCATGTTTTCTATCTCATCATCTATATGATATACAAAATTAGCAAGTGCATTCTCTCGTGCTCTTTCTCGATTCAGACAAACATCAACTCCACCAAGTCCACCCTGAACATTGTCTATGATGACATCCCTTGCTCCTCAATTAATTTGAGAAGTGGCATCCATCTTTGACCGCAATGTTTTCACACGAAGAGGTCGACTTACCAATGGTGGCTCAGGGAGAGGCAATTGAGCATCACGTTTAGCACCCCTATGGTCATATAATCAACCTTTCCCAGGAATAAAAAATTTAGACGGAAGGTCATCATAATTGGGTTTTATTCCCTAAAATAATTATGCATAAAATAATTTTTCAAAATCAAGAGGAACCTCATCGTTCCATGCTAGTCTTCCATAGGACGCAAGGTAACTGTTATAAAAATGGTAAGCTATGTCAGGGTGCTTGAAATATTGCACCTTTAGCATCTTTCTTTCCTACCCTTCTTCGAAATTAAACATAGCCATGGCCATTTCTATTGTAAGTCTCTATTTAACAACCTCCCATGTATCGGAACCCGCCACTGTTTCTTTTATTTTCCTCATCACTTCTACAAAAATATTAGTGGTTGACCCAGGGATTTTGTACACATCTACAAGTCTGCTTAAAAAGGGAGTAACTATTTCTAAGCTTTCTCGACTTTCATCAGGGAGTTTCAAAGACACAAGATATTTCTTCAATTTTGAATAAAGATGTCGAAACATTTGTAATGTGCATTGTTGGATGTTTGTTTCCTAATATATATCGAAAATTTCAAATGGATAAGTCATGGTTGGTGTACAACCTTGTTCTTGAATAACACGTTCTGGCCTATGTCTTTTTGGAGCAACATTTTCACCCTCTGCATCAATCTATAAAATCTTGTATAAATAGAAAAAAATGTGACCAAATTTGTACAAATTGAATTAAAATAATATTCAGATTGATCGTCACCTCGAGATGGTTAGCCATCATCATGCCCACATAAGAGTGTTTAGAACCCTAATGACCATTTATTAGTTGAGAACCAACAAGACCACCCATCGATTGGCCTTCGGGGGAATTCATATCACCACCCTCACACAATTTGCCACCACCTATTGATGGGCCATCAATGGAATGTGTACCACCACCAACCTCATGCGACGAGAGGGAAGCTTCATAAAGTAAATATGAATTTATAACCAAATCAAAAAAACATTCATACATATAAATACATGTATATATGATTGATTAAATTGTGTAAACCATACCACGAATGCATGAACCATGGCCATGCTCCATTGATGCAGTAGATACTCTTGTCCTCCTCACTTCCAAAAAATAAAAAAATAAATTTATTAATAACTATTTTAACTCACAAAATTGATAAAAAATAATTCCATATCTATACATGCACGTACATGGGGATAAAATTATATATATATATATATATATATATTCAATAAAAAAATAAATTCCACATGTATACATGTATGTATGGAGATAATATTATATATTCAAATGTCATTTAAAAATATGCACATTTAATATAAATACCATGAACATGCCTCGATCCATGATCCCCCCCTCTTGTCGAGGCATGGGATTCTATTGATCTGCAGCTTTCACCCTCCATTATATATATATATATATATATATATATATATATATATATATATATATATATATATATTGTGTAAATTTACAATTACCTTTTAATTACTATTTAAAATAAATTCAAAATATTTCAAAAAATTAATGTAATTTAGTACACAAATTGTGTAAAACACAACTTTCAAAGCACAAATTTATGTGTGAAACTAAATTTAAAAAAAAAATTGTTGAAGTCCTCACATTTTCATTTCATAAAACATGAATTTCACCAAGTTGCACTTACATGGTGGGAGAACACTTGGTATATAATTGAAATAAACACACGGTCACTAAAAATGATGCATTTATCAGTAAAAAACACACACATATCAAAGATATGTTACAATGTCCATTAATAAATTTTGAAGGAGAACGTCTCAACACTATTTCATCTTTGAAAGATGAATATTTAATTGAAATTTCCCCGTATAATACTAATTGATCTATTAATTCATCTTTAACATATGAATCTTCAATTGGCATTGCCCCACAGATAGATCACCATGCATCTTATTAGCATTTTCACAATGTCTTATACTAAAGAATTGAAATTGTTTAACAATATTGTTTAATTTTCCATATAGTTTTTTTAGCCTCTTCTTGTTAACTTGGTACACGCCTTCCATCTGGTTGCACACAAGTTTAGAATTGGTTCAAATTACAATTCCATTTGATCCATACTCCCTAGCTATTCCCAAGTATTTTATTCATGCAATATAATATGCCTCGTTGTTTGTTATTCTTTTTGGTATATTCATTTTTATTTCGAGGACCTCGTTAGTCACAATATTGCAAATCACATATGTAATCATTGCTTTCCCTGTATTGTGATAGAAAGAAACATCTATGCATTATGTCCATTTTTCAACCATGTTTAGTGGGGTTTTTTATCCTTGAAAAAAATAAATTCAATAAAATATATTGAATTAATATTTATTTTCATTTCATGGGAGAAATGGCATGTACATGGTTTTCATTAAATTTTATGGGTGAAATTACATGTACATGGTTCCCAAAAACACTAGAAAATGCCTTAAATTTTATGAGAGAAATGTCATGTAAATGGTTTCCAAAAACAATAGCATTTTCCTTAAAGATATATTAAATGAACATTTATTGAAAATGACTTAAACATTATTGCAAATTCATGGGAGAAATGGCATGTACATGGTTTCCAAAACATTAACATTTTTCTTATTGCAAATGCCTTAAATTTTATTGCAAATGCATGGGAGAAATGACATGTACATGGTTTCCAAAAAAACTAGAATTCTCCTTATTGCAAATGCCTTAATGTTTATTGCAAATGCATGGGGAAAATTACATGTACATGGTTCCCAAAAACACTAGAAAATGCTAACTTTATGGAGAAATTACATGTGTATGGTTTTCAAAAACACTAGGATTTTCCCTAAAAATATATTAAATGAACATTAATTGAAAATGACTTAAATTTATTGAAAATGCATGGGAGAAATGTCATGTACATGGTTTGACTTAAAACACTATAATTTTCATCAAAAATATATTAAATTAAAGTTTATGGGAGAATTACATGTACATGGTTTACCTACAAGTTTATGGGAAAAATGACATGTACATGCTTTTCCTTAAAGTTTGCCTCAAGTTTAAAAAATATATTAAATTAAATTTTATGGGAGAATGAAATATACATGGCTTGCCTTAAATTTTAAGAGATATATGACATGTACATGGTTTTCCTTATGATTTTACTTAAGTTTATGGAAGAAATTCCATGTAAATGGTTTGCCTTAAAGTTTTCTTTAAATTTTATGTGAGAAATTACATATAAATGACATGTACATAGTTCCAAAAACACTAGAAAATGTCTTAGAGTTTATGAAGAAATTACATGGTTCCCAAAATACTAGCAAATGCCTTAATGTTTATGGGAGAAATGACATGTACATGATTTTCCTTAAATTTTTCCTT
Organism: Pinus albicaulis; assembly: GCA_034641835.2. Taxonomy (NCBI): domain Eukaryota; kingdom Viridiplantae; phylum Streptophyta; class Pinopsida; order Pinales; family Pinaceae; genus Pinus; species Pinus albicaulis. The sequence goes on from CM076583.1 coordinate 224,109,049, forward strand.
GAGTTTATGGGAGAAATCCTTCAGTTTATGGGAGAAACAACATGTACATGGTTTGCGTTAATGTTTTCCTTAAAATTTATGGGAGAACTGACATCTAGAAATGACATGGCTTAAAGCTTGCCTTCCCTAGAGTTCATGGGAGAAGGGACATGAACATGGTTTTCGTTAAAGTTTTCCTTATATTTTATGGGAGAGATAACATATTTATGTTAGAAATGGCATATAAATGATATGCCTTAATGTTTTCATTGAGTTTATGGGAGAAATGACACATGTAAATGATTTTCCTTAAAGTTTATTGGAGAAATGACATAGAAATGAAATGTACATGGTTCCCAAAACACTAGAAAAACCCTTAACATTTATGGGAGAAATGACATGTACATGGTTCCAAAAGCATTAGAAAATTATTTAAAGTAAAATATTACTTAAATTTTATGGGATAAATGACATGGAAATGACATGTACATGCTTCCAAAAACACTAGCAAATGCCTTAAATTTTATGGGAGAAATGACATGTACATGGTTATCCTTAAATTTTGCCTTGAGTTTATGGGAGAAATGTGAGAAATGACATGTACATGTTTATCCTTAAATTTTACCTTAAATTTTATGAGAGAAATGACATGTACATGGTTTTCCTTAAACTTTGCCTTGATTTTATCAGAGAAATGACATGTACATGGTTATCCTTAAATTTTTCCTTCAATTTGATGGGATAAATGATATAGAAATGATATGTACATGGTTCCAAAAACACCAGAAAATGCCTTAAAGTTTATGGGAGAAATTACATGCACATGATTATCCTTAAAGTTTTCCTTGTCTTTATGGGAGAAATGGGAGAAATGACATCTACATGGTTATCGTTATAGTCTGCCTTAAATTTTATGGGAGAAATGACATAGAAATTACATGTACATGGTTTCCCTTAAAGTTTTTCTTAAATTAGAAAATTCCTTAGAACAAAGTTTGGCTAAAATTTTATGTCAGAAATGACATAGAAAAGACATGTACAGGATAAATGACATGCACATAGTTTTCCTTAATTTTTTCCTTAAGTTACAACCATTGAGTGATGTTGTCATCCGAGGATGAACATTAGCCAAGAAAACGAAGTATGTGCATAAGTTTAAATTGGTATGTTTATTTATGAAAAAAATTGAAATAAATATGCTGCTAGAAATGAAAATATAATGATAGGTTCTACAAGATGGATGTAGAATAATGTTTAATATATGCGTGTATGCATGTATTTCTGGTGGAGTTGTTGTGTGCATGTGAAAGTTGTGTGAAGAAAATTATCCTGCACACAAAAATGAAAATATAATGATGGGTTATACAAGATGGATGTCGACTAATGTTTAATATATGCATGTATGCATGTATGTCTCGTGGAACTATTGTAGGCATGTGAAAGCTATGTGAAAACAATTATTCTGCACACTATTATTATTCATGATAGGTTCTACAAGATGGATGTAGACTAATTTTTAATATATGCATGTATGCATTATGTCTGGTGGAGTTGTTGTGTGCATAAGTACGCGACCACAAGTGAAAGCATTAATTTCATGGGAGAAGAGATTAATATGTGCCTCAAATGAAATTGGTAATTTTGGCATGAAATTAATGCGTAGCTAAAATTTAATTAGTTTTCATTGTAAATCATAAATTAATTGCCAACATCTCATAAGTTGAGACCTAACATTGAAATTTTTAACTTCACATCGGGACATAGTACTTTAGCCAACAAAAGTAGATCATCCTATGATTGATCTTTACCCTCATGACAAGATTATACTGTATGCATGGAAATTTAAATGTTGAGACTATGTGATTTTTCTAACACACAATAGAATGCAAGAAGAGCACAGGTTAGGCAGACATACAAGCTGAAATTTTTCAGGATGGTCTGGATGCTGCTCACATGAACTCTTTGTTAGTGAGTGAAGTTCAATTCAAGAGAAGGTAATCAATATAAATCTATATCTCAATAAATATCAGATCAATATTAATCTCAATGCATATCCAAGTCTGCTAAAAAGAAAAAGGCCTAAGAAAATTTTACATAGTCTAAGTACTTCAGAATTTTTTTAAAATGATAAATCTATTTCTAAAACAATATTTGATTGTATTAACCAAAAAAATAATAATTACATTATACCTTATCAAAATTTTTAGCCAATTTATTATGATAGAAATGCTTTGAACCTCTTGACTATTAGATGAGAGTGATGATGTTGAGATTTACATGATCAATATTTCTCATGTTTGGCATGTTGGATTTGGTGTTTCTTCAATTTTGTGGTCATGGAAGCTCAATTTCAACAACTATAGATCAGATTGATAATAACACTAGAAATCCAAGGAAGACTCATGGAGATTTTTTTAGTAATGGTTTATGGAATTCAATGATGATTAGAGGGCTTGCAACTCCTACAACGCCTTCTTCTCCTTCCAAATGTCGAATTGAATATAGGTAAGTATCATAGGTTACGTTATTCCAATAATACAATATAGGCACCTGGGCGGTCAAAACTCAGCGAAACTGATACGGGCGCCCTCAAACGAATCGACCTAACCCAACCGTGCCCAGTTGGGCTACCTCACACAGTGTGACAGAACGCACTCGACAAAATGATGCCACAAGGGAGAAAACAGAAAATTGGTCACTCGAGTGTGCTCAAGGAACCAGGGTGGTCACAACTTAACAAAACTGATACGGGTGCCCTCGAACGAAACGACCCGACCCAAATGCACTCGGTCAGGCAACCTCACATAGCGCGACACAGCGTGCCTAAATGAATGATGCCACAAGGGAGAAAATGGAAAACTAGCCGCCTGAACATGTACAAGGCACTTGGGTGGTCACAACGTAGCAAAACTGATACGGGCACCCTCGAACGAAACGACCCGACCCGACCTGAATGCGCCCAGTTAGGTGAACTCACATGACGCGACATGCCACGACCGACCAAACAATGCCACAAGGTAGCAAATGGAAAACGGGCAGCTTCAACGTGCACAAGGCACTTCGGCGGTCACAATTTAGGAAAACTGATACAGGTGCCATCGAACGAAATGGCCGAACCTGACCCAAATGTGCCCGGTCAGGCGACCTCACATGGCACGACACGGCGTGCCCGACCGAATGATGCCACAAGGGATAAAACCGAAAACGGGCCACCCGAACGTGCACAAGGCACCCGGGCAGTCACTACTTAGCAAAAATGATACGGGCGCCCTCGAATGAAACTTCCCAACTTGACTCAAACGCGCCCGGTCGAGCGACCTCACATGGCGCGACACAGCGTGCCCGACCGAATGATGCCACAAGGGAGAAAATGACAAATGGGCCGCCCAAACATGCACAAGGCACCCGAGTAGTCACAACTTAGAAAAAATGATACGGGCGCCCTTGAAAGAACCGGGCCGATGCGAACGCGCCCGGTCGGGTGACCTCACACGGTGCGAAACAATGCACCCGACTGAATGATGCCACATGGGAGAAAATGGAAAATGAGCCACCAAAACATGCACTAGGCACCCAAGTAGTTACAACTTACCAAAACTAATAGGGGCGCCCTCAAACAAAATGGTCTGACCCAAACGCGCCAAGTTGGGTTACCTCACACAGCGCGCTCTACCGAATGATGCCACAAGGGAGAAAATGGAAAACAGGCCGCTCAAACGTGAACAAGGCACCTAGGCAGTCACAACTCAGAAAAATTGATACAGGTGCCCTCGAACGAAATGACCTGACCCGACCATGCCCGTTCTGGCGACCTCACACAGTGTGACACAGTGTGCCCGAATGAACGATGCCATAAGGGAGAAAACATCAAACGGGCCAACCGAACATGCACAAGGCACCCAGGTGGTCACAACTTAGCAAAATTGATACGGGTGCCCTCGAAGGAATCGGCCCAACTAGAATGCGCCTAGCTGAGCACCATCACACGACACGACATGGCGTGCTCGACCGAATGATGAAATAAGGTATAAAATGGCAAACAGGTCACCCGAATATGTAAAAGGCACCGGACGGTCACAACTTAGCAAACCTGATATGGCCGCCCTCAAATGAAATGGTTTGACTTGACCTGAACGCGCCCAGTTGGGTGAGCTCACATAGTGTGACATGGTGCTCCTGACCGAATGATGCCACAAGGGAGCAAATGGAAAACAGGCCGCGCAAACGTGCACAAGGCACCTGGGCAGTCACAATTTAGTAAAACTGATACAGGTGCCCTCGAACAAAATGGCCCAACCTGAGCCGAACGCACCCGGTCGGGTGACCTCACACGGTGCACCTGACCAAAGAATGCCACAAGGGAGCGAACAATGAATGGGCCGCCTGAACATGCACAAGGCACCAGGGCGGTCACAACTTAGCAAAACTGATATGGGTGCTCTCGAACGAAATGGGCCAACCCGAATGCGCCCGGTCGAGCGACCTCACATAGCGCGACATAGCACGCCTAACCGAATGATGCAACATGTGAGAAAATAGCAAACAGGCCGCTCAAATTTGCATAAGGCATCCAAGCGGTCACAACTCAGCGAAATTGATACGGGTGCCCTTCAACAAATTGACCTGACCCGATCGCGCCCAGTCAGGCTACCCCACACAGCGCGACATGGAACGCCCAACCAAACAATGCCACAAGGGAGCAAATGAAAAATTGTCCACCCGATGCCCAAGGCACTTGGGTGGTCACAGCTTAAGAAAACTGTTACGGGCACCGTCGAATGAAACTGCCCAACCCTAACGCACCCGGTCGGGCAACCTCACACAGCGCAACAGAGCGTGCCTAAATGAACGATGCCATAAGGGAGAAAATGGAAAACTGGCTACCTGAAAGTGCACAAGGCACTCGGGCAGTCAGAACATAGCAAAACTGATACGGGCACCCTCGAACGAAATGGCCCGAGCCGACCCGAATGCGCCCGGTCACGCGACCTAACACGACGCGACACAGTGCGCTCGACCGAACGATAACACAAAGTAGCAAACAGTAAATGGGTAGCTCGAACATGCACAAGGCACTTGGGTGGTCACAACTTTGCAAAACTAATACAGGCACCATCGAACGAAATGGCCCGACCTGACCTAAACGCGCCCGGTTGGGTGACCTCACATGGCGTGACACGGTGCGACCGACCGCTCGGATGCCTTATGCACGTTTGAGCGGCCTTTTTTCTATTTTCTCACATGTTGCATCATTTGGTCATGCGTTCTATCTTGCGCTATGTGAGGTCGCTCAACCGGGCGCATTCGGGTTGGCCCATTTCGTTCGAGAGCACCCATATCAGTTTTGTTAAGTTGTGACCGCCCTGGTTCCTTGTGCACGTTCGGGCGGCCCATTCATTGTTTTCTCCCTTGTGGCATTATTTGGTCAGGGACACCATGTGAGGTCGCCCGACCGGGTGCATTCGAGTTGGGTTGGGCCATTTTGTTCGAGGGTACCTGTATCAGTTTTACTAAATTTTGACCACCCCGGTGGTCACGAATTAGCAAAAATGATACAAGCACTATCGAACAAAATGGCCCGACCTGACCCAAATGCACTCGGTCAAGCGACCTCACACGGCATGACACGGTGCGCCCGACCGAATGATGCCACAAGGGAGCAAACAGAAAATGGGCCACCCAAATGTGCACAAGGCACCCAGGTAGTCACAACTTAGCAAAACTGATATGGGCACCCTCGAATGAAATAGCCCAACCCGACCTGAATGCGCCCAGTTGAGCGACCTCACACGGCGTGACACAGCGCGCCAGAATGAATGATGCCACAAGGGAGAAAAAAACAAACGGTCTGACCGAACGTGCATAAAGCACCCGGGCGGTCACAACTTAGAAAAACAGATACGGGTGCCCTCGAATGAAACAGGTCGACGCGAACGCGCCCGGTCGAGCGACCTCACACGGGGCGACACAATGCGCACGACCAAATGATGCCACATGGGAGCAAACGGAAAATGAGCCACCCAAACATGCATAAGGCACTCGGCCAATCACAACTTAGCAAAACTAATACAGGCACCCTCGAAAGAAATGGCTTAACCCGAACGCATCCAGTTGGGCAACATCACATGGCGCACCCGACCGAACGATGGCACAAGGGAGCAAACGTCAAACAGGCTGCTCGAACGTGCACAAGGCACCCGGGCGGTCACAACTCACCAAAATTGATACGGGCGCCCTTGAACGAAACGGCCCGACCCGATCGCGCCCGTTCTTGCAACCTCGCACAGTGTGACACGACGTGCCTGAACGAATGATACCACAAGGGAGCAAATAGAAAACGAGCCACCCGAAAGTGCACAAGGCACCCGGGTAGTCACAACTTAGAAAAATTGATACAGGCGCCCTTGAACGAATCGGCCCAACTAGAACACGCCTGGTCGAGCACCCTCACATGGCGCGACACGGCGTGCCCGACCGAACGATGCCATAAGGTAGCAAATGGAAAATTGGCCACCCAAACATGCAAAAGGCACCCGGGTGGTCACAACGTAGCAAAACTGATATCGCCGCCCTCGAATGAAATGGTCTGACCCGAGCCGAACGTGCCCGGTCCAGCGAGCTCACATGGCGTGACACGGCACGCCTGACCGAACGATGCCAGAAGGTAGCAAATGGAAAATGGATAGCTCAAACATGCACAAGGCACTTGGGTGGTCACAAATTAGCAAAATTGATATAGGCGCCATCGAACGAAATGGCTCGACCGGACCCAAACGCGACCGGTCAGGAAACCTCACACGACGGGACGCGACGCACCCTACTGAATGATGTAACAAGGGAGAAAATAGAAAACGGGCCACCTAAATGTGCACAAGGCATCCGGGTAGTCACAACTTTTCAAAACTGATACGGGTGCCCTCGAATGAAACGGCCCAACCCGACCCGAAAGCACCCGGTCGAGCGACCTCACACGGCGCAACACGGCGCGCCCGACCGAATGATGCCAGAAGGGAGCAAACAACAAACGGGCCACCCGAACGTGCACAAGGCACTTGGGCAGTCACAAATTAGAAAAATTGATAGAGGTGCCCTCGAACGAAACGGGCCAACGCGAACGCGCCCGGTCGGGCGACCTCAGACGGCGCAACACGACGTGCCCAATCGAACAATGCCACATGGCAGAAAATGGAAAACGGGCCACCCAATCTTGCACAAGGCACCCGGGTAGTCAAAACTTAGCAGAACTAATACGGGCACCCTCGAATGAAATGGTCTGACCCGAACGCGCCCAGTTGGGTGACCTCAGAAGACACACCCGACCGAACGATGCCACAAAGGAGAAAATAGAAAATGGGCCACTCGAATGTGCACAAGGCACCCGGGTGGTTACAACTCAGCAAACTTGATACAGGCGCCCTCAAAAGAAACGACCCGACCCGACCGCGCCCGTTCTAGCGACCTCACACGGTTTGACATAGCTTGCCCAAACGAACAATGCCACAAGGGAGAAAATAGCAAATGGGCCACCTGAACGTGCACAAGGCACCCAGGCGGTCACAACTTAGCAAAATTGATACGGACAGCCTCGAACAAATCGACCCAACCAGAACGCGCCCGGTCGAGCACCCACACATGACGCGACACGGTGTTCTCGACCGAACAATTCCACAAGGGAGCAAACGGAAAATAGACTACAAGAACATGCACAAGGCACCCTAGCAATCACAACTTAGCAAAACTGATACGGGCGCCCTAGAACGAAATAGCCTGACCCGACCCGAATGCGCTCGATCAGGCTACCTCACACGGTGTGACACGACGCGCCCGACTGAACGATGCCACAAGGGAGAAAATGGCAAACAAGTCGTTCGAACGTGCACAAGGAACCCGTGCAGTCCCAACTTAGCAAAACTGAAACAGGCGCCCTCGAACGAAACAGCATGACCCAACCCGAATGCGCCCGGTCAGGCGACCTCACACGATGTGACACGGCACGCCCGACCGAATGATGTCATAAGGTAGCAAATGACAAATGGGCCACCCGAACATGCAAAAGGTACCCGGGCAGTCACAACTTAACAAAATTGATATGGCCGCCCTTGAACGAAATGGTCCGACCTGACCCGAACGCGCCCGGTAGGGCGAGCTCACACGGTGTGACACGGTGCGCCCAACCGAACAATGCCACAAGTGAGAAAATGGAAAATGAGTCGCCCAAACGCAAGGCACTCGGGTGGTCACAATTTAGCAAAACTGATATAGGCGCCCTTGAACGAAACGGCCCAACCTGACCCAACCGCGCCCGGTCGGGCAACCTCACACGGTGTGACACGGCGCACCTGACCAAACTATGCCATAAGGGAGAAAATGATGAATGGGCCACCCAAATGTGTATAAGGCACTAGGGCAATCACAACTTAGCAAAACTGATACGGGCAATCTCGAACGAAATGGGCCGACCCGAATGCGCCCAGTCGGGTGACCTCACATCGCGTGACACAACACACCCGACCGAATGATGCCACATGGGAGAAAATGGAAAATGGGCTGCTCGGATGTGCACAAGGCACCTAGGCAGTCACAACTTAGCAAAGCTAATACGGGCGCCCTTGAATGAATCGAACTGACTCAACCACGCCTGGTTGGGCTACCTCACATAGTGCGACACAGCACACCTGACCAAATGATGCCACAAGGGAGCAAACAGCAAATTGGCTGTCTGAGCGGGCCCAAGGCACCTGTGTGGTCACAACTTAACAAAAATGATACGGGCGCCCTAAAACAAAATGGCCCAACCCGAACTCACCCGGTCGGGAAACCTCACACAGCGTGCCTGAATGAACGATGCGACAAGGGAGAAAATGGAAAACTGGCCACCCGAACATTTACAAGGCACCCGGATGGTCATAACATAGCAAAACTAATACGGTCACCCTCGAATGAAATGGCCCGACTCGACCAGAATGCGCTCGGTCAAGCGACCTCACACAATGCGACATGGCGTGTCTGACCGAACGATGCCACAAGGTAGCAAACGAAAAACAGGTAGCTCGAACGTGCACAAGGCACTTGGGTGGTCACAACTTAGCAGAACTGATACAGGCACCATCGAACGAAATGGCCCGACTTGACCCAAACGCACCTAGTCGGACGACCTCACACACCGCGACACGGCGCGCCCGACCGAACGATGCCATAAGGGAGAAAACAAAAAACGGGCCGCCCGAATGTGGACAAGGCACCCGGGTGGTCACAACTTAGAAAAACTGATACAGGCACGCTCGAATGAAATGGCCCAACCCAACACGAACGCGCCCCATTGAGCGACCTCACACGGTGCGACATGGCGTGCCCGACCGAATGATGCCACAAGGGCGAAAATGACAAACGGGCCACCCGAACGTGCACAAGGCACCCAGGCGGTCATAACTTAGAAAAATTGATACGGGTGCCCTCGAACTAAACGGGCTGACCCGAACGTGCCCGGTTGGGCGACCTCACATGACGTGACACGACGTGCCCAACCGAATGATGCCACATGAGAGCAAACAGAAAACGGGCCACCCAAATGGGCACAAGGCACCTGGGTAGACACAACTTAGCAAAACTAATATAGGCGCCCTCTAACGAAATGGTTCGACCCGAATGCACTTGGTTGGGCGACCTTACATGGCGTGCCCGACCGAACAATGCCACAAGGGAGCAAACAGCAAACGGGCCACGCAAACATGCATAAGGCACCCGGGTAGTTACAACTCAGCAAAACTGATACGTGCTCCCTCCAACAAAATGACCTGAACTGACCGCGCCCGTTCTGGTGACCTCAAAAAGTGCTAGACGACGCGTCTAACTGAACGGTGCCACAAGGAAGCAAATGGAAAATGGGCTGCCCAAACGTGCACAAGCCACCCGGGCGGTCACAACTTAGAAAAACTTATACGGGTGCCCTAAAACAAAACGACCTGACCCAACTCGAATGTGCCTGGTGAAGCGACCTTACACGACGCAATAGAGCGCACCCAGCCGAAACATGCCACAAGGGAGAAAATGGGAAACAGGCCACTTGAATGTGCACAAGGCACCCAGGCGGTCACAACTTAGAAAAACTGATACCGGTGCCCTCAAATGAAACGGGCCGACGTGAACGCGCCCTGCCGGGCTAGCTCACACAGCCCGACACGATGCGCCCAACCGAACAATGCCACAATGGAGGAAACAGCAAATGGGCTACCCAAACGTGCACAAGGCACCCGGGTAGTCACAACTTAGAAAAACTAATATGGGCGCCCTCGAACGAAATGGTCAGACCTAAACGCTCTTGGTTGGGCGACCTCACATGGTGAACCCAACCAAATGATGCCACAAGGGAGAAAACGGCAAACAAGCCCACTTGGGCGACCTCACACGATGTGCCCGACCGAACGATTCCATAAGGGAGCAAATGGAAAATGGGACACCCAAATGTGCAACCTCGAACGAAACGACCAAACTTGACACACCCTTGAACGAAATGACCAAACTCGACACGCCCTCAAATGAAACGACGAAACTCGACCTGAACGTGCCCAGTTGGGCGACCTCACATGACGCGCTCGACCAAATGATGCCACAAGGGATCAAACAGCAAACAGGCCACCCAAATGTGCACAAGGCACACAGGCAGTCACAGCTTAGCAAAACTAATACGGGTGTCCTCGAACGAAATGGCTCGACCCAAACGCTCCTAGTTGGGTGACCTCACATGGCGTGCCCGACCGAGTGATACCAGAAGTGTGAAAATAGCAAACGGGCCGCTCGAACATTCACAAGGCACCCAGGCAGTCACAACTCAGCGAAATTGATACGGGCGCCCTGGAACTAAACAACCCGACCCGACTGCGCCCATTCAGGTGACCTCACCCAGTGCTACACGACGCACTTGACTGAACGATACCACAAGGGAGCAAACGGAAAATAGGGCACCCGAACGTGCACAAGGCACCCGGGTGGTCACAACTTAGCAAAAATGATACGGCCGCCCTCGAATGAATCGGTGCGACCAGAACACGCTCGGTCGGGTGCCTTGACAAGACGCGACACGACGTTCCCGATCGAATGATGCCACAAGAGAGAAAATGGAAAATGGGCCACTCGAACATGCACAAGGCACCTGGGTGGTCACAATTTAAAAAAACTCATATGGGCACCCTCGAATGAAATGGCCCGGCCTCACCCAAATGCGCTTGGTCAGGCGACCTCACATGGCACGACACGACATGTCTGACCGAACGATGCCATAAGAGAGCAAATGGAAAATGGGCCACATGAACATGCACAAGGAACCTAGGTAGTCACAACTTAGCAAAACTGATATGGGTGCCCTTGAACGAAACTGCCAAACTCAACCTGACCACGCCTGGTCGGGCGACCTCACACGGCATGAGACGACGCACCCGACTGAATGATGCCATAAGGGTGAAAATGGAAAATGGGCCACCTGAATGTGCACAAGGCACATGGGCGGTCACAACTTAGCAAAACTGATACGGGCGCCCTAGGATGAAACCTCCCAACTCGAAAGCACCCATTTGGGTGAGCTCACATGGTGCAACATGACGCTCCCGACTGAACGATGCTAGAAGGGAGAAAATGGAAAAGGGGACGTCAGAATGTTCACAAGGCATCTAGGCAGTCACAAATTAGAAAAACTGATACGAACGCCCTCGAACGAAACGGCCCAACCCAACACGAACACACTCGGTCAAGTGACCTCACATGACGCAACACGACGCACCCGACTGAACCATGCCACAAGGGATAAAATGGCAAACGGGCCGCACAAACATGCACAATGCACCTAGGTGGTCACAACTTAGCAAAAATGATACGGGCACCTTCGAACGAAATGACCCGACCCAACCACACCCGGTCGGGCGACCTCACACAATACGACACGGCACGCCCAACCGAACGATGCCACAATGGAGCAAATGGAGAATTGGCTGCCCGAATGTGCACAAGGCACTCGGGTGGTCACAACTTAACAAAACTGATACAGGCACCCTCGAACAAAACGGGCCGACCTAAACGCACACGGTCGGGCGACCTCACACAACGTGACACAACGTACCCGAATGAATGACGCCACAAGGTAGCAAAGGGCAAATGGGCCGCCCGAACGTGCACAAGGCACTCGGACGGTCACAACTTAGCAAAATTTATACGGGCAGCCTCGAACTAATAAGCCCGACCAGAATGCGCCCGGTCGGGTGCCCTCACACGGCGCGACATGGCGCGCCCAACTGAACAATTCCACAAGGGAGGAAATGAAAAATGGGCTACCCGAACATGCACAAGGCACCCGGGCAGTCACAACTTAGCAAAACTGATACGGGTTCCCTCAAACGAAATGGCTTGACCCAACCTAAAAGCACCCGATCAGGCGACCTCACATAGTGTGACACGATGTGGCCGATCGATCGATACCACAAGGGAGAAAATGGAAAATAGGCCGCTCGAACGTGCGTAAGGTACACCGGCGGTCATAACTTAGCAAAACTGATACGGGCGCGGCCAACGCAACACTTCATCAGCGGATTACCAAACAATGGGTTGGCTCGTGTCAACTGAGTGACCCACACTCCAATTAGCGTTCATATATATTGGTGGGCACATGGGAGAGTGGAGGCATCATCAACAACTCAACAAACATCATACAACGAACAATCAAGGCAAGCCACGAGTTACCAACAACTTGTTGGGCAAAGGAATGACGAACAGGAGTGCTAGGCGAGTCGGGCCACAGTTGGGCAAGTCACACCGAAGACCACCGCAGCCACACCGCAGGTCGGGTTGGGTCGGGTCGGGTGCCTCTGAATGGCAGGTCGAGTCGGGTCGGACTAGGTGCCCCTGAACAAACTTGGCGACAGTAAAAATGCGATTTCGGGAGCGTTGGGAGTGAGATTGAGGTTCCATAAATTGAAAAGCGTGTTTATTGACAGGCCACATCCAACCATACATTTGGGAGGTGGATTGGAGACATGGAGATCTCATAAAACGCTCTGAACTGATTTAGAGCAACGGTTGAGTGACCCAGCTGACCAGCACTAGGGCAGTTTTTGGCAGCACTTCTGCAGGTGAAATTTGATGATTGTAAAAGACTATTGTTAGCTATTTTGATGATTGAAAATACTTAGAGATTGGTCAAGAGGCAAATAGCCTTGTTAAGGAGTAGGAGAGGCTTTTGTTGGATTGGACATTGTACTCATATTTTTAGGAAACATATTATCTGGGCGGACTCATTACTAACAGGGAGTTGCCCCTCCATTGTATGTATGGGCGTACTTGTGGATTGGATATTGATGTTTATGTTTTATTCCTCATAATTCAAATAACATTTGATAATAACTAACTAATGTTGCTAAAGGCGTAGTCTGGGTAGTAAAGTATTTGAAAAAAAAAGTACGGCAGTGCTGCACCTGCCTACAAGCATGGTTGGAAGACACCCAAGCTGTAGGGGCATTAAAACAAGGCTCCCGGGTGGTCACAACTTAGCAAAACTAATACGGGTGGCCTCGAACGAAACAGCCCGACGCAACCTGAACACGCTCGGTCAAGCGACCTCACACGATGTGAAACGACATGCCCGACCGAACCATCCCACAAGGGAGAAAATGGCAGATGGACCACTCGAATGTGCACAAGGCACTCGGGTGGTCATAACTCAGCAAAATTGATACCGGCGCCCTTGAAAGAAACGACCGGACCCGACTGCACCTGGTCGGTCTACCTCACACAACGCGACATAGCGTGCCCGACCGAACGATGCCACAAGGGAGCAAATGGAAAATTGGCTGCTCGAACGTGCAGAAGGCACCCAGGTGGACACAACTTAACAAAATTGATACGGGCGTCCTCGAACAAAACGGCCCGACCTGAACGCTCATGGTCGGGTGACCTGACACAGCGTGACATGGCGTGCCCAAACAAATGATGCCACAAGGGAGAAAACAACAAACGGGCCACCCGAACGTGCACAAGGCACCCGGGCAGTGAAAACTTAGAAAAATTGATACGGGTGCCCTTGAACTAATCGACCCGACCAGAACGCACCCGGTCTGGCGCCCTCACACGGTGCGACACAGCGTGCCCGACCGAACAATTCCACAAGGGAGAAAACAGAAAATGTGCCACCCGAACATGCATAAGGCTCATTGGGAGTCACAACTTAGCAAAACTGATACAGGCGCCCTCGAACGAAACGGCCCGACCTAACCCGAATGCGCCTGAATAGGCGGCCTCACACGACATGACATGGTGCGCCCGACCGAATGATGCCATGAGGTAGAAAACGAAAAACGGGCCACCCAAACATGCAAAAGGAAAGAGGTCACAACTTATCAAAACTGATATGACCGCCCTCGAACCAAATGGTCTGACCCGACCCAAATGCACCTGGTCAGGTGAGATCACATGGCGTGACATGGCGCGCCCAACTGAAAAATGCCACAAGGGATCAAACAACAAACGGGCTGCCCAAATGTGCAAAAGGCACTCGGGTGGTCAAAATTTAGCAAAACTGATACAGGCGCCCCTCAAACGAAACGGCCCAACCCGACCCGAACGGGCCTGGTTAGGTGACCTCACACAGCGTGACATAGTGCGCCTGACCGAACGATGCCACAAGGGAGAAAATTACGAATGGGCCACTCGAACGTGCACAAGTCACCAGGGTGGTCACAACTTTGCAAAACTAATATGGGCGCTCTCGAATGAAATGGGTCAACTTGAATGCACCCGGTCTGGTAACCTCACATGGCACGACACAACACGCCTGAACGAATGATGCCACATTGGAGAAAACAACAAACGGGCCGCCCAAATGTACATAAGGCACCCGAGCGGTCACAACTCAACAAAGCTGATACGGGCACCCTCGAACAAATTGACCTGACCCAACCACGCCAAGTTGGGCTACCTCACATAGCGCGACACTGCGCACTCGGCCAAATGATGCCACAAGGGAGAAAACAGAAAATTGGCCGCCCGAGTGTGCCCAAGGCACCAGGGTGGTCACAACTTAACAAAACTGATATGAGCACCCTCGAACAAAACAACCTGACCCGAAGGCACCTGGTCGGGCAACCTCACACAGCGCGACATAGTGTGCCTGAATGAATGATGACACAAGGCACCCGGGCGGTCACAACATAACTAAGTTGATACGAGCACCCTCAAACAAAACGACCCGACCCAACCCTAATGCGCTCAGTTAGGCGACCTCACAGGACGCGACACGCCGCGCCCGACTAAACGATGCCACAAGGTAGCAAACGACAAACGGGTAGCTCGAACGTGCACAAGGAACTTGGGCGGTCACAACTTAGCAAAACTAATAGAGGCACCGTCGAACTAAATAGCCCAACCTGACCCAAACGTGCCTGGTTAGGCGACCTCACACGGCGTGACATGGCGCGCCCGAATGAACGATGCCACAAGGGAGCGAACGACAAACGGGCCACCCAAACATGTACAAGGCACCCGGGTAGTCACAAATTAGCAAAATTGATATGGGCGCCCTCGAATGAAACGGCCCAACCTAACCTGAACGCGCCCGTTCGAGCAACCTCACATGGCGTGACATGGCGCGCCGGACCGAATGATGCCACAATCGAGAAAAGGATAAATGGGTCGCCCGAACGTGCACAAGGGACTCGAGCCATCACAAATTAGAAAAACTGATACGAGCGCCCTTGAAAGAAACAGGCCGACGCAAACGTGCCCGGTTGGGCGACCTCACACAGTGCGACATGACGCAACCGACCGAACGATGCCACATGGGAGCAAATGCAAAACAGGCCACCTAAACGTGAACAAGGCACCCAGGCAGTCACAACTTACCAAAACTAATATGGACACCCTCAAACGAAATGGTCTGACCCGAACGCATCAAGTTGGGCGACCTCACACGAAGCGCCCAACTGAATGATGCCACAAGGGAGCAAACGGAAAATGGGCCGCTCGAACGTGCACAAGGCACCTGGGTGGTCACAATTCAACAAAATTGATATGGGTGCCCTCGAATGAAATGACCTGACTCGACCGTGCCTGTTCTAGCGACCTCACACAACGTGACACGGTTTGCCCGAATGAACAATGCCACAAGGGAGAAAACATCAAGCAGGCCAACTGAAGGCGCACAAGGTATCTGGGCGGTCACAACTTAGAAAAATTGATACGGGCGCCCTCAAACAAATCAGCCCAACCAGAACACGCCCTGTCAAGCGCCCTCACATGACGTGCCCGACGGAACGATTCCATATGGTAGAAAATGGCAAATGGGTCACTCGAACATGCAAAAGGCACCAAGGTGGTCACAACTTAGTAAAACTGATATGGCCGCCCTCAAACGAAACGGTCCAACCCGACCCAAATGCGCCCGGTTGCGCGAGATCACACAGCGTGACACGACGAGCCCCACTGAACAATGTGACAAGGGAGAAAATGGCAAACGAGCTGCCCAAACGTGCACAAGGCACTGGGGCGGTCAGAATTTAGCAAAACTAATACAGGCGCCCCCGAACGAAATGGCCCAACCTGACCCAAACGCGCCCGGTCAGGTGACCTCACACGGCGCGACACGGCACGCCTGACGAAATGATGCCACAAGGGAGTGAACGACAAATGGGCCACCCGAACTTGCAAAAGGCACTAGGGCAGTCACAACTTAGAAAAACTGATACGAGCACTCTTGAACGAAACGAGTCGACCCGAATGTGCCCGGTCGGGCGACCTCACATGGCGCGACACAACATTCCCGACCGAATGATGCCACATGTGAGAAAATGAAAAACAGGCCACTCAAGCGTGCAAAAGGCACTCGAGCAGTCACAACTCAGCAAAACTGATACGAGTGCCCTCCAACGAATCGACCTGACTGGACCGCACCCGGTTGGGCTACCTCACATAGCACGACACGATGCACTAGACCAAACAATGCAACAAGGGAGAAAACGGCAAATTTGCCACCCGAGCATGCCTAAGGCACCCGGGTGGTCACAACTTAACAAAACTAATACGACCGCCCTGGAATGAAACGGCGTGACTCGAACGCACCCGGTCGGGCAACCTCACACAACGTGACATAACATGCCTGAATGAACGATGCCACAAGGGAGAAAATGGAAAACGGGCCACCTGAACATGCACAAGGCATCCGGGCAGTCACAACATAGCAAAACTGATACGGGCACCCTCGAACGAAATGGCCCGACCCAACATGAATGCGCCTAGTCAGACGACCTCACACGACACCACACAGTGCACCTGATAGAACAATGCCATAAGGTAGCAAATGGAAAATGGGCAGCTCGAATGTGCACAAGGCACTTGGGCAGTCACAAGTTAGCAAAACTGATATAGGCGCCATCGAATGAAATGGCCCGTCCTGACCCAAACGCGCCTGGGCAGGCAACCTCACAAGGCACGACACGGCGTGCCCGACCGAATGATGCCACAAGGTAGAAAATGGAAAATGGGTAGCTTCAACGTGCAGAAGGCACTTGGGTGGTCACAATTAAGAAAAAATGATACAAGCGACATCGAACGAAATGGCCCGACCTGACCCAAACGGACCCAGTCAGGCGACCTCACACGGCGCAACATGGCGCGCTTGACCAAACAATGCCATAAGGGAGAAAATGGCAAGCGGGCCGCCCGAACATGCACAAGGCACCCTGGCAGTCACAACTTAGCAAAAATGATACGGGCACCCTCGAATGAAATGGCCCAACCCGACCCGAACGCACCCGATCGAGCGACCTCACACGGCGCGACACGACGCGCCTGACTGAATTGTGCCACAAGGGAGAAAATGAAAAACTGGCCACTCAAACATGCACAAGGCAACCAGGTGGTCACAACTTAGAAAATCTGATACGAGTGCTCTCGAATGAAACGGGCCGACGCGAACGTGCCCGGTAGGGTGACCTCACATGGTGCGACACGACACGCCCGACCGAATGATGTCACATGGGAGAAAACAAAAAACGGGCCACCCAAACATGTACAAGGCAACCGGGCAGTGACAACTTAGCAAAACTAATACGGGCACCCTCGAACGAAATGGTCTGACCTGAATGCGCCCAGTTGGGTGACCTCACACAGCGCGCCCGACCGAACGATGGCACAAGGGAGAAAACGACAAACGGGCCACTCGAACGTGCATAAGGCACTTGGGCAGTCACAACTCAGCAAAATTGATATGGGTGCCCTTGAACGAAAGAACCCGACTCGACCGCGCCCATTTTGGTGACCTCACACGGCGCGACACGGCGCACCTGACCGAACAATGCCACATGAGATAAAATGCCAAACTAGCCTCCCAAATGTACACAAGGCACTTGGGTGGTCATAACTTAGCAAAATTGATACATGCGCCCTCGAACAAAACAGTTCGACCCGGACGTGCTCGGTTGGGTGACCTCACACGGTGCGACATGGCGTGCCCGACCAAACGATGCCACAAGGAAGAAAATGGAAAATGGGCCACTCGAATGTGCACAAGGCACCTCGGCGGTCAAAACTTAGCAAAACTAATGTGGGCGCCCTCGAATGAAAAAACCCGACCCGAACGCGCCCAGTCAGGCGACCTCACACGGTGCAACACGACGCGCCCCACTGAACGATACCACATGGGAGAAAATAGAAAACAGGAGGCCCAAAAATATGCTTATCATGTTTTTGTTTCCACAAAATATTTCACCCAAGATTAGCTCTTTTGGAAATACACTTTTGGTTTTGGTTTCTATTTCAATGCATCCTCTACTTCTTATTTCAATGAGTGGCTTATTTATTCTAGAGCATATTATTATATGGTTAAGCATAAATGCAATTTTATTGCTTGTAATGATTGTAACACCAATTTTTTTTGTTTTTTATTTTTTTATTTTTTCTATTGTTGGTGATGTAGGGTCTATAACAACTAAGGAATATAACATACATTTCAATAATGTATTATGTGTTCCAAGTCTTTTTTGCAACCTTTAATTAAAATATCAAATCGGTCATTCAAGTAAAGATAGAATAGTAGAGTTTTCATTTCACCAAGTTGTAATCAAGGATTTAAAATATCCCAAGAATGTCCTAGCCTTTGGAATAATATACCAAAATGTGCAAGTTTTCATGTATAAGTGTAATGTAAATTTTTTGATGTATAAGCATGTTTTCCAAAAAAAAAATAACACTATCCAATAATGTAATACTCATTATATCCAAATAAATCATATTTATATAAACAAAATGTTAAATAATATAATGTTTTCATATTCAAATGTTGAACAAAGTAATACTTTATATGTCCACGCATGTAATTGTTTTTCATGTCCAAGTTTGTTGTCCAACCAAACAAATGTTTTCATATTAAAATGATGTGTTGTTTAAACATCGGTCTTGCGACACTTGGGAGAAACTGTCGGAAAAGTGACATTTCTCATATAGAAATTAGTCTTGCGACGTTTGGCTTCACAACATCGTAAGACCAACGTATATATGAGAAACGTCACGTTTCTGACGGTTTCTCCCAAGAGTCGCATAACCGACAAATGTGTAGGCGATGTCGCAACTATGACGTTTCGTCCCATAGATGTTTTAATACCGAAAAAATGTTTAGAACGTCGCAATTACGACAACAAACATAAACGTCACAAAAGCGACGATATCCCTAAACATTGGTTTAGCGACGGTTTGTGGTGGGATTTGAAAAATTGATAGAAATTGGGGAAATTTCCGACATTATGACAAAAGTGTCAGAACTAAAGTGTCAGAATTTCCGCCAAATGTACTAGTGACAAGACCTGTGGAGCTAAAGTCTATGGGCTTGAGTATCACCTTCCCACCTTCAAACAATACCTCAAGCCCCTTCTCCTTGATCAGTGAGACAAACAAAATGTTATATATGAGTAATGGTACAAAGTACATCCTGAACTCACATCAACTAGCGTGAGTCCATCCCAAATGACACGACACCTGATCCTTTATTCTCTTTTCGACTCTTGTCTCCCACCACCATGTGCAACTTTGAGTCCCACTCATCTATAGTCTCAAATACATCTTGCTAACCTACGGTGTGCTTCAACACACCATTGTTCACTTACCATGCAACGTCGTTGACGATAACCTTAGGGAAATGAGAGATAAAAGAAAAATAGTCACTCTCTAATACCTTGGATAGGTCATCAATCTTGGTAGAAGTGGAAACACCTCCAACCTACTCCTATTTATTCTCATTATCTCCTTGCTTCTTCCTTAGACACTTGGTTGAATAATTACCATATTCATCATAGTTGAAACACTTAATCTTGCTCAAGTAATTTTTTTTCTATCCCTTCATTCTTGCTACAAGAGCCATGTCATGATCAAAAGCCTTGTTGTTCAGATGAAGATCCTCGTATCACAACTCTTCCTGAACGAATTCATGAGACAACTTGTTCTAGTATGGCAGGTTGTCCCTGGCAACAATCCCTTTGATGAACAACTTCCACATTGGAATAAACCCCTTCAAATAAATCATCACCATCGAAAAATATAAACAGTCCCACCAATCATGGCAACCTCATCTCAAACCTGAGACAATCTCGTTAGATATGAAATCACCCCTTCACCCTGTATGATCTTGGTGACCTTTAAATTATCCTTTAATACCAATATTCAGTTCTCATTCTTATTCTTGAACAAATCGTGAAGATATTTCCACATCTCATGGGGAAAATTCTTCCCAGACACATGAGGTATTAGAGGATCCTTGAAACCCTTTAGGATGATCAACTTGGCCCTCATATCCATCACTTCATACACTTCTAGCTCCTTAGGGTCACTCGACTTCTTGACATATTTCTCGGCAAAGTACCAAATCTTGTTCACCACAAGAACCAACTTAATCCTTTCCTTCAAAGGATTATAGGCAGAAAACCGTTCCAACCAATCCTCATATCGTGGAGAAACTGACAAATTCGACATTGGGGTGAGCCTTTCAATAATCATGTGACCAACTCCCTCTAAATCTCTATTCCTTGTGCACACTCTGATTCGTTGGCCCTTGAAAGTAGCTCCGAAACCATGTTTTTTTTTCACGACACACGAATGTATATTAGGGTCTTATAATCTCTAAAACTACTGATCCAAACTAATTTTCATAGTATAATATAAACAACATTAAAACAACTAATGCACAGAATATATATATTTTTTATAAATTTTAACAACCCAACTTCTTTATATTAAAAAACTGCAACACAACTATCTAGGGCTCCCATACTAGGGGTAATGGTCCTCTTACATCCACTAATAAAAGAATACAAACTAGAGCTTGTTGTCAACAACTATGACAACCAAATTTCCCTAAATAAGATACAATATAACGTCTTAGATGATGTAGTCAACTTCACAAATTCCCTTGGTAGTATCATGAACATATATGCTATTCCTTCTGCTCCCAATTTGGAACACTTCTTCTATCAATAGTCCTACTCCTTAGGTCACTAAACACGACTCACCAATCTATTGTCTAGCTGATCATTTGCTCATCAATGAATCAACACATAGGAACTCTTGTTGAGTTGTTCATAACTCCACTTGTGAACAACTTTATTTTTTCCATTGTCTCTCCTCAAATCCTTTGGGACTTCCTCCCTCCATTTCCTTCTTGCGATGCTCTAATGAAGACAAATTTTGAGCTGAAAGGATGCAACCTATCAATGCAACATGTCCTTATCCAACTATGAACTTGGGTGGGTCAAAATTCTCCCTTTGACCTTCTTTCATTCTTCAAATATCAGTAATTGAGCTCTCCAAACTCCACTCTCCTTACAACTATTAATTTCCTTATTTCCAACTGATCTAGGGATACATTGGGAACCTAATTTCTACCCTCCAATAGCCTTAATATAACCAACAATAATTTTTCCAAAGTGGACTCTATCGACTAGCAACAAATCAAACTTATACACATCAAAAACATACCTTTTTCTCACTGTTATAGGTTTGTGCCTTCTGTTGTAGATTTCAGCATGGTTAGGTTTTATATCAATCCACATCATCTCCTTTTTCTGCTCCTAAGAACATTACTCCAGATGTGTCTTCCTTCCTCCTTGGCTCCTCTTCCCTTCATTGGATACTTGGATCCTTAGAAAACAAGTCGTCCACCTCAGGAAAGTCTGCAAGCCAAAAATAATTCTTTCCAAAAAAAAACCAACCTAGAACTATTCGAAATAACTTTCCCTTACTTTTGATATAATCGACCCTCAAGGAAGTCATAAGAAGCACTAGATCACATGATCCTCTTCTTTGCTTAATTTTCTCCTGATCTACAACTTATTTTAAATGTGTATCCTATGAATTTTTTCACTTTGGATGTTTTCTTCTAGCCTCAATGTCACCTTCTTTTATATGCTTTTCTTGGGTCTCAAGGATTAGCCCTTCGGGTAAACTTGCAGTCTAGGCCTGACCAGCTTGTTCTTTGTGCCACATAGCCACTTAAAACATACAAAAATATTTTCTCCATTTTGATAAGTGTTATCATGGTACTTTAAGTTTCCCCTTTGTCCTTTAATGGTTCTCCTTCATCTCCATGTGCCAAGTCATCAAAATCCTCCTGGTTTTTGGCCCAAATCCTTTGGGTGAAAAACCCCCAACCTTTGGTTCATAGCCCCCAAGACAATTTTTGGTGCTAATTCTTCCACAACCCTAAACCCCAGGGTTTGGAGTTCCTCCCAAGATACAAATCTCAACATGATCACCCCACTTGTCATGCATCAAAAGGGAATATCTGAGGGCCCTAAGCCCGCCTCTTGTTTAACATGCAGTGTCTATATCTGAGGGCACTAAGCCCACCACTTGTTGCCCATGCAATGCCTAGATCTAAGGGCCCTTAACCCACCACATTTCGCCCATGCAAAACCTAGATCCAAGGGAAAATTTTCATCCTTAAGGTGACCAGATCTGATGAACTTAGCAAAGCCACTTATTTTACATCAAGTGCTTATATTTGTCACACCTAGGAAGAACACTTATAATCCATCGATTTCCCATATAAGAGGGACCTGGGAAGGCTATTTTTCATCCATCAACCAGCAAGATTAGAGGAGCCTAAGATGACTTCTTGTCACACATAGAATGGCCTCATCGAAGGGGCCTGAGCCTACCACTTGTATTCCATGGAACACTAGACTAGAGGGACGTCAACCCACCACTTATTATCCATTTATAGCATAGATTCATGGGCCCTCCACCCACCAATTTTCATCCATCTGAAAAACATATTTGAGGGCCTTCAATCTACCACTTGTCATCCAATGAGTGCCCAGATCTTAAGGACCTAGAAATACCAATTTTCATCCATTGAGAACCCAAGTCATAGGACATGAGAAAGTCACTTGTCATCCATCAAGAACACATGTCAGAGAGACTTGGGCAGGCCACTTTTGATGAATTGAGCTCTCACATCAGAGGGCCTTGGGAAGACCACTTGTGACATATCCAATGACCTTATAGAAGGGACATGAGCCTACCACTTCTCCTCCATTTATAGCCTAGAACTATCACTGATATACCAATTACAAGGTTGTATTTCTTTAGGTCATGGTTCCCTAGGTCACAATTGCAGCGGTTACAGTTCCAAAAGTCAATTGCAAAAACTAAGGGACTATGACTCCAACACTTGGAACCGTGACCTAGGGAACTATGATGTCAATAATTGTGACGTGAATAGTGACTGATGTAAATATTTGTGGGTGCAAGAGAACCACAAAATATGTGTTACAACTGCCAAAAATGTATGTTTTACCTACCCAGAATGTCTACTACAGCTATTTAAAATTTCCATAAAAAGTGAACAACTATTGGGATGGATCCAAACTCCATATCATGCAACCCCATTGGAACAAATAAAATGTTCTTGTTAAAGCTCCAAAATTTAAAAAAAAATCTTTACAAAAAGACATAAGCCAAAATACCTATGAAAACAAAGAAAATTAAAAATAATGCTCATCGATCAAGATTATACTTCCTATGCTACAATAAAATAAGAAGAAAATATGTTGTGTATTCAAAGATTCAATTACACCAGGTAAGTATCTAAGGGAATGCGTGAAATATTCCCTTGTGTCTGGTTATGAACAAAAACAAATAGACATCAAATATCATCTACATATATGCAAGAACCTGAAAAAATATGAAGATCACATCATGAATTGCATGCCAAATCAATTATTTGCTGAATAGGTTTGTTATAAATGTGATCTTTAGGAAAATAATATAACCTACCATCCTAAAAAATATCAAACCTAGATCTTGCGAAACGCCTCTCCAAACATTGATTAGACAACCCCCATGATTTTTCAATATTTATAACACAAAGATCATTATATAAGGTTGGAAAATTCTCCAACTCTCAACATATGTGTATGTTATCCCAAACACAATTTAGCTCTGAAAATATTTCCCTTTCTCAATTTTAGGTGCCCAATGAGGGCGAATGTTTTTAAAATCGACTACTTTGAACTGGTAACTAGTCAAACCGACTAGTTGGACATGCATGAGTAACGAACCAGTAGAGAAATTGGACTGGAGGACCAGCTTGTACTATTTACGTACCAAATCAACCAATTGGGTACGTAATCGGTACAAACCAACCGTAGTTTTCCAGTTAGATTCCTAGAGAGGTTTGTAAATATCATGATTTTTGTTATTCTAAACAGTGTTAGATCTGACCTTTGTTTAAGGATTTCTCATGGCTAAATAAGGATTTTGGGTGTTTAATATGTTTATATATTCTTAGATACCTTTTCCAAAAAAAATCACCTTTTATTAAAACATTGTTTGTATTATCCCTAGTAGAAATACATCTAGTTTAGCAAGTTTATACTTTTTTAAGATATAACATGGAATATAAATGGACTAAAAAATTGCATGACAAGTTCACGCGTTCAATCTGAGCATGAATATGTGAAATACAAAACAAACTCTCCATTTTTATATAACAAACTCAAAGAAATGTGTCTTTACGATTAATTATTGTGTTAAACTCTCTAGTTTAACTTGTATAACAATTATAATATCTTATTTTGTATATCTGGTAGATGACTTGTTCTGATGAGCATGAGCATATAGGATACAAGGGAGAGTGTCCATCATTATAAAATAATTCAATTACAATGCTTTGAATTATTGTAATATTTGGCATATGATGAAGAACGTCTTATGTGAATTAAAATATGATTTAGATGAATGATCACGTGAGCATTAGCGCATAAATTGCAAAAATTTTATATTAGATTTTTACAATTGGTTTGGGTTGCATAGTCCAAATGATATTATATTTTGTAGTGCTGAATTGAGTTATCAAGTCAAGATTGTACGTAATATTATTAGATTTAAACTGAAGTAGGGTTAGATAAAAATGGATATTTCATTTCTTCAAAGGGAAATTAAAGTTAATATTTTAATATTAATCAACATATTCAATTTATAAATACATTTCAAACTTTAATCATATGAAAAACTAAAATTTATTGCTAATTGAAAAATTTTTGATATAAGCAAATGAAAAGTATTGATAATAAGGCATTAAAATGACATGATGGTATTTTGAATAGATGAATCCCTAAATTATGATGTTTAGACTATTATATGATTTATTGTTTTTCATTTATCAAAATATTGAAACAATGAATTGTTGAATTGCAAATGTTCCAAGTGCATGAATTCCATTACTCTCTAGCAATGGCTTGTCCCCAAATCTACTGCGATTTTTTATTTTAATTCGGTTTAGTTTTCTAATATCGATAACATGGTTTGTAGAAAAAATATGAAACTTGCTTGAGCTATGCCAATGTATCTATGGTATGACTTTTATTATTGAAAATATTTTTTCCCACACACCTGGAATAAATTGATTAAAAATAATTTTCAAACTTTGAGGTTGTATTAATGTCACTCACATTCAACATATGTAATAATGAAAAAAAAAAAAAAAGACTCCCAATATTTGAATTAAAAATATTAATATAATTGCATGCACAAAATCAACATTTAAAATTAAATAACCTTTCATTTATGTCATTTACTAAACTCAGCACACATATTATTTAGCTAGTTGATTACAATTAAAAAGTGAATAGAGAAAATATAAGGAAAAGAAATTACATGTTATGAAATAGCCTATTCCTAATACTAAGAAATTGTATCAAATAATAGAAATTATCTTTTATAAATTATTATTATTATCCAATTTTAAGATGATGGCCAGGCCAAATACCAAATTAGTGTATAAAACCCTTTGTTTCTTGGAGACCTACTTCAGGGCATTTATTTAAATATTTATGAGGACATATACATACTCTACTCCTCTATGTTTGAAATAGAAAAAAGATAATTTATTTGTTCTAGTAACCTTAAAATACATAAATACCAATTCTTTATTTACCCTAATTAAAAAAATTAACAAATAAAAACACCAACCAGCTTAATAAATATGCCAATATTATTATGTTATTATTTTTAACATTAAATATTATATTGATGTTTTTATATTATATTAGTGCGTTCCATCCAAGCTACAAGTTAGCGGACACCAGCAAAGAATCTTCATATGATGAAAGGATCTCAGAATGTTTACATGAGAAAAGAGAACAATTGGCGAAGGCAGCTTCACTTTTTGAAATAAATATTTAAAATAATAAATTAAATACTAAATTCGTATTAAAATTGGAGACATATAGATTAGAATTTTTTTTTTTGAAAATTAAAATAAAATAAAAAGAAAAAAAATATAGATAGATGTTTTTGGGATTAATTATATTGTTATGATTTAAGTTAAGTTGTGAATGAATTCATGTGGTCATCTTAATCAATTTAGTTTTTTAATTTTATTTTGAGGATGAATCACATTAATTGGTTAGAAATTTAGACTAAATCCTAACAATGTAATTAATTCAGAAAAAATCTGTCTAATTTAACTTATAAATCACAAAAGTGTTAAATCAAACATAAAAATATATATTTTTTTATAATTAAAATTATATAAATCACTAAAGTGTTAAATCTAACATAAAAGTATATAATTTTTTATAATTAAAATTATTTATATTGTTTGTTCAAATCTCAGGTTCGATATTTGATAGAAAAACTTCATTTAATAACCGGCCTTTCATAGACATTTTGAGGGTTAATAACTGGCTCAGAAGTCTGCCCGGAAAGCCAAGTTTGACATATTAGTGATTTTGCTTAAAACTCAATCTGGAGCATGCAGTTACAGAAAGCTCAGAGTAAAAAATTTGTTACAAAATTTAGAAAGATTGACGAGCAAGAAGATTGAAGGTCTCTGCCACGCCTTTTGCAACCTTAGGCTTCTGCATGGAAACTCAACGGGGCCATGAAAAAGTAAATGTCGAAGCCAATCTCCCCACTAGTAAATCATCATTAAATTGAATTTCGACTGGATGATAAAATTGGCGGTCCAATCCAACAGTGTCATACCCTATCATACCAAATCTGCAAGCAATACATATAGGGTGCAACAGAAAACAGAGATGTTCATTGCCAACCATTGGATAAGTTCTTCGGCCGCTAACTGCTGTTCGTTTTCGGGGGAGAAGTTATGCGGCAGATAAACGGAACAACAGAAATCTATCCGTATCCTCTCAGCCTTTGAATGAACAACAGAAATCTCTCCGTCTACTTACTGAAGCTCTGCTGCTCCCCATCTCTGGATTTTGCAGCATCTTTTCCTTCGAGGTGCTGTTTTTTTTCTGTCGATTGTCGGGCTTTTAGGTTCCTGCAAAAGGGCGAAGTTAATGTGTTTATTGTTTACTGTATACTGTTTTCTATTGCATTGAATCATTATTGCTTGCAGTTCTGCCTTTAGTGTTGCCTGGGACCTCTAATCTTATAATCGAAATCGAAATTCAAATTTAATCGTAATTTAATCTAAGTTGCAGGGATCGAAATTCAAATTTAATCGTAATTTAACAGATTGTTTGATCTCAGTTACAGGGAATTTCGGACTCTTCATGCCCGAAAGCAATGGCTTCCCACGTTGCTGGATACTCTCGCATGCTGGATACTCTCGTATGGGCCGCAAGAGAGACCTGAGGTTCATTGTTTACTGTATACTGTTTTCTATTGCATTGAATCTTTATTGCTTCTAGCGTTGCCTTTAGTGTTGCCTGCGACCTCTAATCTTATAATCGAAATCGAAATCGAAATTCAAATTTAATCGTAATTTAAGTTGCAGGGATCGAAATTCAAATTTAATCGCAATTTAACAGACTCTTTGATCTCAGCTACAGGGAATTTCGGACTCTTCAAGCCCGAAAGCAATGGCTTCCCACGTTGCTGGAGACTTTCGCATGGGCCGCAAGAGAGAGCTCAAATTCACTCTCGAGGCTTGCTGGGATGGCAAGATCTCTGCTGCTGTTCTTGTTCTTCGATCTAGAAGCCAGGGAACTAAGGGCTTCGATCTAGAAGCAGATGGTAGCTGACGGAGTGAAATTGATGGAGTTGTTTACTGACCCAACATAGTAGAGACAGCAGTACAGCTGTTTTTTTTTTCCTGTCCGATTGGTTAATTTTTTTTTTTTTAAATTAAGTACTTGAAGTATTTAAATTATATTTTTCGGGTGGAAATTGATTCTAGCAACATCAAAAATTCTTTCACTCAAATTATTGAAATTTAACTAATATAATCTAGATTTTTAACTACTATAATCTAGTTTTTTAAAAATCTTTCACTGGTTACCCGTTGACATTCATTTAAGAACATAATTGAGCAGAGGAAACATAATTTGAAGAAAACTCAAATTACCATTACACATCAGTTTGCGGTGAGAGCTGGACAAGTACATATTCAGGCACAACTACTGCAACATGGAATCAATTGACTGGTTCCCCGCTGACTTTCATTTAAGATCATAATCGAGCAGAGGAAAAAACTCGAATTACCATTACACATCAGGTTTGCGGTCAGAGCTGTATTAAAACAAAACACAACACAACATACACAGAATCCTCAGACAAAGCTCACAAAAATACTTGATCATAACTTCATGATTGCATTACATTTTTATATCATAGTGCACTGAGCTAATCTCCCTGAATAGGAGGCAACAAACCTAAATAGGTGGAACTAAATTCTAAATAAATTCTCTTGTTCAAGAACTCAACAAAACCAAATCTATTTTTACATTAACCTAGATTATTCTCACATCCTCCCTTAACGGAGAAATGGATTTTCTACAACACCTAATTTACTTCTAAAAACTTCAAACTTGATTTTACCAAGAGGCTTAGTAAAAATATCAGCCATATTATCCTTGGTATTACAAAATATTAAATCAATTTCATTAGAATCAATCTTCTTACGTACAAAGTGGTATTGCAGCTCAACGTGTTTTGTTGTGGCATGGTATATTGGATTATGTGCTAATTTGATAGCACTTTGATTATCACGATTGATGCATGTTGAACCACTTTGCGCTTTTTCAAGATCTGCAAGAATTCTCCGCAACCAAAGAGCTTCACAGGAGGCATTGGTCAAAGCTTTGTACTCAGATTTTGTTGACGATAAAGAAACAGTTGGCTATTTCTTACTACTCCATGACACAAACGTTGATCCTATATGAAATGCATAGCTAGAGGTAGATCGTCTGTCATCTGGATTTCCTGCCCAATCTAAATCAAAAAAACCTGTGAGTGCAACATTAGATTCATCAGTATACATAATACCTAAATTGACTGTTCCTTTTAAGTACCAAAGAACTTTCTTTGCAGCATTCCAGTGATGTCTTGAAGGCTTAGCCATGAATTGACTAAGGATACTCACTGAGTATGCAATGTCTCATCTCCTAGTGGTGAGATAGTTCAGACCTCCCACCAACTAACGATATAATTTTCCATCTGCCTCTTTAGTTCCATCTTCTCTATACAACTTTGCATTCTGTTCTAAGGGAGTTGACATAGCTTTGCAATCATTCATATTGAACTTTTTAAGAATTTCCTTTGTGTATTTGCTTTGAGTGATCAGTGTTTTACCAAGCTCTCTCCATACCTCAATTCCTAAACAGTAATGCAATTCACCGAGATCTTTCATTTCAAATTCCTGCGACAACTGAATTTTAATTTCTTCAATTAACTTGTAAGCACTGCCTGTGATAATGAGATCATCCACATATAAAGATATTAAAGCAAAATTTCCTTCTTCATCTTTCTTAATATACAAGTTAGGATCATTTTTTCTTTTCACAAACCCATTCTGAAGAAAGAATGTATCAATCTTTACATACCATGATCTCAGTGCGTGCTTCAAACCATAGAAGGTTTTTCTTAACATGCAGACTAGATGCTCTTGCCCCTGTTTGATAAACCCTTCAGGTTGAACTAGATAAACTTCTTCATTTAAATCACCATTCAGAAAAGCAGATTTGACATCCAATTGATGTATATTCCAATTATGTTTTGTAGCTTAGGCAATCAGTAATCTAATTGTATTCAATTTAGCTACTGGTGCAAAAGTATCTTGATAATCAATTCCCTCCTATGGAGCATATTATTTTCCAACTAATCTCGCTTTAAATTTATCAATGCTACCATCTGCTTTAAATTTAGATTTATACAACCATTTGCTTCCAATTGGAACTTTGTTTTCAGGGAGTTCAACTAATTCCCATGTTCTATTTTTCATAAGAGAGGCATATTCATCATTCATAGCATTTCTCCATTGTTCATGATCTTTAGCTTGTTCATAATCAACTGGTTCTACAACATTCATGATATTAGACATCAAGGCATAATCTTTATACATTGCAAGAATTTGGGTTGGTCGGGTTGAAATTATTGGTGCTACAATACCTGTTGGAGTTCCATCCATGATTCTTTGGCTTTGAGGTGAATCTTCCTCTTGTGATGAATCACTGCTGTTGGATGTGCTCATGCTACTCTCATTTCGATCTTGAACCTGTACCTGTACCTATTCCTATTCCTGTGTAACCAAAGTATCAAGTTTCACATGATCATCATTAGATATATGCCATGCATCATTCTTTGTATCACTTTTATCAGCATTCTCATGAAACACCACATCTCGACTTGCAAATAGTTTATGTGAATTGGGATCAAACAATTTATATGCTTTCTGATCTATACAATACCCAATAAAAACACACTTGATTGACTTTGCATCAATCTTTCTTCTATTAGCCTTAGGAAAATGTGCAAAGGCAGTACATCCAAAGACTCTTAAATGACTGACATCAGGTTTATAACCATGAAGAACATCAAAAGGAGTTTGAAAAGCTAATTTCTTAGTGGGACTTCGATTCTTCAAATAAACGGCAGTATTAATGGCTTCTGCCAAGAAACCATTAGAAAGGCTTTTACCTTGAAGCATACTGCGAGCACACTCCACTAGTTTTCTATTCCATATTTCAGCAACACCATTTTGCTCATCGGTATGAGGTACTGTGAACTACTGTTGGAATCCATGAAATTTACAATAGATGTTAAGTGCGCCTCACTTATATTCACCCCCTTTATCAGATTTGAGTATTTTAATGTACTTTCTTGTTGTTTTTCAATAATAGTTTAGAACTCTTTAAAATATTCAAATATATCACTTTTCCTTCAAATGAAATAGACCCAGGTATACTTAGATCTATCATCAATAAAAATAACAAAGTAGGAAGCACCACCAGGAGACCTAGTTTGCATAGGTCCACATACATCAGTGTGAATTAATTCAAGTATTTCATATTGTTGTTTCTCGGTATGAATGGGAAACTCCTCTCTATGCTGCTTGCCAAGTGCACAAGCTTCACATGGTACATGTTCACACTTCATAACAGGAGGACCTTCAACCATTGATATTCTTTGCAACAATGATAAATCATTGTAATTTAGGTGCCCATACCTGTGATGCCATAACTCTGCTATCGATGTCACTTTGGATGTCAATGCAACATGACACTTCATCATCATATCCAATTTATACAATCCTCCAACCCTGGTGCCTATGGAAACAACCTTGTAGTGGTCCTAAACATCTTTCACAATACGCCCCATTTTATGAAATTCCACTTTTAAATTATTATCAGTGATAGCGGAAACATATATCAAATTCTTTTTTATAGCAAGAACATGCATCACATCATGAATCTGTCTCATTTTTCAATTAGGTAAGTACACAGTTATTATGCCATAGCCTTGGACTTTACGTGACCTGTTATCTCCTAGGTAAATGTGTGTGCCATCAGTTTTCTCATAATATTTATCATACCAGTCTTTATTACAAGTCATATGTGCCGATGCGCTAGAGTCTATGAACCAATCATTCTCATCATCAGTTTCATCAGACAATGCAGCATCAGAAAGAAACAACTTAAGATTTTTAAATCCATCAGTAACTGAAGTGTCTCTATTTATGAAATTTCCATTATGCTTTCTATGTCTTTGATTTGATTCGTGATTCTTTCTTCTATAGAAATCTTTAGCTAGATATCTAGGTTTTCCACAATAATTACATTCAATGTTTCTCTTAACATAAGAATTAGGAGGTGTCATACCTTTCTTCTTTGCTTGAAAATGGCCTTTATTCCTATCCCATGGTCTCCCTCGGAATGATATTTTACCTCTTGCAGTCAATGCCAAATCAGAACCATTTGATTCCAGTTCAAAAATTTTCATTCTCCCTTCTTCTTGAAGAAGAATTCTAGCCAATTCATCAAATGTAGGAGGCATTGGTCTAGCTGAGCGTGCTAAAATGGAAGCCAACAACAAGCCAAGGCAGCTTGCGGATGTGATGTGCAGCATTGATTTTCTCTTCAAATTTGTTTTAAGAAACTGACACGACTCTCATTAGGAAATGTTTTGCTCCACACATGGACCAACTCTCCACCACGAGGATCTACATGCAGGTCATAGCTGGAGACAGTACCTCTACCTATTATAATCGTGCATGAGATGGATTTTCTATGGAGGCTTGGTAACGATTGGGCAGAGTGGCAATGATGCACAGTTGTGCAGCCTTCAAAATGCACAATTTAAAAACACACAACACACAGCAAATCGAGCTCTATCAATTCAGAAATTAAGACTCAACATGTCTTCCTTACGCACGACGCAACACTCAAATAGCGTAGTGCTCTGATACCATAGTAAAACAAAATACAACACAACACACATAGAATCGTGAGACAAAGCTCACAAAAATACTTGATCATAACTTCATGATTGCATTACATTTTTATAGCATAGTGCACTCACCTAATCTCCCTGAATAGGAGGCAACAAACCTAAATAGGTGTAACTAAATTCTAAATAAAATCTCTCGTTCAACAACTCAAAACCAAATCTATTTCTGCATTAACCTAGATTATTCTCACAACCTGAATAAGTACATCTCACATATGTGATAAATGCAATGCAAATAAATAATAATTAGATCGAAAACTTGGACCTTGGATGACATGTCATGAGACATGTCAAAAGTTCTAAACAGTATTGCCATGCTTTATAATAATTTAAAACAATCAAAACAATGTTTCATTACAAGTTTACAGTATTTAACAAGAAATGGTGATGGAATTGGGCTTTTTGTTATGGAATTTGGAATCTTGTAAATGTTTTACTTAAAAGAATATAAAGTCAGAAACCTGGATTTGAGATGGAGCTTCCCGTTAAATAACAAAATTCTAAATTCCTTTTTACATAATAGTCAAATGAAAATATCGAAATATTTTTATTGAAATTTAATATTTGGATCATAAACTTTTTATGAAATACTTATAAAAGACTATCTTAAATCTGGATGAGAAGAATTTAGAGCATAGACAAAAAAAAAAAAAAAAATAGTGAAATAAAATGAAATATTATATCCAAATTTAATATTGGATCATAAACTCTCTATGAAATATTTATAAAGGATTATCTGAAATCTCGATATGAAGAAATCACAGCATAGATAAAAAAAAACAAAGAGTGAAATAAAATGTATTTTGGATCTTGGATATATGGACTATAATGAATCTTAGTTTCTCATTATCAAATTAAAAAAAATATTATACCATAATATCTCAAGTTTAGATGTCTATTTTTTTTATGAATTACTTATATTATATTACTCCAAATTTAGATGAGAATCATTTGGAGTATAGATAAAAGAAAATTGTGAAATAAAATATATCTAGATCTTGCATACATACATCATAAAGAAATTTAGTTTCTCAAAATGAAATGAAGATTAATACATTGATAAGAAAGAAAAAAATTTGAAAGAGAAAACTAAAACTAGCACATCAAATTAAAAATTTGACTTTAAAAACAAATAGAATTTGAGTTTAAAAACAAAAACATATAATGGGAATTATAAAAAATCAATGAAAATAAATCATAAAATTTCTTTCATACTATCCAAGGTAATGATAAAAATAGATAAAATAAGAAAAGTCCGCAAAAATTTATGAGAATATCATGAATAGAGTTGTAGAAACCTCTACATGAAGTCTTCAAGTACAAATTATTATTTTCCTTCCACTAACATTTCGATTAAAAGTAATATCTAAATAGTTTATTTGGATGAGTTATATTCATAGAAATATCTAATCAATTTATTTGGATCGGTTATATTCATATTTACAAAGGAACAAAACTGGAGTGCAAATCTTCTTTCAAAAAGACTTCAACCACTTGGGCATTATATTTTTTTTTACAAAAATACAAGTTATCCATATGGTGGTATCCCAAGAGTTTGCATTAAATGAAAGTACTGGGGACTATTAAGTCTAATTTTTATTTACTTATTAAATAATATAATAAAGAAGGACTTCAACTACTTTGGGTATTATGTTTTAAAAAAAATAGAAGTTATCCATATGTTTTATTTGCTTATTAAATAATATATTAAAGAAGCATTTCAACTACTTTGGGCATTATGTTTTTTGAAAAAAATACAAGTTATGCATATGGTGGTATTCCAAGAATTTGCATTAAACAAAAGTATTGGGGACTATTAAGTTTAAGTTTTATTTATTTATTAAATAATATATTTGATGTAATGAACTTTACAAATTTTTTCGGATGTACTACTAGAGGGAAATATTTTAAAGAAATATATCTCTAGGTGATCCTTTCTAGACTGCATGTACTATTTTATGTAGATGTACTATTGTAGGGAAAGGTTATGAATGAATCTATCTCTAGATGATTTTTTTGGACTATGCCTAAAGCACCTTTGTATTCTATTTTTGCTTATATATAATTAAAATACATTTTTTTTCTTAGAAAAAAACAAGTAACCATTATAATTTAATAATGAAGTTTATAAGTTCAAAAAGATGAATGAAAAAAAATAGGAAAAAATATATCTTGTGAGATGGAAATATTACATAAAGAGGGGAAGGGCAATGTAGTTCACAACATACTTTCACAAAAGGAGGTAACGTTAATAATATATAAAATATAAATGTTGTGAGACATGTAGGTTATTTCAAAACTTACCACAATGCATGACAAAATTTTGATTGCAAAGGAATGGGTAAGGAAATGATCTTAATAGTCATGCTACCTAGTTAGTAGAAGGAGACAACATATTTTTTCATAAATATGTGAACCAAAAGGAATCTATTAATACTATCTAGGAGATTTCTCATGGGGCTCATTCATGAGTCTCCTCATCCAAGGATAAATATTATGAACATAAGGATTTTTTTCAATCTACATTTAAACAACTTGATTGACGCAGGACCAACCCTGCAAATACCCATGATCCCCAACAATCATGCACCTAAAACATCCGCTTCCAACTATTGATCAATTTAACTTCAATACACAGCAAATTCATACTTAAGCTCGCGGAAGTTTGTTTCATCTGGTTATAATCTCATGATTTATAAAAAAACCATGCTTGGAATCATACTCAACTTCATAAACTCAAATACTATTAATCAGAACCAATTCCAAGACAACAAAGCTTTTCCATAAAACTTCATGCCGAAGTTCACCACTTCAAATGTCAAGATTTTAACAAATCGACTTTCATCAGCAATCCATAATGTTAGCCTCATCATATATTCTCGGTCTCTGGATGAAAAATACCCATCTCATTTACTGTAAATATGGATCTGGCCATGCACTTACCTCTGTGAACATCGTACACAATCAATAAGGCGCCTTCTCTTTGCGCAGCTTTGATCAACACTTTCACTCTTCAGCAGCAACTTTTATCATGGCAATTATACAATACAGAGGTTCTGAATAAATCTTAATGATAATGTGAGTGCAAATATAAATTTCAATCATAATTCTAATCCATGCGCTTATGCCTCTCCATGTTTCATTCTTAACAAACCATGCCTCATAACAAGATTCCGCTCTTGAACTTTATAAGCGCACTTTACCCATGACAATTCATATAAAAACTTAGGATTCCAACATTCGGGTTTTAATACCATTTCAATTCAACATTTAAACACTCAATGCATCAATACACTATTGAATCCACATCTTTTTACACCATTTAATCAAATCGATCTCAAAGGAACAGTGCCATGTTCAGATTCACTGACTGTCGTTTTCAACATCTGATTGTTTTGTCTCAATACCGGCATTTCTGATTTATCCATTGATTCATCCTGACACTGCATATAAACTGGGAAAATTAACACAATTATGTTTCAATTTGTAACAATCACAAAAAAAAACGTACCTTCAATCGATTGATTCAAAAATTCTGGCTTTGACTATCAGCTTCTACACAGTTTCCGTCAATCAAACACCACGAAGGGAACGAATTTTGAATCGGATTTCAAACATTGCCATCGAATGGATTTCGAACCTGTGCTTTAGTAAAATCATTCAAATGGAAATTCGATTAAGAGATATCGATTCTGCACTTAGTTTTTTTTTCCAGAACGTCATTTTAACTCATATAGCAACCTCCATCTCACATAGTCGCACTACAAAACAAGACTATGTATGTCAAGCTGAAACACAGTTTTAAATTCCTGCTTCCAATGTCGACAAAAGATGCCACTCAATACCACTAGCGCAGTCAAACTATGTATTTTAATACAGAACCGATACAATTTTAAGTTCTCCTGAAAACAGGTTCAATAACATGGTCAACCAACACATTAATAATAGTGATTCACACTCTGTTCATGCCCAATTCAGAAATTTATTATTGAGTCGATATTAAGTTCAACTCTTCGTAGAAATATCATTAGAATTCATGCACACATACAACGACTCCTTCACATCTCTAATTAAGTAACTACACTATGCAGATTGGATTACATTCAACACGTAGATCGATTTTAACTGAGATCGACCCTTTTCCCTTATGTGCTTCACACACAAATTCAAGTATCGATTATTCAGATCGATTTCCTATTTTGATTCATTCAATGACATTAACAATGAATTCACTACCAGATTATATAAAAGGAGCATTCTCCATTTAGAACCCAATTGCAGGAAAATATACACCACTCCATAAATCGAACCATACAATTCTGAAATCACTTTTCACGTTAACATTAAGATACTTACAAACTTTCTTTGTGGCCAGATATTCAACAGTCGTGGCCCTTACAATTTGCTGAAGGCTTATAGCCTAGCTGTTCAAGCCTACTCTCAATCTCACACTCTCTCACAATCTCTAATGTGTTTTTTCTCTCAAAACCCCCTCCTATTTATACAATTTTAAAAAATCATTTAATTAAATGCTCAATCCCTTCAATTCCTCAACAAACCCCTAAATCTCTCAACATCCCTAAAGGATAGATCTTTATCCCTAAAATCCTTCAACTAATTAAATTCCCTCATATCCTTTTATTAAATGAAAAGATATTTACAAAAGTCCTCACCTTCTCCTATTTTATTCAAATTAATAAAATATTAAAAATTATCACACCCCCTTTTAACATATTTACAAAAAAAAAAAAAAAACGCCCTTGATGCTCCTGCATCAGACTCCCCATGTAAGAAAATTCATGACCACCTGGTCATAAGTCTGGATATTTCCTCCTGGATCCCAAATTTTATTTTGTAATCTTTCCGTGCTTGTCGATTGCTTTACTACTGTTTTTATCTGCTGTTGTCCTCCAGGTTTCCATATTTTGTGTTGTAGTGCTCCACTTGCTCTGCTCTTGCAATCTTTCGCTGTATTTCTCTTGTTGTCGCTCCTTTTCTTTCTTTCGGCTATTTTTCTCTGGGATGTTTTTATCATTAACCTCCTTATCAACTCAATTTCTCTGTCCAATATATCCTCTGTCTGCTGATTGTTTCCATCTCTTGATTGTTGAACTCTCATTCTTGCTTGTTCCTTACTTGTTTTGATCGCTTCCTTTTCACCCTTGCTGCTGTTTTGCACCTTTTCTGCTGCTGCTACTATAAATGTTGCGGCCTCCCAAACTTTCTTTCCCTCTGCAACATTCCTTTGCTCGTCACCTACAACTTCTTCTTGATTATCATTTATGACAACTGCTTTGTCATCCTTCTTCAGCAATCTCTCCTTAACATCCTTCAGTAGATGTTCTTCCTCTTCTTCCAAACCTGCAATCACACACAAATCATTAGTTTTAAATTCACAAGACCTTACGGTCTTGTTTGATGCTTCAGTCATCAAATCTTCCGGCTGCTTCGAATCATTCATATGATTCAACTCCTCTAGCTCTTCATCACTTTCAAAAAATAATGGTCCACTCTCTGGGTAACATATCGAAACTTGAACATCTTCTTCAGCATATTCCTTTTGTTGTAGCTCAACTATTTCGAGCTTCTCTATCCTCTGTCTGGCATCAGTAACCTATTCAAGTTCCCTTAGTTCCTTTATCAACTGCATATTCACCTGATGATTCCTCTTCTCTTGTAGCCTCTGCCACTTCATCTTCTTTCTCATGACATAACCATGCTTCTGGTCTTCCTCATTTCTTTGCAACATCTCCATTAACATCTTAAGCTGAACTGTTATCTCAGCCTTCTCCCTCTCATATTCCTCTTTTCTTAACTGTCTCTCTATGCCAATTGCCTTGGCATCCTTCTTCTTTTGTCCTCTGCTGTGGTTTATTTCAGAACCTCTGTTATGACTGTCACTAGTCATCATCCTTTCCATCCCTATGAGTCCCTCACTCACTTTACTATGAGTTGCACTAAAGCCTCTTCAGCAACAAGTCCTGTCCTGCCGCCACTTACCTCATCAAGCTCTCCTCACTCAGTTTTTTGGCAAGTAATTGGTTCTCTATCTACGGAACCTCCTTTGAGCACTTCTCTTTGCTCTTCTTGGCTTCAACTCATCTGCCTGTTCACAACTGTCCTCCTTATCCAATCTCTATTGGAATTCCTCAAGGTTACGCCACATCTATGTTTTCACTTAGAAACTTTCACCAGCTTCCTTTATCTGTTAGCAATTCTAATCACATTGCCTTTTGGGAGTTGCAATAATACTTCAATGCAAAGACTACAATATTCTATTCAAATAAAACCATATCATCTTACCTCCAAGATCTCGTCTGATCTTGTCCTTCCATTCACCTGCACTTCATTTACCTTTAGAATCTCATCACTCCTGCAAATCTGTTCCAGCAAATCTTTATGCTTCCTCTGTACAATTTCTCGATATTCAACTACTTTCAATCAGATTTTAGAATCTGATCCTTTCTTCCAATCTTCTGGCTTTATCTGGCAAACTTCAGCTATCAACAATAATTCCTTCTTTGCTGAGTTTCTTCATTGCTGCAATCATCAATCCTCATTCCATTTCTTTGTCAGTAAAACTCAAATCAAAATTAACCAAACACAATACCTGCACGATCCAAGTGAATTTCCATTCCCCAACATCGCCGTGGATTCTTTATGTTTCTGCAATTCTGCATTACCTGCCTCTAAGAACTTAATTGTTCTTCTCCATTCTCCCAGCTATACTCTGATTGCTTGACTGTCAGATTAGAATCTGATCTCCCTTACCTGCATACACATCTCTTCACACATGATTTGATTTAAATTCAGTCTTCAACATTTTTCAAGAAACCTTCATTCAGAACCAAGCTCTGATACCAAAAATTGACGCAGGACCAACCCTGCAAATACCCAGGATCCCCAACAATCATGCACCTAAAACATCCGCTTCCAACTATTGATCAATTTAACTTCAATACACAGCAAATTCATACTTAAGCTCGCGGAAGTTTTTTTCATCTAGTTATAATCTCATGATTTATAAAAAAACCATGCTTGGAATCATACTCAACTTCATAAACTCAAATACTATTAATCAGAACCAATTCCAAGACAACAAAGCTTTTCCATAAAACTTCATGCCGAAGTTCACCACTTCAAATGTCAAGATTTTAACAAATCGACTTTCATCAGCAATCCATAATGTTAGCCTCATCATATATTCTCGGTCTTTGTATGCAAAATACCGATCTCATTTACTGTAAATATGGATCTGGCCATGCACTTACCTCTGTGAACATCGTACACAATCAATAAGGTGCCTTCTCTTTGCGCAGCTTTGATCAACACTTTCACTCTTCAGCAGCAACTTTTATCATGGCAATTATACAATACACAGGTTCTGAATAAATCTTAATGATAATGTGAGTGCAAATATAAATTTCAATCATAATTCTAATCCATGCGCTTATGCCTCTCCATGTTTCATTCATAACAAACCATGCCTCATAACAAGATTCCACTCTTGAACTTTATAAGCGCACTTTACCCATGACAATTCATATAAAAACTTAGGATTCCAACATTCGGGTTTTAGTACCGTTTCAATTCAACATTTAAACACTCAATGCATCAATACACTATTGAATCCACATCTTTTTACACCATTTAATCAAACCGATCTCAAAGGAACAGTGCCATGTTCAGATTCACTGACTGTCGTTTTCAACATCTGACTGTTTTGTCTCAATACCGACGTTTCTGATTTATCCATCGATTCATCCTGACACTGCATATAAACTGGGAAAAGTAACACAATTCTGTTTCAATTTGTAACAATCACAGAAAAAAATGTACCTTCAATCGATTGATTCAAAACTTCTGGCTTTGACTATCAGCTTCTACACAGTTTTCGTCAATCAAACACCACGAAGGGAACAAATTTTGAATCGGATTTCAAACATTGCCATCGAATGGATTTCGAACCTGTGCTTTAGTAAAATCATTCAAATGGAAATTCGATTAAGAGATATTGATTCTGCACTTAGTTTTTTTTTCCAGAACGTCATTTTAACTCATATAGCAACCTCCATCTCACATAGTCGCACTACAAAACAAGACTATGTATGTCAAGCCAAAACACAGTTTTAAATTCTTGCTTCCAATGTCGACAAAATATGCCACTCAATACCACTAGCGCAGTCAAACTATGTATTTTAATACAGAACCGATACAATTTTAAGTTCTCCTGAAAACGGGTTCAATAACGTGGTCAACCAACACATTAATAATAGTGCTTCACACTCTGTTCTTGCCCAATTCAGCAATTTATTATTGAATCGATATTAAGTTCAACTCTTCGTAGAAATATCATTAGAATTCATGCACACATACAACGACTCCTTCACATCTCTAATTAAGTAACTACGCTATGCAGATTGGATTACATTCAACACGTAGATCGATTTTAACTGAGATCGACCCTTTTCCCTTATGTGCTTCACACAGAAATTCAAGTATCGATTATTCAGATCGATTTCTTATTTTGATTCATCCAATGACATTAGCAATGAATTCACTACCAGATTATATAAAAGGGGCATTCTCCATTTAGAACCCAATGTGAAAATACACTGTATCTGCACTGTAAGGTCCATGGCACTCAGTACCACTTTTTCACCATTGTTGTAAGATAGTTTTAACCTCCATAATATATCACAAGTTAGCAATCCCATAATGTCAAGGCTACTGCCTGAGAATAAAATAAATTGTTTCCACCTCATACCTCACACCTGACGTGTTTCTTTCTCTCAAAACTCCCTCCTATTTATACAATTTAAAAAATCATTTAATTAAATGCTCAATCCCTTCAATTCCTCAACAAACCCCTAAATCTCTCAACATCCCTAAAGGATAGATCTTTATCCCTAAAATCCTTCAACTAATTAAATTCGCTCATATCCTTTTATTAAATAAAAAGATATTTACAAAAATTCTCACCTTCTCCTATTTTATTCAAATTAATAAAATATTAAAAATTATCACACCCCCTTTTAACATATTTACAAAATTAAAAAAAAACGCCCTTGATGCTCCTGCATCATTGATACTACCAATATAGCGAAACAAATGCAATCATGAGGTTTTTTTCCCAATATTATCCAATCCATGACAAGTGGATAATGAAATTTTATATTTCCTTTTTCAACCTTCCAAAAGATGATGTATTAAGGATGGTGGATGGATCCAAGTAGTCAGGACAAACGCTATGAGATTTAAATTCCACCTTCCTAACCATGATTCCCAAGAAAGAGGATCCTTGTTCCCTTTAAGATTATAGACATGTATTCTTTGGTAATGTGGTTTAAAATATTACCGCTAAAATTATATTTAACATGCTACGAGGTTGTTTGGCTTAGCCTATCTTAAAGAAAAATTTTTGTTTCTTATCTAACCAACAAATTGATGATGTTATATAGCACAATTCAGGAGAGATTGCATACCACAAAAATTAACAATATCTCAATTGTAGTTCTGAAGATTGACCTTTCAAAGGCCTATTATAGGGTGGTTTTTACTTTCCTGAGATTGACCTAACTTCACGTTGGTTGAGAGTGTAAAAAAAAAATTAGATATTTAACTATGTTTCCTTAACCAATTTTATAGTACTCATTAATGACTCCCCTTTTCCCTTCTTCAAAATCATTCAAAGAGTTGAACTAAGATTTCCCTTTGTCTCCGAGTTTATTCTTATTTATTGCATAATTCTTCAATAGATTTATAATCTCAAAAAAGGAGGATGGAAACATTTGAGGCACAAAGGTAGATTTTTTTTTTTTTTTTTTAACACACTTACTTTTCATAGACAATTATGTCTTAATTTTTTTGGGACAAATTAATTATCTCCAAATCTAGAAGCTCATATGAGACTTTTGTTTCCTTTCAATTTGGGGCCTTTAGGCAAAGGAATAAAGTATCTTTGGTTCCTTTTAAAACCAAATGATTATAGAAGGGTAGAATGGATGTGGCTTTACAAGAAAATTGAAGAAAAAGTATCTTGGTTTCATAAATGGTTTTCCTTGGGAGGAAAACTCACATTAGTTATTTTAATACTCCAACGTGTCCATGTAAATTGGTTTTCATTGGACCATGTCCCTAAGTGCTTTCTAAATAAAATTAGAAAAATGTGCTTCATATTTTTGTTGTCAAAAAATAAGCAAAAGGAAGCCTTGTTCCTTTCGGGAAGTGGAACTCCATAGCCAACCCAAAGGAATTTGGTGGTTGGGTATTAAAAATCCTTACCTCATCGGGAAAGACCTAACCACTAAAATATTTTGGAGATTATTGTTCCACAATTGCCTATGGGTTATGATCATGTGTTGAAAGAATTTTAATTATCACATACCTGAATCTTGGATTCGTTTGGAGAACCATTATTGGAAGGGTGCATGGAATGCTTGGAAAGGGCTATTAAATGATATTATGCTTGTCAAAAAGTGTAAAACCAACTTGGAAATAAGCAGTCGTGTCAAGGTGTGTCCAGATATTAACCCAAAGTGTAAAACCAACCTGAAAATAAGCAGTCGTGTCAAGATGTGTATAGATATTAACCCATGGGTAGGATCTACTAGAGATTATCAATCATCCAATGATATGATTCAATGGTTAAAATAATTACAACCATTGTCGATACTAGAATCATGGGCACTTCTTGGGGTTGGATACACTCTTGGTTGAGCATGGAGGATCTATACCTTCTTGATAAGAAAGATCGAAAATGGAGTAACTATGTGATGCTTCTCTACAAGATGTTGAGGCAAAGCCGGTGTAGTCATGGAATAAATTATTTGGAGCTTTAACTACAAAATTGGGGTATGAGGCCCTGATATCAAATGACATTTTAAGAGACAAATGATAGTAGTGGGGAAAAACTTGGAAGGTGGATTATGCATTGAATATTTGTTTATTCACTTGGCTATCTATTTCAAATAAAATATTAGCATGGAATAATGGAGATAATAGGAATTGGCAGGGTATAGAATGAAAGACTGAGAAAAAATGTTGAAGAATATGTGCATCACTTATTTACCTCCTATCCATACTCACAAGCTTTGTGGAAAGATGTATTAGCCCCCCTTACTTACCCAAGCTAGTGGGTTTAGGATTCTTTATTGAGTTGCTTCAAAGAATGGTTTAAGAAGACAATTTCTCAATATTTTAAGAAGCATTATTTTTTATATTATTTGGATCATCTCATTGGACCGCATTTTTTTTTATTTCACTAGGGAAAATCAAAATGTGTGTAAATTAAAGGCAATAAGACAACTTGACGAGCTGATTATAAATCGATAAGTCGCTTGTGATTTCTTAAAAAGAGCAAGCCTAGGGATGCAAGGCCATTACAAAGAAGTACAAATTTTGTTTCTTGTAAAGGATAACCATTATGAAATCCAAATCGGCGTGGGTCAAGGTTATAATACTGAAGTTGAACTTTTTTCGTTTTGTATTTTACTCAAGTATGCATTGGAAAAATGAATCACATCTCTATAGGTCATGAGGGACTCTTAATTCTGATTGATTGATTTAAATTTCATTGTTGTCTATATTTAATCATATTCTACAACCTTTAATGCTTCAAATCAAAGATTCCTAGAATTTTTTTGATTCCCTTTCAATTGAATATGTATATAGAGAATAAATTCATTCAACAAATCAACTATCAAAGGAGGTCATTGTTCTTTGAGAAGGAATTTTAGTTTCCCAAGATATAG
Organism: Pinus albicaulis; assembly: GCA_034641835.2. Classification (NCBI taxonomy): domain Eukaryota; kingdom Viridiplantae; phylum Streptophyta; class Pinopsida; order Pinales; family Pinaceae; genus Pinus; species Pinus albicaulis. Next base: position 224,153,997 of record CM076583.1, read on the forward strand.
TCGAGTATATAAACCACCTCATTCATACCTAAAGTATATTTCTTAATGAAAAGTAACTATTTTTTTGTTAATGAAGGTGGTTGGTTGAAATATGTTTTAAATTATCATTATATATATATATATATATATATATATATATATATATATATATATAGTTCATTGTATTGAGACTGTTGGATGTAAAATAATTGTTGGTTTCTTTTTTTTATGATTTTATTTTTGTTAGATAAGAAGGTTAGGAATTGTTTTGTTGGATTTGCAACATACTTGAAGGGGTTGATTTTTATTAAAATATAAATTGATTTTTTCAAGAAATCCTATTTATTTTTTTATTCCATGTTTGAAATAGAAAATAAGTTATTTTTCCTTACCAAAAGTTTAGAAATGTGTATTTAAATATGACACGTGTCAAGGAAATAAGAGTGAAAATATTATGGCACCCAATTTACTCCACCTCCTTCACATTCTTAACCAAAAGTGAGAATAAAATCTCCATAGGATTCATTAAATATTTTACCCATGTAATATGGGGAGGATAAAACATTTGTGACGGGTGATAGTAAAGTTTGCATATTTCATGGGTGTAAAGAAAAAATTAAAAAAATAAAATCATTGAGTAATATTCGTACACTACATGGTTTTTTTAATATGATTATAAATAATAGTGATTAATGATAAGAATTCTTAAACATAATCTAAAACCATAGACAAAAGTATCTTCCATAGACCTAGTGTCCTAGTCTAGAACAACATAAAGAAAGGGCTATAAACTTCATAGAGAAATTGGAGAATGGAAAGAAGCTTGGAATCTATCAGAAGCTTCACTCTCATCTAGACTTGTAAGCTCCAATAATAGCTATGATTTCTATAATTAGAACCTACATATACAATCACAACAAGCCAAATATCTACATCATATATGTAGCATTATCCAATTAGTCTATTAAATGGATCATCAAAGCATTGAAACATATGAATGAAAAAATAGCATAAGATATATAGAAAAAAAATAGAATGCTTTTCATTAATATGGAAAGGATAGAGTTGACAACCAATAATAATAACTAATTTTGTGGATATATCTCCAAGTTGACTTATCCTTCTTTGCCACAAAGAATACCTCAATGTCACCCTAATGCATGAAGATGATGACTCTATTGGTCTTAAGGAACTAACATGAGAGCATGATAGGTCTCCAAAATTAAACCCTAGCTTATGGATGGCAAAAAATATATAGGAGAGGATGGTATTTTAGGAATTCTTATCAATTTAACAATCTAGGCTTCAGATCCACTCTTCATGGGAGGATGAGCTCAAGGGATAAGAGGTGAAATCTCCAAGGTAGGATGAGATAGGATTTGAATTTATTATCCAAGGTAAATGTTTGTAACAAATCCTAGAAGCTTCCGGAAGAGGAATTTTAGGGATTATTTTTATTTTTCTCAACTTTCTAAAATCAATGCACCCACAACAAGGGACAACCTACTCTAATCAAAGTAGGTGCATAACTGAGCAACTTGTTGTTGAACTTAGGCCCGTAAAGGGATAGGTTTATTTAGGCCTTAAAAGTATGGAAATGAATTATTTAAGCCTAAGAAATTGTGTATTTGGGAGAGTCATGCTTAGAAATTTCTGTAGGGATGATGAAAAGGTATTCATGGATGTTGATTGATCCAATTTTTAGCCTATTGACTAGATGTAACAGATTTTCCTATAACATATTCCCCCCTAAAGCACAAAGTCAGAAATAGTGTCTGATGAATAAAGTGATTTACTTTGTGACATGTATGGATCAAGAAAAACTGGTCGAGATCATCATTTGTTGCAATACATTTATGTCATGATATATTTGCTGAGGGAGGCATAGCGATACTCAACACATAAGTTAAAATTTCATGTACAATGATCAAAATAAACCTCTAATTATAACAAAAGGCGAACCCATTATTGGATGACTGTCTGTATGATCATAGCCATCATACTTTGTAATTTTGAATTAATCTTGAGTTTGTAGCATGTATAGATGAAACTAGATTCGAGGTATTTTATCTCATTCACTCGATCGTCCAATGTACGAGTATAACCATGGGAATCAATGAGATGAATTTGAACATGGTAGACACCATATGATTACTGGTCAATAATGTAAATTGTTAAGAGACACGAGAGAAACCATCGATGATGTTATGGTTCTAAAGGTACAATAGTACAACTGATATTGTGAATGAATGAGTTGAAGTGGAACACCACAAATATTATGTCTGTCAAAGGTCAATGATGAAAACCTTTCTTTGAGATCAACGAAACTTGTCATTGATGTATACAAGTACAAAGGTACTGAAGGAATACTTTCTAAGTCAACTTCCTGGATAATGAGTTGATGTTGATAGAAAGTGACCAATCGCAGGAGGGCCTTGATGTATAACCCATAAAAAACATGAAACATGTATCATGATTTAAGACAGAGTGATATTAATGTTGAACTGGTTCAAGAATGACAATCATGGAATGAAGGCATAAGAGTATCGTAAAGATATCAACTGAATGAATTCTCTTGAGCACATCAGCGACACTGAATAGAGTTGGAAACATTGACCCAAAACCAAAGGCAGAGGCTTTGAAATGGTGTGATGAAATAAATAATAATAATATCTCCCAACCCAACAACCACTAAGATGAAGGGGAAAAGTGTCATGTTCAAGAGCAACACACTGTCGTAAACAAGTAGAGTAAGCTATTTTTCCAATTTCCCTAACCATGGCTGGTCAGTACCTCTTTTTTTTTTTTTTTAAACCTTGAGGATGATAACATATACTTGATCTGTAAGCTCATAATTCAGATGAATCCCTCTAAGTATGTTTAATGAACATTGAGAAGGAGTGTTTTGGTCTTAACATGATCAATTAGTACATCATTGTTTGATATTTTTACGAGTTCAGCAAGGGTCTAACTCAACCTGTTTTTTATGTTTATATAGTTTGAAAAAGAGTCGAAAAATAAAACTCCAAATGTTCCTTTATGTAGATAGTCTATTGACTCTGAAAAGGCAGAAAAAAATACTCAAGAGAACCTCTTAGCCATGTTCGACTAAGGTATTCATTTTTTGTAAGTATCCTTAAAAGGGTTAAATGTATACTGAATAGAAGTATTTTCATTTACTTTAATGAGTTCAAAAATACAAGTGCTCGACAATATTTTCATGTTTAGTGTGTCTGAAAAGAGTTGAAAGAGTACTCCTCTTGGAGGAATGTGTGGTATAAAGGGTAACAATTGGTTTTGGTCATGATGGAACTGCTCAAAACACGTAGAGGTCAAGAGTCTGGCTAATAAGACCAATCATCGTAGTGATTTTCCAAGAAAAGTTAAAAAAACCAAGTGAAAGCGTATAATCGGCCAAGCATATGTTAATGATGGAATGAGAAAACCAAGGCTCATTTGGTAGAAAAAAGTTGGAAAAACTGGAAATCACGAGAGGTAAAGTGGGAATTGTTTCATTTGTACAAAAGCTTGAAACATGGGAAACTATTCTTGAAATTGGTTTCATTTTTACACAACATTGAAGAAATGAAAAACTATGCTTGAAATCATTTTTCATTCCCCCCACATAATGACTCAATTCTAGGCACACGACCCCCAAGCTTCATTTGATTAACCTAAGTAGTATATTGGCTACTAACAGGTGGATGGAATGAATTTTTATTTATGACATCAAATGAAAGCCTCGAATGGAAATTTAAGAGATCTAATTAAAGACTCGAATTAGAAGGGGATCTGTTTCATTTTTTAATGAGCTTCACACAACCAAATAACTATGTTCATGGGACCTTGTTTCATTTTTTTATTGAGCTTGAGACAAGAAAATGGAACTATGATCAATATTGTTTCATGTTTATACGAGCTTGAAATGTAGATGAAAATATGCTATTTGGAACCTATTTGATTTTTTAATGAGGTTCACATAGTAAAAGAACTATCCTCATAAGATTGTTTCATTTTTAACGAGCTTGACACATGAAAATGAATTAAGATTGGGTGCCTTCATCATGATTTCTAGAAATCCATGGCTTCCACGAGGTTCTCATCATATGGGAGAATAACACTCTGGAAGGTAGCAAAGGATCCGATGGAAAGATAAGACTCCAATGTCCCCAACAAATGATGCACTACATCACCACTATATCATTAGTAGAATCAAGAATGGAACATGTTTCCATGTAATTAATCTATTGCAGGGGATATACCACTTACATAAAGGACCATTTAGGTAATCTGGTTGATTGGGATTAGAATTAGGAACAACAAATGAAATTTGGTCAATGGTCATGATTCTTCCTTCATGTGGAAATCACATTACATGAAATAGTGAAGGGACAAGAGTTCCTATCACATAAAAACCCAAGGAGTAAATTTAAATCCACATGACCTTCGACTGCCATCACATTGATATATACAATATTTCCTCCCAAAGTAATAGGCAACTAAGGAAGGATCCCTAACTATTGATTACTTTCTCTGTTAAAATCGAACAGATTCTATGTAATGATCAAAAGTTTTGGAGAGCCGAAAGGTTGCCAAGTTGTTGAGGAAATAATACTAACATACGTATCTTCATCTTTGATTGTGCCAGGTACATGCATATTATAAGTTTTTACTATGATTTGGATGGGCACTTGAATAGGAAGGCGATATCCTGCGAGTCGACGCCAATCAAAGGAAGTGAGCATAATACTTTGAGGGGGTGTCATGGTAAAATGAAAACTGGTCTCTTTTGCCATGGGAATGAGAGTATTCCCCCCCAATGCTGTGGGAAGGAGAGGATTGTTCCCTTGTACTATTAGAACAGAAGGATTTCCCGCCATATCATTGGAATCAGAAGAAAGAAGAAGAAACTAAGTAGTATGAAGTTCACTCTCTACTAGAGAGGTATGATCAACTGAAGCTGGAATTGAGTCAACCATTTTATCAACCAATGGTTGGTCAGAAAAATAATCATGGGATCCACATTCAAAGAGATTGGGATTGACTAGAGACACATTAGGATGAATCACTTCATCAACTAGTTGAGGATTGGGATAGATATTTTGATAACTAGATGAAATATGAGGCTAAGAAGTTGTAATATTTTCCTAAAATTTTTTGGATTCATCCATATAACGAAAAAGTTTAATATTATGATTCCCTTCAAATAACCTCTAGCGAGAATGAAATTTACCATTTTTCCCATGGACCTTACTATCACTAGGTGATGGTTTATCACCAACGTGATCTCTAGAGGTTGATGACAAAGGATGATATGATCCTATATACCACACTTATAATATCTTGGGAATACCATGAAAATATATAAGAAGGTGTTCAACCTTACATAACTTGCAATGGAATTTAACTTTGTAGGGATGATTGGAATTTTTCTCCATACTAGTTGCATTGGTAGTAATGGTTGCTTGGTTCCCCTCCTACTTATTTTTATTCTTCTTAATATTCCTTTTCTTCTTCTTCTTATCCACCTGGGTACAAAATTTTAGGCTTTAACCATATGAATATGAATAATAGGAATAATAAAGAACACGTGAAGAAGGAAAATGGTCAACATTAGCATCAATTTCTTCAAGAGGAGGACAACTTGGTTGAGGAGAATTTTGGACATTCAGAACCATAGGGGTCAAAAACAACCAAAATTGAAAACCAATGGTAAATCCGGTAAGGGACAATGTTTCCATATAAGGAGCACCAATATTTCTAAAAGGAGGAAAAGGATCAGTATTCCTATCAGAGGGGTTTTCTTGACTGGTGGACTCGGGAAATGTTGCCATTAGTCTCAACCTAAGATTCATTGAGTTGTCCCACAATAAGGATGTTAAGCCACATTCAATTACTTGATTTTAGAAATTAACAAAAAAAAAATGGGTAAATAGGAAAAATGTTTTATCAAGCCACTGTGAACTCCAATATACCGCCTTAGTGAACAAAGAATTTATGTATGGGTAGGAAATCTTACTGAATGTTGTATTCGGTGTATAACAATGTACAAGGTCGCTCACTCAGTTTCCTGTGGTGAGGATAGAAAATAGGGTGGAATTAAAAAATATATTCAGAGGTACATGGAAGTGCAGTCTGTGGTAGTGGTTTCTAATATGTAACCATATGATGAGATCGTTCCCATATACTTTTCATGTGTGAAGTGCCATCCTATATACTTGGAGGTACATGGAGAATGATCTGATACACTTACGTATGTGGAACAAGATATCACCCCTTGAATGAAGTGCTGACAAAAAACAATATCTCCTACATTTAAAGACACTAGGACACATTTCTATCCTATAAATTTAAATGTTTATGTTAATGTTACAAATGCTCTGTAGGTTGATTCAATAAATTTTAATGTTTATCTTCAATTAAATTCCAGTTTCAGGGCTCACATCGAATCTCACTTGAATATCCTAAAATGAAAGCTAGCATGAATAAATTAAACTTTCCTTTTCAATGAAAATCTCTCTAAAGGAGGGAAGAGAAAAAAGAATATGTAGCATACAAAATGCAATAAACAATACTCTAGGTGAAATTGCCTTAAATGCAATTGTTCCAGTTCAACTTCACAAAGAAAACCCTACGTGCCAATTTTAATTTTTGTAGAAATTATATAGAAGCTCTATACCAATGGATTCAATCTAATCTTATGATGCACTAAAAAAAGATACTAAATCCTTCTACAATATTTGTGAGATTTAAAACATGATTTCTCAATCACAGCAAGTAATACAAAGAAATTGTCAATCACACAACACAAGATGTATCTGGGGAAATTAAATGCTCAAAACCCCTCTATAATATATTGTACAAATTCAAAGAATAATGAAATGATACAATTCTTTCTTACACTGAGAAAATCCTGCACTCTCCTGACTGTCTCACTTTGATCCTGCTCAAAACTGACTAGCAATTCTCAGGAAAATTTAACAAACACTTAGTCAATTATCAACTTGTACTAAGCCTAGCCTTTCTCACTCAATCCCTATGGAAATAAATCCCTGTTAAATAGGAAAATTTACCCTCCTTTATTTCACAATCCATCATGTCCTTCCTGTGGATTTATAATTGCACCCGAGCAATTTGCTAATAATAAAACAGATAGTTAAGTTCCCTTTAACCTATGTCTCAACTGGGTCTTCATAAAAACTGACATGCATGAAATTATTAATAGTGAATCATCATTTATATGATTTGTTGCTACTTGTGAATTAAATCTAATTTAATTCACTGGACTTCTAACTAGCTCATCACTTAGTTAGAACTAGTTAAACTGATTTTAACTCAATTAATTTGTGTTAACTAATTACACTCACACAACACTAGTGAGAGAACTATAATAGGACCCCAAAAATATTAGAATCACTCTACATTCCACATATTAGACCCTGAACTATAAATTCTTGAGCTAAATCAATCTTCGTGACTTAGTTAAACGACACAGGTTGTTATGAGATAAAATTACAATTTATTGTCCAATTTAGTTAAGGTAAAAATAAATTAGACACACACTTTTAGAAATAATGTGCAGCTGAATTCCTCGCCAATGTGTGATTGGAATCCCACATCAGTATGGGTTCAATGTTTTTCCTTTCTGGTTTCCAATTGCACTTCTTCTTGTTGCAAATTTTAACACTCCCTCTCAACAAGAAAGGAATTCAATCTCTCCCAATCTGATACCTTTGGAATGTTTTGCATACAACACTTCTCTAGTGTTATTTTCACCTGCAACTATTGAAACTGAATAGCCTCTGAACAACTAAATCAACATGTTGCATATGTTATGAAAGTCTGCAACTACTGCTAGTTACTTCATTGTCTACTAAAATCTCTATGCTACTGCTGACATTTGCATCCATGTCCTCTGCACAACTGCTAACTCTCATCTACGCTGTAGTATCTGAAATCCGTCACTCTGATTTATGTCTTCGTGACATTTGATTGCATCATTAACCAATCCTTCCCATTACTATTGTATTGTAGGCTCCTCATAGCCAGGTTTTATCCATGAGACACGCCATCTCAATGGACCCTGCCCATATTTATTCTTTGGATTATATCTGCACATCACCCCACCTCACACCTAAATATATATCTGTATGTACTCCCCTTTCCCATCTGTCTCAAAATTTCCCCCTCCTAGACTTATCTTCTTGAGTGGACTCTTCCACTCAGTCTCGTCTCTAATTTTCCAATTGTAGCTATTCCACAACCTTCTGTGACTGCTTCTGAGGCTGCATGTTGAGAGATAATTTCTCCCTCTCAACCACCAAGTCATTAACCACTGATTTTCTGCTCAAATAATTACATGCATCCTCGGCCTTGAGAGCATACAGGTTCTTGACTCTTACGCCAAACTATTTCACTTGCCCCATGGCCATGTGTTTAAGGAAAACATTTCCTTTTATAAACTTCACATCATAACCATGGTCTTCCAGTACCGCTACAGATATAAGATTATTCCTTAGGCCTCAAACATACAAAACATTTTCTAGTCTGAAAGTGGGGCCATAATTCCTCTGAAAGGTAATTTTACCTATGTCGGTCATGCTATACCTCCCGTCATCTCTAAAATCTATGTTCTATTGGAGCTCCTTCTCCTCCAAGTCACCTAAGAGATCTTTATTCCCCATCATATGGAATGAGGCATTGTTTTCTAGATAAGACATGCATCCCATTATAATGCTATCCATGCACACAATAAGAGTAAAATCAAGCTTGAACTGTGAATCCAATGCTTCACCTATTGCAACTATAGGCTCCTTTTTGATTGCCTTCTTCTGTGGAAAATTACAGGCATATTGTCCATGCTCGTGACAATGAGAACACCTGATCTTAGGCAATTGTATCTTGCCCTCTTCGCCTTGGGACTTGTTTCCCTCTTATTTATTTTGTTTTCCTACTAATGCACAATATTTTTCTTTGTTGGTGCTGGAGGTCTCGTCTCTAGTGCTATGCCTTATCTCTTCTATTTCCAAGTTGGACCACAAACACTCCTAGTGTGGTAACTTTTCCCTCCCATTCACAAAGTCCTAGTAACTATGTCAGCTCTTGGTAAGGCTTAGAAGTGCTAGGCTCACTAAATTATCCTGGGATACTGCCACACCAACCCTTCCAAGATTATCTGGACATTAATTGAACTTTTCCAAGTATGTTGGTATCATCTTGACCTCCTCCATCTTGATCTTTCTGAGCTTGTCCTTCATCGCCAGCTTCCTGTGGTCATTATTCTAAAATATATCTGTCAAGGCCTTCCACATACCATATGGAGTGACCTTCCAATGGCGAGTCAAGACAATATGATCTCAAACTCCCTTTAATATGATCCTTTTTGCCTTTTCTACCTTCTTTTGTCATGCATCAAGAAATTGGGCATATGTCATTGCGGGCTTGGGAATATCAAAATCTATGAATTTCCTCAACCCCTTGTCCTCCAATAGTGCCTCCATATTTTCCTTCCATGCAATATATTTCAAGTTTCCCTCGAGTGAATATTCGAGTCTCAAGCCATTGAAAGACATATTGATCTCCTGCTACATCCTGAAGAATAAATCTGCAAATTTGAACTTCTTCAAGACAAACTCAAATTCTTTTCTTTTATTGTGATTCCTTGCACTTTGATGCCATGTATAACTTATATATAAGCTATATACCAATGGATTCAATCTGATCTTTTAATGTACTAAAACAAGATATTAAATCCTTTTACAATATTTGCAGAATATAAAACACGATTTGTCAATCACATGCAAGTAGAGAAAGAAATTATCAATCACATAACACAAAATGTATCTAGAGAAATAAAATTTTCAAAACACCTCTATCATATATTGTACAAAATCATATAATCAAGAAAATATACAATGCTTGCTCACACTGAGAAAATCCTGCACTATCATAAATGTCTCACTCTGATCCTGCTCAAAACTAACAAGAAATTCTCACGAAAAATTGACAAACACTTATCCAATTCTCAACCTATGCTAAGCCCATCATTTCTCATGCAATGAATATGGAAATAAATCCCTATTAAATAGGAAATTCAACCCTCCTTGATTTCAGAATCCATTATTGCCTTCTTGTGGCTTTACAATTGCACTTGGGAAATTTTCTAATAATTCAACTAATAGTTAGGTTCCTTTTGTAACATACCCCGATAACCTCGCAGGAAAAATGCATGGAGTTAGGACTTTTTTTCAACATTTACGAATGTGTAACCTTATAAATTTCTTTATATATTTCTGCATTAACCATTTAAATACCCATTATCATCACTTAGAGAAATATTTAGCAAAAATCATAGTGAGTTACACAACTATTAATTGTTCTTGTTGTAGCATATTAACTTAAATTTCCTGCTATAACTATGCATCGATCCCATGATCATTTTAGTTCAATTAGTAGATCACCTAATTGATAATATCAACGTCATATCATGAAAGAAATTAACATTATCAAAACGACACAATTAACAATCACATAAATAGACACCGATATACCCTGGAAACCCCGTAGGGTGAAAACCAGCAAACGTTTAATTTTATTATTAAACGCTCGTGAGGGTTGTCACCCCTCACTCAATGGTTATAAGGGAGTCCATCCCTTGACCATTATAATAAAATTTTCATATAAAAATAATCTTAAACGAAACATAACTAGCTATAAGTTATTACAATCATCATGATACCATTTACCCACGAATCATCAATCTCTGTCTTTGTATTCAGACTGTTTCCTTCAGGGGATCATTGTGAAATTGGAACTACTAAACCTGCATGGACTAACAACTCTTTATCTTCCACAATGTTAAACTTGAAATTTCCTTTTCTCAAGTCATTCTTCTTTCCTGCCATTTCTGTCGTCAGCACACTTGATATCATGATTAGATAAAATATTAATAAACCAATAATCAATCTCTATTTGTGACACTTCAACAAATATTTGTATGCATTTATAAAACATAACCACATTGACATTAGTTTCCTTATTTAACATCATTTCACACGCATTAGTAACAAACAAATCAATATCAAGCATCCTCTTTCCACCAAACACTAATAAAATCTTGCATGCGCTTTCCTATTATTTCCAAAAGAAAGCTAACATACTATATAATAATACTGTGCATGCAAATGCATAACAATATTTTCAAGATAACTATCCCAACAAGAAATTTCTCTTTTTGCCTACTCGTATGTTTTCTTTTCAATATGGATTAATGCAATAGATGTTATACTTACGCATGTGAATACATGTTCTTTTCCAAAACATATTTTCCACCCAAGATCTATTCATAATGGTTACTATGTATAACAATGCCAACTCTATTTCAAACAAAGTTAACATACAAGTTATAGTTTTGTGCATGCAATAACATATCTTGTTCTTCCCGCATGTAAAACATATATTTCTTTCCAAAAGAAACCAAATAAATATTTCATGGAAAAATAAACACATTTCTTTTCCAAGGGTCAAACGCATACCACTTATCATTTCATGCATGCAAAGTGACATTTCCCTCTCATTCAAAAGATATAACCAATAAATATGCATAATATTCTCCCAATATAAAGCTAATACCATAGCTAATCCCTTTAGGTTGGACAAATACATATTATTTTTCCCAAAAGAAGGCTAACACAATAAATATTATGTGATTGCATCTTCCTTTTCTCTAGAAATCTAATACTCGAAAACATATTTTTCCCATGCATGTAAGCATATATGTTTCTCTAAATAATCTTACATAATAAAGCATGTGATTACTCTTTTTCCTCTCTAAGAATATAATCCAATAATGCATACAAGGATATATTTTTATCTTCTATTCATTTTGAAGAGTTTTAACACAATAATTATTTCCTTGCATACAATTATGCAATGTTACAATTGGGAAAATATAGGCTCAGTAGGGAATATCTTAAGATATTCCACTATGGAATCACAACAATATGGAATTACACCAATAGATCTAAACCAGAGATAGACTGGCAGGGCATTTACTAGATGCATCACCTTCACAAGGAAGGGTGAAATCCAGAGGCTTCCTGGCCCATTCCAGACTCTGTCTATAGAAGAATGGTGGAACACAGCAAGTGTGGGAATGACACACTCATCTTAGAGTTTTCTGCTCTTAGGAACCTTATATCTATAGATCTAAACAATGGATCCAAAAGAGAAGTAAAAACCAACCAAGGAAGAAGCGCTAAATTCCACTCTCAGGAAAATCTGCAATAGGCTCAAGGAGGACATTGTATAAGCAAGCCAGTGTGAAAATAATGTAGAACAGGGTTGGGTTCCCTTATTTTAGGCTGTGTCAGACCTCAAGAAAAGTTTCGGCAAAAATAAATGAGTTTAGAGGTTTTAACAGATCTCCCACAATCAACACTAGCTGAAAATCAGCTAAAGGAGAGAGTTGGTAAATAGAGAAACCGTCCTTTAGAAATTGCGCAGTTTCTGCTGGAAGATACTAGAAATCAGCCATTAGACTCACGTTATAGTATGGCATCAAGAAATCAGATCGATAATCAAGTTCCTTTGTAGAAGCATTGGATTTACTTGAAACAAGAGCAAGAATCCTTCAGAAATAATAGCAGAAACAATTGGAAAAGCTGCAGAAAGACTTGACAACATTTTATATGAGGAGTTTCAGCTGCTGTAGGTTAATATTCAGATCTAAAACTGATATATGGCTGAAACATCAGATCCATACCAGATCTGGAACTACTCAGCCTTCTAAACAAGATCCCCCTGGGGTTTTATCAAAATAATGCATAAATAAGTGTAGATCTAGCTTTTAATACACTGAAATTTTTATTGCAAATAAATTCAATCATTATATAATCAGGGTCCATATGCAAACAAAGATATTTTCAAAGAATATGGTTACTCATCTCTTGATGCATGCTTGAAATACTCTCTTCCTCTTCCTTGGCTCCATTCTCCATGTATTCTCCCCTTTTTCCTCTTCTATTTCTCTCATGGGATTATAATAAAAAATAGAATTAATTAAAATGGAATATATTTTATAAATCATAAAAGTATTCCAACTTTTTTCTAAATCATAAAATAATTCCATCTTTTCTAATTCATAAAAGCATTCAAGCTTTTCTAAATCACAAAAGCAATCCATAAAGCCTCCATAAATCTGATTTTTCCTAAATCAGAAAAACATTCCATAAATCCCTCATGCTTTTATTTTTAAAGGTAGATTTTCTTTTTCCTTATGAGAAAAATATCACTTATCCATAATTTTTCCAAATCTATTACTCATTATTTCTAAAACTCATAAAATATACCAACTTGGAAATATAATTTATTTCCATGGAAGAATATAAATTATTATAAATAAAATAATTAAGAAATAATTCTTCCAATATTCTTATAATCAACAATTACAAGAATATTCTTCTTTTAATATCAATATAATAATTAATAATATTTAATTATTTAATAACCCTCATTTTATGAGAGTTTTTATGGTGGCTTATGCGAGGGATATTACAAACTCCCCCCTTTAAAGAGAACATCGTCCTCGATGTTCTTCTCTTGTTGGAACATTAACCTTTAATTTTCATTTCCAATTATTTAGGAAATGTAAAATAATACCTAAATCCTAATACTTTCATAAAAATTCAGGGAGCACTTAGCCCTTTAATCATCAAAATGATAAGAAAACTCTTTCAAGTGCACATTTCATTTTATTTAAGAGTTACACTAGTCTTTCTCTCCCACTAGTGTTTTTGCAAATTATTGTCTTTCTCTCCCACAATAATTTCAATCCAATTCAAACTCATGGTATTTATCTCCAACCATTATGTCCCTGCTATTAACCTACTGGATTTTCAGCTAATAGCTCTAATTTGCAATTGCATGAGGTACTGAACAAACAGTCAATCTAAACTTTGCATAAGAAATCATAACATAATTATTCATATAAACTTTGCATAAGAAATCATAACATAACAATTCATATAACCTTATATAAAAATTCATAGATAAATCTCCAAATTTATGGATGCATACCGATACTATGAACAGTCCTCCCAACCTTAGAGTTCGTCTATCTCCAGAACTCACCCCCGAGCTGAGATCCTCCAAGAACAGACTAACCTCAATCTGTTCTGGAGCAGCTTATTTAAGCTATGCTTTCCCCAAAGCCTATCTCCAATTCTGCGTCCAGAATTTCAGGATGCTTTTATTCCTGTTTGCCTAGGCTTCCCTTATTTAAGGACTTTAAAGCTGCTTTCTGCTTTTCCAGCTTTTCCAAGTTTTTACCTCTTCCCAACTACTTTCCTCATCATTGGAGAATTTAGATTTTTCCTCAAAAATCTAAATTAGAAATAACTTCTTTCAAGGATTTTTGAAAGATTTTGGGGAAAGTCTTTACCTTTTCCATAACCTCATGGATCAGGCATGTGATCTCAATTTCTCATTTGGTCATAGTGCATACACAATATTTTATTTATTTTTCATAAATAAATAATTAACCACATCCACACAATAATTATCCATTGGGGTCCACTCCCCTTTGGATTTATGTTCAAATGTCTAATTTGAAAAGCATAGAACTTGGGGGTGTTACAAAAAATCTAGAGTTATTTCCTGGATACCCCAACTAAAGTATTCATTAACTCAACAATAAAATAAAATATTACCTCATTACATCAATCCCATCATAGCTTCCATAGCCATTGAATCCAATAAAAATTCAATGTCTACAAATCCATTGTAATTTACATAATTTTCCATTGCATATTATCATTAAGGCAAAGGAACATTTATGTACACCATGCATCTATACTTGACCCACAACATGGGGTCCAAAATTTGTCAAAGCACATTGACAACAATTCATCGCATGTAATATAGGTGGTATACATTCAAAATTTCCACATACTAATAATAATCATGTAGCTTAGAAAAAAGACATTAACATATGTTGCATACCATAGCATGATACTTTATTTAAGGTCTCACCTTAGCAGCCATCAATATTGTAGAGAACTAACAGTCCCATTGAACACTAGGACACAAAATGTGATTCTTTTTTTTTTTTTTTTCGCTTACCATTAGCTTGCAACCATATAAGCGACAACCATTGAGGAATTTTGTGAAAATAATTTGCAATCATGAAATCTACAATCACTGTAGAATTTTTTTCAAATAGTATGCAAGCATGCAATCTACAACCAATTCGACATTCCATCAAACAATTTTCAAGCATGCAATCTACATCCATTGAGGAATTTTAACAACAATTTGCAAGCATGCAATCTATGGTGGATAAGGAATTCTTCCAAATAGTTGGCAAGCATACAATCTACTACCATTGAGGGACTAGTTAGCAGAGATGAAATAAATTTCCATAAATATGTTTATACTGTCATAGAGATAGTAAAACTAGAATTTCTAGAACATCATGAATCATATTAATATCATCAATGGTAAAATTTCTGCTAATAACAGAACCAACAATCCCTACCACAACGTCTAATCAGGAAATTTGACCAAATTATGGATCCATTTCTAAACATAACTTTTTCTTGGAATCACCATGGGGGTTACATGATCTCAAGGTATGAAAACCCCTTGATATTAAAGATTAATCACATCCAAAACTTCCACGAATGAAATTATTTAAAATAACAAAACCGTGGATCTCAATTACCACTTTTTGTCGAACACATGGAATGCAAAATTTCCTCTACAACTCTAAATGAAGAAAGAGAACCCACAATTATGCTACTATGATTTTTTTCATTGAATTTAAGTTCACTATGTGAGTTCTATTTCACTCGTTGCTTATTTTTAACAACTAAAGAGTTTCGTTCATATATATATATATATATATATATATATATATATATATATTTTGTTTTCAACATTCCATTGTCCTCTTCAAGGTCAAACCCAACTTCTATATTATTTATTTATCACACCAACCATACGTGTATTCATTATTTATAGGTAGTGCATGATAAATTTAGCCATGTTTTTCCATTCTTTTTTTTCTTATGCACCATAATCATTTTTCTCATATTATGCATGCAAAGGTTGGTAATTAATCTGCAATATAAACAGTGATTGCTCAAGATGGTTCATACGTACAATAGAAGTGTTATTGTATTTTATCCACATCCATATTCAAATTTCATGAGCACAACTTTTAAAGAAACATTATAAATGTCTACTCTTTCATGCAGTCATTAATCGTGCAACACACATCTCATGTTAATTGTAGTATACTACAAGTTTAATTAAAATCATACCTGAGATGATGCCCACTAGCATCATACCTCTACTTCCTTTTTGCATAATGATTCCCAAAAGGCGCCAGTGTTGCAACCTTTTGCCTTGATACCATTTGTAACATACCCCGATAACCTCGCAGGAAAAATGCATGGAGTTAGGACATTTTTTCAACATTTACGAATGTGTAACCTTATAAATTTCTTTATATATTTCTGCATTAACCATTTAAATACCCATTATCATCACTTAGATAAATATTTAGCAAAAATCATAGTGAGTTACACAACTATTAATTGTTCTTGTTGTAGCATATTAACTTAAATTTCATGCTATAACTATGCATCGATCCCATGATCATTTTAATTCAATTAGTAGATCACCTAATTGATAATATCAACGTCATATCATGAAAGAAATTAACATCATCAAAACGACACAATTAACAATCACATAAATAGACACCGAGATACCCTGGAAACCCCGTAGGGTGAAAACCAGCAAACGTTTAATTTTATTATTAAACGCTCGTGAGGGTTGTCACCCCTCACTCAATGGTTATAAGGGAGTCTATCCCTTGACCATTGTAATAAAATTTACATATAAAAATAATCTTAAACGAAACATAACTAGCTGTAAGTTATTACAATCATCATGATACCATTTACCCACGAATCATCAATCTCTGTCTTTGTATTCAGACTGTTTCCTTCAGGGGATCATTGTGCAATTGGAACTACTAAACCTGCATGGACTAACAACTCTTTATATTCCACAATGTTAAACTTTAAATTTCCTCTTCTCAAGTCATTCTTCTTTCCTGCCATTTCTGTCGTCAGCACACTTGATATCATGATTAGATAAAATATTAATAAACCAATAATCAATCTCTATTTGTGACACTTCAAAAAATATTTGTATGCATTTATAAAACATAACCACATTGACATTAGTTTCCTTATTTAACATCATTTCACACGCATTAGTAACAAATAAATCAATATCAAGCATCCTCTTTCCACCAAACACTAATAAAATCTTGCATGCACTTTCCTATTATTTCCAAAAGAAAGCTAACATACTATATAATAATATTGTGCATGCAAATGCATAACAGTATTTTCAAGATAACTATCCCAACAAGCTATTTCTCTTTTTTCCTACTTGTATGTTTTCTTTTCAATATGGATTAATGCAATAGATGTTATACTTACGCATGTGAATACATGTTCTTTTCCAAAAACATATTTTCCACCCAAGATCTATTCATAATGGTTACTATGTATAACAATGCCAACTCTATTTCAACCAAATTTAACATACAAGTTATAGTTTTGTGCATGCAATAACATATCTTGTTCTTCCTGCATGTAAAACATATATTTCTTTCCAAAAGAAACCAAATAAATATTTCATGGAAAACTAAACACATTTCTTTTCCAAGGGTCAAACGCATACCACTTATCATTTCATGCATGCAAAGTGACATTTCCCTCTCATTCAAAAGATATAACCAATAACTATGCACTATATTCTCCCAAGATAAAGCTAATACCATACCTAATCCCTTTAGGTTGGACAAATACATATTATTTTTCCCAAAAGAAGGCTAACACAATAAATATTATGTGATTGCATCTTCCTTTTCTCTAGAATTCTAATACTCAAAAATATATTTTTCCCATGCATGCAAGCATATATGTTTCTCTAAATAATATTACATAATAAAGCATGTGATTACTCTTTTTCCTCTCTAAGAATCTAATCCAATAATGCATACAAGGATATATTTTTATCTTCTATTCATTTTGAAGAGTTTTAACACAATAATTATTTCCTTGCATACAATTATGCAATGTTCCAAATGGGAAAATATAGGCTCAGTAGGGAATACCTCAAGATATTCCACTATGGAATCACAGCAATATGGAATTACACCAATAGATCTAAATCAGAGATAGACTGGCACAACATTTACTAGATGCATCACCTTCACAAGGAAGGGTGAAATCCAGAGGCTTCCTGGCCCATTCCAGACTCTGTCTATAGAAGAATGGTGGAACACAACAAGTGTGGGAATGCCACACTCATCTTAGAGTTTTCTTCTCTTAGGAACCTTAGATCTATAGATCTAAACAATGGATCGAAAAGAGAAGTAAAAACCAACCAAGGAAGAAGCGCTAAATTCCACTCTCAGGAAAATATGCAATAGGTTCAAGGAGGACATTGTATAAGCAAGCTAGAGTGAAAATAATGTAGAACAGGGTTGGGTTCCCTTATTTTAGGCTTTTTCAGACCTCAAGAAAAGTTTCGGAAAAAATAAATGAGTTTAGAGGTTTTAACAGATCTCCCACAATCAACACTAGCTGAAAATCAGCTAAAGGAGAGAGTTGGTAAATAGAGAAACCGTCCTTTAGAAATTGCGCAGTTTCTGCTGGAAGACAATAGAAATCAGCCATTAGACTCACGTTATAGTATGGCATCAAGAAATCAGATCTATAATCAAGTTCCTGTGTAGAAGAATTGGATTTACTTGAAGCAAGAGCAACAATCCTTCAAAAATAATAGCAGAAACAATTGGAAAAGCTGCAGAAAGACTTGACAACATTTTATATGAGGAGCTTCAGCTGCTGTAGGTTAATATTCAGATCTAAAACTTATATATGGCTGAAACATCAGATCCATACCAGATCTGGAACTACTCAGCCTTCTAAACAAGATCCCCCCGGGGTTTTATCAAAATAATGCATAAATAAGTGTAGATCTAGCTTTTAATACACTGAAATTTTTATTGCAAATAAATTCAATCATTATATAATCATGGTCCATATGCAAACAAAGATATTTTCAAAGAATATGGTTACTCATCTCTTGATGCATGCTTGAAATACTCTCCTCCTCTTCCTTGGCTCCATTCTCCATGTATTCTCCCCTTTTTCCTCTTCTATTTCTCTCATGGGATTATAATAAAAAATAGAATTAATTAAAATGGAATAGATTTTATAAATCATAAAAGTATTCCAACTTTTTTCTAAATCATAAGAGAATTCCATCTTTTCTAATTCATAAAAGCATTCAAGCTTTTCTAAATCACAAAAGCAATCCATAAAGCCTCCATAAATCTGATTTTTCCTAAATCAGAAAAGTATTCCATAAATCCCTCATGCTTTTATTTTTAAAGGTAGATTTTCTTTTTCCTTATGAGAAAAATATCACTTATCCATACTTTTCCCAAATCTATTACTCATTATTTCTAAAACTCATAAAATATACCAACTTGGAAATATAATTTATTTCCATGGAAGAATATAAATTATTATAAATAAAATAATTAAGAAATAATTCTTCCAATATTCTTATAATCAACAATTACAAGAATATTCTTCATTTAATATCAAAATAATAATTAATAATATTTAATTATTTAATAACCCTCATTTTATGAGAGTTTTTATGGTGGCTTATGCGAGGGATATTACACCTTTGAACCTCTATCTCAACTTGGTCTTCATCAGAACTAACATGCATGTAACTATTAATAGAGAATCTTCTGTTATCTGATTGATCACTACTTGTGAAGTAAATCTAATTTAATTCGCTGGACCTCTCATTAGCTCATCACTTAGTTATAAATAGTTAAATTGATATTAACTCAAGTAATTTGAGTTAAAATCTAATTACACTCACACCACACTAGTGCTATAACTGCAACTTGACGCCCAAAATTTTAGAATCACTCTACATGCCTCATATTAGACCCTCAACTAAAAATTCTTAAGATAACTCAATCTTCATTACTTAGTTAATTGATAGAAGATGTTATGAGATGAAATTACAACTTATTGTCTAATTTATTTAAGGGAAAAATAAATTATACACACACATTTGGCACTAATATGTAGTTGAATTCCTCAGCAATGTGTGACTAGAATTCCATACTAGTATGTGGTCAATTTTTGTCCTTTCGGCTTGCCAATTTCATTTTTTCTTGTTGAAAATTTCAACACTTTTCAATTCCACTTAATCCTCAAATGAGAGAAAACCAAGATGCATGTCTAATAACTCCTAAAATAAAATATTTAGAAATATAAATAAAGCACCAATTATTTCTAGCACTCAATGATCAATCAATTCAGTTTTCCAGTGACCTAATGACAAGAAAAAAACAAAATCCAAACAAATTCTCATCAAATACACTCAAAACCCAAAGAAAACAAGATGGAGGCTTGTAAGAGACCAAAATACACTCGGGGACATAAGGAACAGAAGTTGTAACAAATTTTAACAAAGAGAAAATCATAAAATGGAAATTTTTTTCATGAAATAGGGGTTAGCGCAGGTCCTAGAAGGGAACCAGTGCTCTGCAACCCAAGTGCAGAGAAGGCTAGGGTGCACTGCAACACTCTGTCTCCAGACTAGGGGGAGTGTTGATCAAAGAATGCCAAGTTCCAACACAAAAAATGCAACTGAAGCTAAATGAAAGGTCTTCTTATGTATTTTCAGGATTTAGTGAGACAATGTAGGTATTAACAAGAGGAAAAAAAAGTGCTAAGGACAAGGAATCCACAAAGGTAATGAACTGAGACTGAAAAAATGCGAAAAAAAAGTATCTTCCCTAGACTTAGTGGCATGGTTTAGATCAACAGATAGAAAATACTATAAATTTATCCTTACAGAAAATGGAGACTCGAAAGAAACTTACTTGGAATCCGTCACAAGCTTCACTCTCCTCTCAGCTTATATGCTGCAATCTTACCTCTAATTTCTATAATTAGAACTTGCACACACATTCACAACATGAAAAATATACATGACATATATGTAGCATTATCCAATTACTCTATTCAATATATAAACAAATCATTGAAACATGTGAATGAATACATAACATAACATATATAGGTAAATTGTCTATTGTTTGCATTAATATGGAAAGGAGAGAGATTACAACCAAGAATAACAACTGATCTTGTCGAGATCTCCCCAAGTTGACTTGTCCTTCCTTGCCACAAAGCACACCTCAATGTCACCCTAATGCATGAAGATGATGACTCTCCTACATTCAAGGGAGCAACATGAGGGCATGATAGGTATCTAAAATCCATGCCCTAGCTTATGGATGGTAGTAAATATATAAGAAAGGATGCTAGTTTATGAATTATTATTTATTTACCAATCTATGCTTGATATCCATTCATGATGAGAGGATGAGATAAATGGATAAGAGTTTAAATCTACAAGGTAGGATGAGATATGATTCAAAGTTCTTATCCAAGGTAAATTGTTGTAACAACTCCTGGAAGCTTTAGGAAGAGGAAGCTTCGGGATTATTTTTATTTTTCTGGAATTTCTAGAATCAACGCACCCCCAACAAGGGATAGCCTACTATGATTATTGGAGGTGCATAGTTGAGAAATTTTTTGCTGAACGCAAGTCCTTAAAGGGGCATGGTGAATTGGGCCTTAAAAGTATGGAAATGAAGTAGTTAAGCCCATAAATTTAGGGGTTTGGGAGAGTGATGATTATGGATTTTCTTAGGGATGATGACAATGTGTTCATGGATGGTTATTGATCTAATTTACAGGCTTATTGACTAGATGTGACAAAATGGCCTATAAAAACGTCATTTTTTAGAAATACTTTTGCAAACAAATTAGAGTTTCTATAATATTATTTTACCTTATAATCATCAAATAGATGGTCAAAATGAAGTTATAAAAAAATCCCTATAAGCCTACCTATGTTGCTTTGTGAAGCATAAGAAGTGGTTCCAATTATGACATATAGCAAATTGGTATTATAAATCCATTTCTCACCCATAAACCAAAACAACTCATTTCAAAGCCTTATATTATTATTAACAACCAAAATGAAAGAAATTTCCATTAATTAACAATAAGGTCTTGACAATGAGAAAATAAATGAGTTGAAAACCAAATGTTCATTCAAATTCTCAAATAGAACTTGGAAATTGTTTAAATATGTAACTAGGTCTAGTCTTCATAATGACATGTGTAATCATGATTCTATGTGTTTAACGTAATGAGAGAAAATAAATTTATTATTATTGATATTCAGACATAGGTTTCATGCTAAAGGGAAATTTATTTTTAGGTCAATCTCCCATTGTGAGCTCTTAGGTTTTTCATAAAGTGAAGTGAGTTATTGTCAAGTATGAGGGACCCTTCTTGGGAATGTTACATATTGTAAAAAGAATTTATTTCAGTGAAATTAGAGTGAAAATACCCTCCAAGGCCAATTAAAATGTGCAAGCATAAAGTCGGTGTTCTAGATAATTAAGTCAACCTAAGGACGCTTCGAGTGGGCCTAAAAGGGTCTGTCAAGGAGACTATATATAAAGCCATCGACCTCATTTCAAGAGGACTCTCAAGAACAAGAATTTTGATATTTGGGAAAGAAAAGGACCTCTCATCAAGCAAATAAAAGGAGATCAAGATTGAAGGAAGAGTGAAGTAATTTCATGAACTTCTATTGGGATAATTTTTTTCACACGTGCAACGAGATTATGGCTCAACCTACTACAAAAAATAAAAGGTAAAATCAAATCAAGGAGGCCAAAATAAGTAAAATAGAAGGAGTACCTTGTTGGCCAAAGTTACAATAATACCAGCACAATGCAAGTGAAGGAGGAAAAGAGTTTGGATTACCCTATTTTGGTCACACGTGGGAAAATTGCAGTCATCTATAGGAGGTTGAGAATTGTAGAAAGAGAGGTTGATAATGCTAGACTTGGGTTGCAAGGCTGATGGTTAATAAATAAGGAGGAGTCACAACATTATAAGAATAATTTGTTTCTTAATTAAGGCAATAATTGACATGGTATTGTAGGAGTTTCAGTCAAGTGTTTAGGTCTTGGAATTCATCAAATCAAATATCCTATAAGAAGAATAATTCTGTGGGTTTTCCTCCTAAGTTTAGAGAGGTTTTGGCCCTGGCTAACCGCCTATATCTTTTTTCCTTTGTCTAATTTTTCATTATGATTTGGTATTTGTTTTATGAAGAAGAAAACCTGATAATAATAAAAATGAAGAGAACCTAATTAAGAAAAGTAAAATGTCTTCACAAGAAGCTATCAATAACAAGATAATTCACCTAATCTCACTGCCCTAGATTCCTCAACATGGTATCAGAGCTAAGGTAAGAACTAGAGGAAGGGAAGATAAATAAAGGACACTCAAGAATTTAAGGACCAAATTAATTTGAGAATATCAAGGGCTTCAAATCACAAAGGAGATCCTCTCATCTCCAACGAAATTCGAAGACAACGATTTAATCATCATATTGAAGGAAGTGTCAAAACACTATATTGATCAAAGAAGAATCCAATACTAGAATAATTCTTTGGAAACTCACTCAAATCATCATCTCAAGGAACAAGATCTCAAAATACCCCTATCTCTACTCAAATAGAATATTGAAACATGTTGAATTTATCTCATCCAAAGGAAGCAAGAAAGGAGTTGTTAACATCATAAATAAGTTGGGGTTATCTCCCTCTCTCTAAGACAAGGATCACTATTTGAAGGAAGACATATTCTTCAAGAAGAAATATTATATTAGGCTATCATCATCAAACTCTAGAAGGTGAAAAATCAAAAGATATTTCCATCAAGGAGTATCTTGACAAGTAATTATCTTTATGTCCACATCTGAATCTATAAAAATGAATTTTTGAAAGAGACTACTAAATTGGTTGGGTTATCAAGGTTTATTGCATGAAAGAAGAGGATTGATTTAATCCTCATAGAAAATGAAGTTTTGGAACATGTTAAGGGCTCAATCACAAAACCTCCAAATGAATAATCTGAATCTCTTTCAGATTACATGGATGGGAAATTAAGGGCTCAAAGTATTCTCATAGAATCCATCAAGGATCCCCTCGTTCCCTATGTATAAAAACTAGAAACATAAAAATAAATATGTGGCCAAGTTGTAGAATTTTTATCCGTAATAACTGGAGGAGAAGTGATCTCATGAAGGCAAGAACTATACAATATGAAGATATCAAAACAAGAAGGAATAACCTCATACTTTATGAGGATTTCATAAATAATATACTAACTCCAATAGTTCTGAGAAATAATTTCTGACAAGGAAATGACTACCATAGTACTCAATGCACAACCAGAGGAATGGGGCAACTTCACATCAAGCATCTATGAAAAGAAGGAAGTTACATTCAATGAACTATGCTCATTGTGTAGAATTGAAGAAACTGGGATGAAGGAAAAAATTGATGTAGGATCAAGTGAGAAAGCTGAATCGTTTGCTGCCATGGCGAGAACAAAAGGGAATGTTGGGAAGCTTGGCCCTCAGAAAAAGAAGAAGAATATGTTGAAAGTTCAATGCTATAGATGTCATGAATAAGGGAACTTCAAGAGAGATTGTCCAAAGATCAATAAGGACAACAAAAAATAGGAAGGAAAGAAGCCCATGTCATTAAAGAAGTGGAAGAAGATAAAAAGAATAAATCCAAGAAGAAGTATAATATCTCAACTATGATTGAGATAGTCTTCATCACCTAGTTCTTTTCAAGTTTCTATTTAAATTTTTTCTTTTCTAAAGTATAGCCATCATGGTAAGAATCATTAGAATCATGTTTGGATGCATCATACTAGTAGACGGAGTCATAGAAGCCTATGGAAAAAAAATTTTGAGCCCTCTAACGGATTGGGTTGAGTTACTGTTCCGGGAGCATTGGTTGGAAAAACACTCTGGAGCCCTTGGTGGGTTTAGTTACTAGTCTTGGAGAGTTGGTTGGAAAATTTATTTGGAGCTTGACAATAGTTTTGGGTTGATTTACTATTCCTAGAGCCTCGATTGGAAACAATTCTTTACATCGCTAGACAACTTGGGTAGAGACCAACCTAGTGATGGTTTGTGATGTTGGACCATGAGGTGGATTAAATGGTGGAGGGTTGAGGTGGTTTTGCCTATAGAAGCCCCGGTTTGTTATTTATTGATTTTTTTTGTGAAATCCCACATTCATGCTTCGAATATGGCATGGGGGCGACTACCTAAAAGGGATATTTGGTTCAGCCATGTCTATGGTCGGGTGGTACGTGGAAGTCTCAAACTTGGTTTCATTTTGATTATGGAAATAAGAGATCCTTTCCTCTTGTATTAATGGGTAGATATACTTTTTATTGTGGGGTTTAAATGCTTGTTTTATGATTTTCATTTCTATTGTTTATATGTTGGTTATGAATATGTTCTATGATAGTGATAATGTATGGCTCTCATCATGTTTTGATTTGTAAATGAATGAACAATGAATCTATGACCTAATAGAAGATAGTGCAGCTAATGTGATGAGTGATCAATGCTTCTTAGTGATTATCTGGTGAGTATGAAACCCTTATGCTCATATATGTTGTTTAAACTTGTAGATTACATATTTGTGACATGTTTGAAGAAATTTCTAACATAGTTAGTAGGGGTACAATGATGTCCTTGTTCAAGTAATTTCATTTGTATCATTATTTCGATGTTATCTTTCATTATTGGAAGTTTCATGGATTTCAGGGTAGTGACCTCATCCTGTGCCTAAAGAAGTGGCTTGGAAATGATAGTCATATGCATAATAATACCTAGGAAAGTGTCCAATCACATGCATACCCATGCTGTGGTAGTGACTGGAGGGTCCCACCCACACTCATGTGCATGTCATGAGAGCGATTGGGGGATTAATGCAATAAAAGTTAACTTGTCTCAGGGGCTAGTCACTTGGAAGGTTTGGATGGATCTTGGGGGTTCTTTTGTAGGTGTAGAAGGTTTCTGTTGTTGTGTTCTATCGATTCCACTTCCTTAAATCACACATAGGGAGTTAAATCTATCATAGTAACTCTTCATCAAATGTTTACCTGAGTTGGCCTGTTAATTGGGTAGATGTCGGAGGAGGGTGTTATAGAGTGGTATCAGATCATGGTTCACCCCTCGGAATTGATGGTAAGTGTGTTGGTCATGAATTTATGCCGGTTTCATGTGATCCTTATGCATGTCTTCTATCTAATTGTTTCATATGCATGGTGTTGGTCATGGTTGCAGTGATGTTGCCATATGAAGGTTTATGGGGTTGTTGTGGAATGTGTCATAATTAGGGTATGATTGGTTATATGTTGTTCATGCATCTCAAGTGGTTAACTATTGTCAAGTGTACATTGGTATCGTTTTTTCTATCATGCACAAGGTCATGGTATGTGATTGATATGGTCGTGCATTGATGACTCGACTATGGCTAGAATGATGTTTATGTATCTTCATATATATATATATATATATTATAATTATGATTATACATGTGTTATGTTGATTGGTTGGTATTATAGGTAATATCCTCCCCGAATGATTCTAAGATACATTGGTTTGTTTGTGATTTGGGTTAGCTGACATAGTATACCTTGCAATAGGAAATAAAGATGACCACCAAGATGGTAGATTACAAATATTCTCCCTATGAATCAGATGACAAATGTGGTTTTTGGCACTATTCTGAATTAGTAAAAACTTTGAGGAGTTTGAAGGAAGAAATAAGTATTTTAAAATAAGATAATGACATAATCATGTAGGCACAGGAAAAACAAGCAGAAGTCAATGCCATAATTCTTCATATTTCATCATATTTGCAGAGACAAGGACTAATCTGGATCAGCTATGGACATGAGGATGATACTAATGTGGCATATGGAAGTAGGTCTCTTGATATTGACATGTTATATAGAGATGACATGACCATAGACGGTATATTTTTGGATACTTCAGTTAGGAGAGGTGATGGAAACATGTACTATTCTAGTTCTAGTTGTGATAGGAACTATGATTGTCATTATTATCACCCTTAGAGGAGAAGTGATAGGGGTTACTTTCCAGATGAGTTCAGGAAAGAAAAAACACCTAAATTTTATGGATATATGAATAAATCACAAGATTCAGAAGCATAGTTTATTGGAATCAATAAGTTCTTTAGGTTACATGATTACTGAGAGAACATGAAGGCCAGAATAACTACATCCAATCTTAAAGGTAAAGTAGATATTTGGTAGGAAGATGTAAAGAACATGAGAGATATTGATGAGGAGGAATTGAATTGGAGTGAATTAGAGAGATTATTTAGGATGGAGTATCTATCATAAAGATACTATGATGACATGAAAAATAGTTCTATGAGCTAAAGATGTGTTATATGGCCGATGAGGAGTACACTAGAATATCTAGGGAGTTTTTGAGGTATGTTCCTTACCTAAAGGAGGATAAGGCCAATATTCAGATATTCATCGGTGGGTTTTTTATAACATTCAAAGAGAGGATTGAGTTTGACGAGCCTAGATCATTGGAGGAGGCCATCCTGAAACTAAAGCATTGTTATGAGTAATCGAAGTGGAGATCTGAGACTAAGAAGGATTGGAAGGGTAATGTTAAGAATAAAGGAAAATGGGACAAGAAGCAAGAAATACCTTAGGATACAAGTAACAAATAGAATTTTGCACCATCTAATAAGTTCAATACATATCGCAGAGGACAAGGACTTCAATCTGAGGAGAAAAATAAGAGTGAAAATAGGAAGGCCATGCGGTGTTGGAGTTCTGGAGGAGTTCATCATAGGATATATTTTCCACAACATTAGGATGGTAGAATGAAGATATACATTGCTCAGGAGGAACAAATAGTGGGAGATGTTGGAGAGAGTATTCCTAGGATCCATGCAACACTAGATAACATGAAGTAATATCACCAAGCATCTCTTATCGAGATGTATAGTAAAATTTTTGATCAAGTTGTTTATATTTTGATTTAACTTGGATGTAATTATAGTTATGTTAATCCCGACCTGGTGGATAAATGTGGTTTCAATAAATAAATGCATGCAGAATATTGGTTAGTGAAGTTTGCTACAGGTACTAAGAGGATAATTCATAATTGCATATGAGCTTGTGCATTTGAATTGAATGGTATGCCTACATCATCACATCTTAATGTGTTTTAATTGGGATCGTATAACATGCTTTTGGGTATGGACTGGTTTTATCTTCATAATACCAAGGTGGATTGTTATGAAAATGCTATTGAGTACTTGGATGAAAATGGGGAATAAAGAGTCTTGCGGGGTAAGAATAAATAATCATCAGTTAGGATGGTGACCACTATGCAGGAAAAGCATAATCGCTAGAAAGGGTATGTGTTATTTGCAGTGCACATTTCTAGTGACAAAGGTAAGAAATTTGAGGATACATATGTGTTAAGCAGGTACCTAGTTCTACAATAGTTTCAGGATGCATTTCGCACATAGATTTTAGATCTTCCACCTCACAGGGAAGTATACTTTTCTATTGAGTTGGTGCAAGGGGCAGTGCCAACATCCAGGGCACCTTATAGGATGTGCACATCAAAGCTGTTAGAGTTGAAGCTAAAGTTGAAGGAAATGCTGGAAAATGGATACATTAGGCAAAGTGTATCACCACGGGGCACAATGGTATTGTTTTAGAAGAATAAATATGGTATCCCGAAGCTATGCATTTATTACAGACCAATGAATAAGGTGACCATCAGGAATAGGTATGTGTTGTTGAGGATTGATGATTGGTTTCATCATTTGAAGGGAGAAACAATTTTCTTGAACATTGATCTGAGATTGGGATATCATAAGATATGCATTAAAGAAGATAAAAACCAAAAGAAAAATTTCCGAACCAGGTACGAACATTATGATTTTGTTGTAGTTCCATTTGGTTTGACTATCGCTCCATCTAATTTTATGTGCTTTATGAATAGTGTGTTGCGTCCTTATCTCGACAATTTTTATATTCTTTTCATGGCTGATATATTGGCATATTCTAAGAATGAGAAAGATCATGCCGAACATTTAGCACTAGTGTTGATATTTCTAAGAGAGAATTATTTGTATTCTCAGCTTAGACAAATGAAGTTTCTTTCAAAAAAAGATACTTTACTTGAGACATCTGGTTTCCAAGGAAGGCATAATAGTGGATCTGGAAAAGATAAGGGATATCATGGAGTGGGAATATACTAGGAATGTCAATGAGCTAAGATCATTTATGGGGTTAGGATGTTCTTACAGGAGGTTTTTGTTATGTATATAGCTCACAAAATAGCAGAAAATATAGATCAACGACTTATAAATCAGCCTCCTCGAGGGGGAAACCGCTTTTATATTACATAAATGAACAATTATTTGATGATCTGAATGAAAAATACTACTTTTTATATATAGGAGTCTAAGGGGTAAAAATATAATATAGCCTACATTAAAATAATAATGTAAGGGGACAAAAATAACAATACTAGTCTTCTATCGGGCTCAATAATAACAATATGGGGACTACATGGGCACAACAATAAAAATAAGGGCACTACACTAGAAATAATAATAAGGTGCCACACTAGCATTATAGGTACCTAACATGCCCCTCTCCTTCAAAAAAGTGTTTTCTTCAACACTTGAGTAGTTCTAGATGCTTCTCTATAAAGTTCTCATCCTCCAATGTGGAATCTTCAGCGAGTAAGTTCTTCGACTTGATGAGATACTCTGAAATTGATCAATTTTGTAACTGTCCAGTTCTTATTTTCCTGACTGATTCAAGTTCCAATATGATTTTTCCTTCCTCGTTAAGTTCTAAAAATATATTTTTAATTGGGATTTTGTCACCTATAACCTTATTTAAGCATGAAACATGGAAAACTAGGTGCACTCGGGAAGATGAAGGAAGCTCCAAGTTGTATGCCATAGTACTAATACTTTGAAACACATTATAAGTACCATAGTATTTTGGCGATACTTTATTATCCTTCTTATCTTTCTTGAGGGACATTTGCTTGTATGGTTGTAGCTATAAAAATACTCAGTCTCCTACATTAAAACTTCTTTCACTGTGATGTTGATATTCCTCTTGTTTCATTCGATTTTTCACCGAAGATATGTTATACTTTAAGAGTTCGATAAATTGTTGTTGATGCTCGATGTGATCTTCCATTGCTTGAACGTTATAATTTTCTCTTAAAAATGATGTGATGGACGATGGATCATATCCATAATGTGCCATAAATGGGGTCACTTTTTATTCAATGTGGAAGGAAGTGCTATACAACCATTCAGCCAGAGGTAACCACTTGACTCAATGTGTTTGTTTATTAGATACATTGAAAAAAATATATCCTTCCAAACATTTTTTCCTTTTCCCATCAGATTGAGGATGATAATATGAGCTATGAGCTAGTTTAGTACCGAGAAAAAAAAAATTCGTCCAAAAATTTCCATTGAAAATGGGATCTCTTGTTGCGTACAAAAATATTTGGTTTTCCATGTAGCTTTTGAATTTTTTCCATAAATTAAGTAGAACGTCTACTGGATTTAAATGGATGAGACAATGTACAGAAGTGTGCATACTTGGTAAGTTTATCAACTCCCACCATGATGAAACTCTTTCCTTCAGATTTGAGTAAAACTGTGATATAATCCAATGTGAACTCCTCCCAACATTGAATGGGAATGTATAAAGGTTGTAGTAGACTCAAGGTCTTAATTGTCTCAACTTTATTTTGTTGGAAGACCAAACCTTTTGCCACAAATTCTTGAATATAATATTTAAGGCCATCCCAAAAAAAATCTTTCTTGACCCTGTGGTAAGTTTTTAAAAATCCTAAGTGTCCTCCTTAGGGAGAGGTGTGCAATTCCAAAAGAATATTTTGTTTTAGTTGGGAATTATTACAAATATATAAGCGATATTTGTACCATAATGAATAATTTTTCCATCTTAATGTATAATATGTATTGGTATATTGCTACAACTTTTGAATGAGTGTCCATGCTTCTTCGTCATTCTTCCATTCATACCTTGCTTCGGTTATCTAATACGATTGGATAATAGAAATGGAACAAATAAATGCTTCCACATCCTCATCCTTTCTTGAGAGTGCATCTGTTACAAAATTTATCTTCCGTTTTTTCTAGATGATTTCAATGTCATAACCGAACATCTTTGTGACCCATTTTTGCTTCTCTTCTGAAGATAGTCTTTGTTTCAAAAAGTATTTAAGACTATCATGATTTTTTTTTTTACCTTGAAGTGTCTTCCCATTAGGTGAGGTCACCATTTCTTTAGTGCATGTAGTATTGCCAACATTTCCTTCTCATCAATAGGTTTCTGTAAATAATTTCCTTTGATTAGGTCTCTTTCAAAAGCAATGGATCTTCCTTCTTGCATTAAAACAACACCAATTCCATTTCCTGAAGCATCACATTTCACAATAAAGGTTTTTGTGAAGTCTGGCATAGCTAAGACTGGTGTTTGGCACATTGCCTCTTTACGATGTTCAAATACCTTAGTTGCTTTTCGAGTCCAAGAAAATGCATCTTTCTTTAGTAATGTTGTTAGAGATGCTACTATTCTCCCATAATTTATAACAAACTTGTGATAATACCCCGTTAACGAGAGAAATCCTCACATATGCTTTATGGTTGTGGGAATTTTCCATTTCTTAGTGGCTTTAATTTTGTTAGGGTCTACCTTAACACCCTCATGAGATATAATATGACCAAGATATTCCACCTCTTGTACTCCAAAGAAAAATATGGAGGATTTTGCAAATAATTGTTTCTCCTCCAATAGTTGGATCACCCTATCAACATGTTGAACATGGTCTTTCCAAGACTTTCTGTATATTAGTATATCATCAAAAAATACTAACAAAAATTTTCTAAGGGTTTGAAAACGGAATTCATCAACCCTTGAAATGTTGAAGGTCTATTGGTAAGGCCAAAATGCATGACCAAAAATTCATAATGACCCTCACAGATTCTAAATTCTCTTTTCAGAATGTCTTCAATATTCATTCTAATTTGATGATATCCTGAATGAATATCCAACTTGGTGAAGTAAATTGCTCCATGTAATTAATCCAATAATTCATCAATGATAGGAATGGAAAAATTATCTTTAATAGTTAGTTTTTTGTGCTCCCTATAATCCATACACATGTGCCATGATCCATCCTTCTTATGCACCAATACTACCGAATAGGGAAATAACTTTGACTAGGTCGAATTATACCGACCTCTAGCATTTTTGCAATCATGTGTTCAATTTCGCTCTTTTGGGCATAAGGATATATTTAAGGCATTATGTTTGGAAGAAAAATTTTGTAATATCTCTCATTCACACTAACGATTTTTTTTTTTCTATATAAGATCTAGCTATGGACTGCTTCAATTTAATCATTTCGATTTCTACTCTGAAATTATCGTTCTATCACAGTTAGATGCTTTCTGAAATTAGAAATTCAGTTTGCCAACAAAATATACAGGTTGCCCCCAATAATATTATTTTACTTCATTAATATTTATTTTATTAATTTGGCCTTGGAGTTTTTTCAAATCTCAACTTAATGGACATGACCCTAAATTCTATTTTCCACTTGATCCCTATAGGTTATAGACAAATGGTATATGAATGTTTATTC
Organism: Pinus albicaulis; assembly: GCA_034641835.2. NCBI lineage: Eukaryota > Viridiplantae > Streptophyta > Pinopsida > Pinales > Pinaceae > Pinus > Pinus albicaulis. Next base: position 224,186,772 of record CM076583.1, read on the forward strand.
ATAAACCTTCACCATTCAAGGTTCTATACATACATTATACTTATCATATGTCCTCATTAAACCTATGCCTAATGTATACCTTCCACTTACCATATGTTTTCACTAATCTAAATATAACGCCTTTTTAAATTTGCTACGTACTTACTCTCTTTACTACCAGGTCTTACATTTAATAATTTTACATCTGACCCATACCTCTTTGATACTTATCCTTAAAATATTTATATGATTTTATTAAGGGAGTTACTTCATGTCTCATCTAACTTCATTATTACTTCCCATGGATTTCAACGATCGAGAAGTCATGTCACCAACTTTTTGTTCTTCATTCTCAAACGAATGACACGTTCCATGGTGGTTGAAACTATTAACTCTACACTCAATTGGCGTGGTACTCATGGTTATTATGCTCAGTAAACTTTATGGGTAAGCTAACTGTTCACCCAACACATTTACTAACTCCAGCTATGGCCCATGTGAACTGGTACCACTAACTTTAATTTCTAGCGAAATTTTAATCTCTCTTGGGATTTGGTGTTCCATGCTTTCGAGAATATCTCAGGATCAATATACAAAATTTTTATCCTTTATCGAGCCTTTACCACATGGATGGTAGGATGGGTGTCTAAAGCTAAGTTTTTGCTCACTGTTTTAATCCCTTGCTCAACTCGTTGTGTTAACTCCTGTGTTATGAATTTTTCATTTGGTGTTCCAAAGTTGCATTCGAATACCGGAAGTTGACTGAGAAGAAGCGAACAGGGGTTCTTATTCCACCTTGAACTCACCATTCTTTTGCAAGGCTAAGTTGTGTTCCTCCTTGTGCAACGTTTTCATTGGAACTAATTCCATTGAAGCTTTAAGTTCGTTTAAATATATACAGTCCTATCCTATGAGAAATATTAGAATTGTTGTAGTATATCCTCGAAGAAATTTGTGACTATGTATGAGATTCATTTCAATTTCAGTCCACGGGACTTGATGCTTTCGTTTCTAAACTCTACACTCGTCTTTATTTATTTTGATTTTGGTTCTTTTAGATTAACTACTAAGTTTAGTTCTAACTGGCATTAGTGGAATTTTTAGGTATAAAATGGGCCTCCTAAGGAAATTATAAAATAATAGTGGAAATAATAAAATAATATTATATTACATCATCAAATTTTAGAGGGAACAAAGAATAAAATAATAATAAAATAATAAAACTATTTTTTCAACTCATATTTTCAACTTATCTCCCTATATTTTTACTCAAATTTCGAGCAGAAACATTTGTTGAATGAAAAATTTAATTTCTCATCCAAGGAGTACCCATGTTGCATACTTTCTATTGACCCTAGTACATGAAAAATAAGAAATACATGAAAAAAGTGATTGCAATCACATTTTTTCATGTATTTCTCATTTTTCGTGTAGGAGTGTACATCAAAAGTATGCAACATGGGTACTCCTTGGATGAAAAATTATATTTTGCATCCAACGAGTATTCTCCCTCGAAATTTGAGTAAAACATTAGGGAGATAAGTTGAAAATACAAATTGAAAAAGTAGTTTTATTATTTTATTATTTTTTATTCTTTTAACTTTTTTACTCCAAAAATGGTTAATCATCCCCCATGGTTGACATCATCATCTTGAATCCTATTGGTTCTTATAAAATTTATTTTGGTTGTACATTTTTCTGAGGAGGCCCATTTTAGACCCCAAAATTCCTCTAATGAGTCATTTTGACCCAATGGCTCTTTGTAGATTTTGATTTATTCAAAATGAAACCCTGGCTCACAATTTCTGATGCTTTGGTTTAATTCTAGGTTGCATATGGGGAAACGCTCCCAGTTACGGAGGTGACTCTTCTTACCGAGAGAGCTACGATGTAACATGGAGCACTGGGGAGGACATATTTAGCTCTCAGCTCACTGCAACTGGTAAAAGCCCCAAAAACCATTCCTCTTAGTTTATACACCATACACTGTCTTGTTTAAGATATCCATCAACAAGGTTTATTTGACTTCATTATGTTCCCTCACATATATTATGGAACTATCAAAATTTTCACAATTTTAAGGTATATTTGAAATTTCGTTTTCAGAAAGGAATACTATCCTTTTTATTAATGATTTCATGTTGTAACCCACCCAAATTCTCTCAAATCTAACATTTCAGTTATCTTCTGTATGCAGGTAAATTTTATTCGAATTTTCGTTACAGTTTACATTTCCACGTTTTCCGGTTTTCCACGGTATGAAAATTTACTGAGTGTCCCTCTGATTGCCCAGGTTTATTACAAATATTCTGGTTTTCTTTGGACTTAAACACCTATTGTGGCATTCTGCGGATATGCTTAATTAACATTTCTGTTATTGGAATAGCAGTAACTAAGCTACATCGCTTTTATAAAATTCAATTACATATGTATAACAACATTTGGGTCTGTGTCGACCCCACACCAAATTGTATGATTTTGGTTCTTAGTTTATGCTTCTCGCTCACTGGTTCTATATCCAAATAGTCATAATTGACTACTGCAAAATTTTAAATAGATAGACTTAATGATTTGAACTGTTATGGGTAACATCTTTAGCTTCGTCTCTTAATATTTTTCCTTCTGCTATTGTGACATTTGAATATGAATAGTTGACTTACTGCAGTATCTACATACTTGAACAACTTTATATATACATATATCTATATATAAAATCTATAGATAGAAATCTATTTGTATAGCTTCTCTCATACCCCTGCATATTCAATAAGGTTTTGATTTATTCTCTATAATTTACAATGGTAGTGCTAAAGAAAATCATTGTTTTCTCTATTTTGGTATACTGAAAATTTCCAGTACCGTAAGGTTTGAAATTTTCTTTCACAAATTTTCCAGTAAAAGCTTCGTTAACTAGATGCATTATCATATTTATTCCAGATCTAAAAAGTACTATATTAGTATCCCAATAAAATTGAGTTTCAATCTAAACCATTATGTTTAACAATGTGTTGTACCACATTTTTTCCTTATTACTGCTCTTAGGAATTTATTCATTTTGCTGATTACTACTTCGGTAATTTAGAATTTAAGATTTAAGTTTCCATGTACAATAATGCTTCTTTTCCTTCTACCACTATAGTGTACTTTTCTGTGAATTTAATATAACTTATAAAAGATATAGATAGCCACCATTAGATGTATAATTTATTGTGATAGGTTTGTTTATGTAGGTCAGCTTTGTTATAATTCGTATCAGCATATACTAATTTTCGTTTCTGCCGATATAACTCTACATAATATAATTACTGTAAAGTAAAATTTAAATGTAAATATTTACAAGAGACAACTAAACTTACTACTGTTAGATAATATTACATTTCTTCTAGTATCAAAATCAAGTTGCGGTTAGATCTCTTTACCTCAAATTTAAATTTGTATTCAAATTTAGAGTTTATGATGGTTGGAACTAACTCGATTTCCTACCCATAAAACTGTACTTGATTGTAATTACTCTGGTAACCCATTCAGTTAAATGTATGGCTTAACTAGATTAATTGAACCTATTAATCCATCAACTCTTTAAAGATTTCTACATTGTTCCCATGTATTAACTTGTATCTAACCGGGCATAATATTCTGCTAAATAATTCAGAACACATATTGTCACAGGAATAAACTTTTAGCAAATAGTGGTTAGGCATGCATACCAATTTCTCTGACTAGTTCCTCCCAACCTTAGAGTTTTGTCTCCAAAACTCACCCCCGAGCTGAGACCTTTTAATTTTGGCGATAGACAACCCTTTGTCTATCCCGAAGCATCTTATTTAAATAGTGCTTTCCCAAGCCTGTTTTTAGTTTCTACGTCTAGTAGTTCTAGGATGCTTTATTCCTGTTTTTCCTAGGCTTCCCTCAGTGACGTACTTTAAAGTTGTCTTTTCTACTTTTCCAACTTTAATTCCTCTTCCCAATTACTTTCCTCTTCATTCGGGAAATTGGATTTTTCTCTCCCAATCTAATTTAGTAAGATTCCTTTCAAGGTTTTTCTGAAAGGTTTTGGGAAATTATAACCTTATTCATATCCTCATGGATCAAGGTTTAGGATCTCCAATCTCAATCTAGTCATAGTGCACACAAAACTTTTTCATTTATTTTTACTAATAATTATTTAAATAAATTCACACATTGCATTTCCATTGGGGTTTACTTCCCTTTGGATTTGTTCAAATGTCAAATTAAAAAGCATAGAAACTTGGGGTGTTAAACATTCCCCCTCTAAAAACAAACACTGTCCTCGGTGTTGACAAAATAAACTATAGCATTTCACTGTGAAAACAATGATGGATATTTTTACATTATCTCAGTTTTTGTTTCCCAAGTAGCTTCTTCAGTAGTAAATTGCTTCCATTGCACTTTTAATCTGGCTACTGTACAATTTTGCAGTTCAATTTCTTCCCTCTCCAAGATTTGAAGTGGCTCTGGAAGGAATTCCCCTTTTAGTTCCACATGAATCACATTCGAATCAATAACATGAGCAGAATAATGTACATACTTTTTTAACAAATAAACATGAAACACATCATGAACCTTAATATGAATGGGTAAGGCCAGTTTATAAGCCACTAGTCCCACCCTTTCCAGTATTTCAAATGGTTGACAATATCTAGGAGCTAATTTTACACAACTCCCAGTTTGCAAAGCGCTATTCTTTGGCTTAATCCGCAAATATACATGATCACCCACAATGAACTGTCGGTGAAATCTCTTCTTGTTTGCATAACTTTTCTGTCGATCCTGAGCTTTCTTGATGTTTTTCTGAATTTGTTTTACAATTATTTCCATTTTCTACAAAGTGTCTAGCCCAAGCACTAATTTATCCTCAATTTGGCTCTAGCTTAAAGGAGTGTGGCATTTTCTTCCATAGAGTTCTTCAAACAGACTCATCTTTATGGAAGTTTGATAGCTCTTGTTATAGGGAAATTCTGCTAAAAGTAAATAGTCTTCACATTTACTTGGCCTATCCATTACATACATTCTTAGCATATCTTCCAGAATTTGATTTTTTCTCTCGGTTTGACCATCTGTTTGAGCGTGATAGGCAGTACTAAAGTTCAATTTAGTACCCATGCCTCCAAACAGACTCTTCAAAAATTCTAAAGTGAACTTGGCGTCTCTACTAGAAATAATCATTTTAGGAACCCCATGTAGCCTTACGATCTCTTTCATGAACATATTTGCCACTTGGGCTATTCCAAAGGTATATTGAACATGTATGAAATGTGCAACCTTAGTCAAAGTATCTACCACAACCGTTACAGAGTCATTCTAATACTTGGTTCTTGGTAAACTAGTTATAAAGTCCATAGAAACAAAGTCCCATTTCCATTCTACAATTGGTATAGGATTTAGCAGTCCAGCTGGATGCTAATGTTCAACTTTTACTAGTTGAAATTCCATGCATCTTACTAGGTAGCTTGCTACATCCTTTTTCATTCCTGGCCAAAATAATTTCTTTTTGAAACTTGTGAGTAGTTTCTGATATCCAGGATGTCCAAAATAAGGCTTTTTATGATATTCATCTATAATTTCCTTTTTCAAAGAGTCTACATTGGGGATGTACAATCTCTCTCTATAACAAATCATTCCTTTATGATTTTGTGTGTACCCTTTCATTTCCTTTTTTAACAATTGAGTTTGTAGTTTTTCATAGCTTGGATCTAGATCTACTACCTTTTGAACTAATCCCTCTAAGTCAAAGTTGACACTACTCCCAATGTTACTTATGTTCTGGCAAGCATTTTTTCTCAAGGCATCAAAAATTTTGTTTTCTTTCCCTTTGATATGTTTTATTTCCATGTCAAATTCACTCTGAAAATACAGCCATCTAGATTGTAAAGAATTCAACTATGTTTGAGTGAAGAAATACTTTAGGCTGATGTGATCTCTCATCAGAATAAATTTATTTTCTAGAAGTTAGTGTCACCACATCTTGAGAGCATGGATCACAACAGCTAACTCAAGATCATACACACTGTAATTTTGCTCATGTTTCTTAAGTTTTCTAGATTCATATGCAATAAGAGAATTTTCTTGCAATAGCACTCCCCCTAATCCTTCTCCACAAGCATCTGTACATACTACAAAATCTTGATTAGGATATGCAATTTTCAGAATAGGTGTTGTGGTAAGCTTCCGTTTTAATTGTTCAAATCTATTCTGGTATTTTTCAGTCCATTCAAATTTTATACCCTTCCTTTGCAATGAAGTTATGGGATAGGCTAAAGCGGAAAATATTTCTACAAACCTTTTGTAGTACCCTGCAATCCCCATAAAGGACCTTACCGATGATACATCAGTAGGTATAGGCCATTCTCTAATCGATTTTATCTTCTCAGGGTCTACAACCAATCCTTGTTCTGAAATTATATGCCCCAAATATTGGATTTTATGCTTATAAAACTCACATTTAAGAGTCTGCAACATGATTCTAAGGTGTTATTTATACTCTGCCTCACTTTTTGAATAGATTAAAATTTCATTAATAAATAATAGTACAAATTTATCTAAGTATTTATTCAAAACAATATTAATTAAGCACATAAAAGTGGCAGGTGCATTTGTCAACCCGAATGGTAGGACTACAAATTCATAGTGTCCATACTGAGTTCGAAATGTTGTTTTGCTGATATCTTCATCTTTGATTCTTAACTGGTGATAACCAATCCTTAAATCAATCTTGGAGAACATTGAGGCTCCCCTAAGTTGATCAAAGAGGTCATCTATCTGGGGTAATGGATACATGTTTTTGATAGTCAACTTATTTAGTTGAGGATAATCAATACACATTAGGAAAGTACCATCCTTCTTTTTTACAAACAACATCGGTGCTCCCCAAGGAGATACACTTGGTCTCATGTAACCTTTGTCCAGCAATTCTTGTAATTGCATTTTTAACTCCATTAGTAAAGGGGGTTCATTCATTAAGGGGCTCTAGAAAATGGAGTTTTCCCAGGCACTAAATCAATTGTAAAATCGATTTCTCTCTTTGGGCGAAGATGAGGAATCTCATTTGGGAATGCTTCTTTAAAATCCCTTATCACTGGTAATGTTTCTAACAAGTTTCCCTTTGTTTTTTGTTCTAACTCTTCCACATGTAGCATACACCTGATACCCTTTTCTATAAATTCTTTTTAATTGAAGGGCTGATATCTGCCTCACCGAGATGGGTTTCGGTTTCCCTTTCAGTATGACTAGTTTTCCCTCTATATCAGTGCAGTGTAATTTTTTGTCCCAACAATTCAACATGGTTTTCTACTTTTCTAACCATTCCATTCCTATCAGTATATCGTAGGAACCTAATGGAAGAATATAAATTTACTTTTGTTTGGTAATCATTCAATTTCATGGATATTTGAGGTAACTTATGGGTTACCTTGCATTTGGTACTAGTGGCTAGCTGGACCAACCAAGACTGCTGAAACTTCTTTGTTCTCAGTTTCATTTTTATACTACTTCTGGACATATATAACTCAAAGAAGCACCTAGATCTATTAAAATTGTAATAGATTGGTCAGAAATTGTACCTTCCATCTCGACCATAGTAGACTGATGTTCTGCTTACCAGTTTTCTAAGGCTACACTGATGGTGGGGATGTTCCTTGCTACGTCATTAAATGTAGTGGCCTCTCGCAATACTTCCATTGTCTAAATATTTCGATGCGGTCAGTCCCTCAATAAATGAGGCTCTCCAAAACCCCAACACTTCAAAGGCTCCAGCATTTTGGTAGTTCCTTCCTTCTTAATATTCCCATTTATTGGTGTTGAACCAGTTTGAGATTGAGCAGTTTTATTTTCACTCATTTTGCTAAATTTCTTTCGTTCAAGGTTCCTACAAAATTTTTTCAAATAGGGTAGTTTCTGTTTCTTTCCACTGAAATCACCTTTGTTTTTACAGCTATTTCCTTGCTCAGTCTTACCCCTGAACTGCTATTAGAAAAATATGGCTTTCCTCACAACTTTTTCCATTGTTTTTGGATTATCAAACTCTATTTTCTCCTTATAAATAGTATGAAAACAGTTCAGAAATCCCTGTACGTTTTCCTTCTCCTCTCGGACATAAGGTACATATCGTAACAGATTTGTGAACATGGTGACAAAATCATCTATGGTAAGCTGTCCCAATCTGAGTTCATGAAACCCTTTTGCCTTGTCATCATAGTAGCGTTCGTTCAAATATCGGTTTTTGAACTTGACTTGAAAATCTTCTCAAGTCACTGTTTTCTCATCAATGGCATGAACCATTTTTTTTTCCTCCAACCACAAGGTAGCCTTACCTTGTAGATAATAAATAGCCAGCCTAGATCTTAAATTAATTTCATACTTGTAAAATTGAAAGTACTTTATTATATTCAAAAGCCATACTTCAACATCTTCTTCCTTCTCTCCATCACAGGAGGGAGGTTTTATTTTCCAGAATTCACCCTATAATTCTTTCTTTTGTGTAGATTGTTGTCTAGTGGCATCATCTTCCTCAGACTCCTCTGAGAAATTGACTCTACCTTTCGTCTTTCTTCCGGAACCTTCACCTTCCTGACTGTTCAACGATGTCAATTCCTTTACAAGCCTGTCCTGCTCCTCACTTGCTAAGGATAGCCTATCATTATGGCTTTTAAGCTGTGCCATTTCTAGTTGCATTCTGTGAAACATAGACATCAATGGAGCATTTGGATATGGTATGTTTTCCCCACCCAAATCCACATACACCTCGTCCCCTTCAGTCATGGTTCATAGCTATATTTTTCAATATTGTTCATTCTACAATATAATAACATTAGTAAAATTTAATATTTATAAAATTTTACAATAGCATATAGTTTTTGTGTGACCACATAGATTGCCCAATATTTTTTTCCAAAAGCTCTGATACCATTTGTAATATCTCTAATTCACACTAACAATTATTTTATTTTATTTTTCTATAGAAGATCCAACTATGGACTTCTTCAATTTAATCAATGGGATTTCTGATCTGAAATTATCGTTCTATCACAGTTAGATGCTATCTGAAATTATCGTTCTATCACAGTTAGATGCTATCTGAAATTACCAATTCAGTTTTCCAACAAAATATACAGGTTTCCCCTCAATAATGTTATTTTACTTCATTCTTATTTATTTCATTAATTTGGCTTTGGAGATTTTTCAAATCTCAACTTCATGAACATGACCCTAGATTCTATTTTCCACTTGATCCCTATAGGTTATAGATAGATGGTATATGAATGTTTATTCATAAACCTTCACCATTGAAGGTTCTATACATACATTCTACTTACAATATGTCCTCATTAAACCTATTACTAATGTATACCTTCCACTTACCTTATGTTTTCACTAATCTAACTATAACCCCTTTTTAAATTTGCTACGTACTTACTCTCTTTACTACTAGGTCTTACATTTAATAATTTTACATCTGACCCACACCTATTTGATACCTATCCTTAAAATATTTATATGAGTTTATTAAGGCAGTTATTTCGTGTCTCATCTAACTTCATTATTACTTCCCATTGATTTCAATGATCAAGAAGTCATGTCACCAACTTTTTTTTCTTTGTTCTAAAACTAGTGACACTTCCCATGGTGGTTGAAACTATTAACTCCACATTCGATTGGAGTGGTACTCATGGTTAGTATGCTCAGTAAAATTTATGGCTATGCTAACTGTTCACCCAACGCATTCACTAACTCCAACTATCGCCCATGTGAACTGGTACCACTAACTTTAATTTCCAGTGAAATTTCGATCTCTCTCGGGATTTTTTGTTCCATGCTTTCGAGAATATCTCAGGGTCAATCTCCAAAATGTTTCTCCTTTATCGAGCCCCTACCACATGGAAGGTAGGATGGGTGTTTGAAGCTAGGGTTTTGCTCACTGTTTTAATCCCTTGCTCAACTTGTTGTGTTAACTCCTGTGTTATGAACTTTTCATTTGGTGTTCTAAAGTTTCATTTGAATACCCAAAGCCGATTGAGAAGAAGCGAACAGGGGTTCTGATTCCACCTTGAACTTGCCATTCTTTTTCCAGGGTAAGTCGTATTCCTGCTTGTGCAACTTTTTCGTTGGAACTAATTTCATTGAAGCTCTAAGATCATTTGAATATATACACTCCTATTCTCTAAGAAATATTAGAATGGCTGTAGTATATCCTCGAAGAAATTTGTGACTGTGTATGAGATTATTTTCAATTTCAGTACACGAGACTTGATGCTTTGATTTCTAAACTCTACACTCGTCTTTATTTATTTTGAGTTTGATTGTTTTAGATTAACTACTGAGTTTAGTTCTAACTAGAGTCGTTTTGACCCAACGGCTCTTCGTAGTTTTTGATTTATTCAAAATGAAACCCTGGCTCACACTTTTTGATTCTTTATTTTCATTCTGGGTTGCATATGCGCAAACACTCCCAGTTGCAGAGATGACCCTTCTTCTTGAGAGAGCTACCATGTAACATGGAGAACTGGGGAGGATGTATTTAGCTCTCGGCTCACTGTGACCGATAAAAGCCCCCAAACCCATTCCTCTTAGTTTATACACCGTACACTGTCTTGTTTAATATATTCATCAACAGGGTTTATTTAACTTCATTATGTTTCCTCACATAGATTATGGACCTATCAAAATTTTCACAATTTTAAGGTATATTTGAAAGTTCGTTTTCAGAAAGGAATACCATCCTTTTTATTAATGATTTCATGTTGTAACCCACCCAACTTCTCTCGAATATAACACTTGGGCTATCTTCTATATGTAGGTAATTGTTTTTCGAATTTTCATTACAGTTTTGATTTCCACGTTTTCCGGTTTGCCATGGTATGCAAATTTACTGAGTGTCCCTCTTATTTCCTAGGTTTATTCCAAATATTCCAGTTTTCTTAAGACTTAAACACCTATTGTGGAATTCTGCGGATAAGTTTAATTAACATCTATGTTATTGGAATAGCAGTAGCTAATCTACATCATTTTTATAAAATTAAATTCCATATGTATAATGACATTCGGGTCTGTGTCGACCCCACTTCGAACTGTATAATTTGGGTTGTTATTTTATGCTTCTCGTTCACTAGTTCTATATCCAGATAGTCATAATTGAATACTACAAAATTTTAAATAGATATACATAATGATTCAAACTGTGATGGGTAACATCTTTAGCTTCGTCTCCTAATATTTTTCCTTCTGCTATTGTGACATTTTAATATTATTAGTTGACTTACTACAGTATCTACATACTTGAACAACTTTATATATACATATATCTATATATAAAATCTATAGATAGAAATCTATTTGTATATCTTTTCTCATACCCCTGCATATTCATTAAGGTTTTGATTGATTCTCTATAATTTACAATGCTAGTGCTAAATAAAATCACTATTCTCTCTATTTCAGTATTCTGAAAATTTCTAGTACTGTAAGGTTTCAAATTTTATTTAACAAATTTCCCATTAAAAGCTTCATTAACTGCATGCATTATCATATTTATTCCAGATCTGAAAAGTAATATATTCATATCCCAATAACACTGAGTTTCAATCTAAGCCATTATGCTTAACAATGTATTGTACCACATTATTTCCTTATTACTATTCTTAGGAATTTATTCAGTTTGCTGATTACTACTTCAATAAATCAGAATTTAAGATTTAAGTTTCCATGTACACTAATGCCTCTTTTCCTTCTACCACTATAGTGTAATTTTATTTGAATTTAATATCACTCATAACAGATATAGACAGCCACCATTAGATGTATAATTTGTTGTGATAGGTTTCTTTATGTAGGTAAACTTTGTTATAATTCGTATCAGCATATACTAATTTTCATTTCTGCTGATTTAACTCTATATAATATAATTATTGTAAAGTAAAATTTAAATGTAAATCTTTACAAGAGACATCTGAACTTACTGTTGTTAGATAATATTACATTTCTTCTAGTATCAAAATCAAGTTGCAGTTAGATATTTTAACCTCATATTTAAATCTGTGCTCAGCTTTAGAGTTTATGGTGGTTGGAACTAACTTGATTACCTACCCATACAACTGTACTGGATTGGAATTACTCTGGTAACCCATTCAGTTAAATGTATGGCTTAACTAGATTAATTTAACCTATTAATCCATCAACTCTTTCAATATTTTTACACTGTTCCCATTTATTAACATGTATGTAACCAGGCATAATATTCTACTAAATAATTCGGAACACATATTTTCACAACAATAAAATTTTAACAATATAGTAGTTAGGCATGCATACCAATTTATCTGACTAGTTCCTCCCAACCTTAGATTTTTGTCTCCATAACTCACCCCCGAACTGAGACCTTTTTCTTCTAGCAATAGACAACCATTTATCTATCCTGAAGTAGCTTATTTAAGTAGTGCTTTTCGAAGCCTATTTCTAATTTCTGCGTGTAGAAATTCCAAGATGCTTTCTTCCTGTTTTGCCTAGGCTTCCCTCAGTGAGGTAATTTAAAGCTCTTTTTTCCACTTTTCCAACTTTTATTCCTCTTTCCAATTACTTTCCTCTTCATTGTGGAAATTATATTTTTCTCTCCCAATATAATTTAGTAACATTCCTTTCAAGGTTTTTCTGAAAGGTTTTGGGAAAGTATAACCTTATCCATATCATCGTGGATCAAGGTTTAGGATCTCCAATCTCAATCTAGTCATAGTGCACACATAACTATTTCATTTATTTTTATTAATAATTATTTGAATAAATCCACACATTGTATTTCCATTGGGGTCCACTTCCCCTTTGGATTTGTTAAAGTGTCTAATTAAAAAGCATAGCAACTTTGGGTGTTACAACTTTCTGGAATAAAAATAATAGCATGATCATGATCATGAATAGGTGGGAGGCCTTCCAGAGTCTAAAATACCTTGGAATGATTATACAAGAACTTTTGGAGATATGGAGAAATAGATGATTTCGATGTTTGAAACTCTAGTGAGCATAATTGTGCAATTATGTCTCGTTGTTATTTCCTTAGAATATTTTTCATGCCATTAGAGTTGACAATATTTCCTGGTTTCCTTGTGACACCCCTTAATTCAACTTCCTTTCCTTCGCAAAAAAATATCGAGAAAGGTTCTTGAAAATTAAAATCTATCCTACCCAAATATTGTAACCATTGAACTCCTATTACAACATCAACACCACCCATTGGAATGGAAAACATTAGGTTATTCAGTACATATTCCCCCATTGTTAGCTTAATATTATGGCACTTTCTATATAAATTTATAGTTCCTCCATTTGCAACTATCACTTCACACTCTGGTGCTGCATATAAGAAGAAATCCAATTCCTTGGCTATCTTACAATGAATAAAGTTATGGGTACTACCTGAATCAGTCAACACTCTTACCTTTTCATTCTTGATATGTCCTTATATCTTAAGAGTTTGAGGAGTGGTAATTCCCGCCAATGCATTACAATATATGGTGAGATTAATTCCTTCTTTGTTTAGGGTAATTTGCTAGTGTATATCCTCTTGTTTCGAAGTTTCGTGTTCCTTTTATTCCTCCTCTTCACAATCTATGTAAAATAATTTATTCTCGGAACACTTATGACCTTCAGTGTATTTTATATCACAACTATAACAAATCCCTTTTTCTCCTTTTCTTCCAATGTTGTGGTGTCAACCTTGTAGGTGGTGGAAGGCTAGGAGATGTAACACTTCCATATTTATGGTTGTGAGTGGTAGGCTTCCTCGATGCCATAATTTTTCTTTCATTTTTTATTGGCAACCTAATTGCCTTTTCCAATGAATCAGGTTGCCAAAAAAGTGCAGTATTGAACCTGATGTATCTCTATGATTTCGAATCCTCAATATTTGAAATCAGGTCCTATAGTAGCCCTCTGAGCCTTCTTTCCAATTCCACAGGCCATACCTAATTTGGATTCTTCAAGATAAGGTTAGTCTCGATATACCCGGAATTACCTAATTATGTATTAGTTCACTAGAGAAATCTTGTACAAGGTGCCACTGGTCACTTTCTTGACACATGGACTAGAATTGATACAAAAGAGACTATAGTCCGCTCACTTTTGGCCACTTTTTGTAGAATTAAAATCCAATGTCTGAAACAAAATTTATGATGATTTTCCCTCGGTCATCAGTTTGATATGAAATTATGTATCCTATGAAAACCCTAACTTCCTCGGCTCATATCTCTTAAAATATAACAAACCAAGATCTAAAATTCATACATGAGGTTCACTAGTATTTCAACTCCATGTGGTTTCAATTTTATTTTTTTAAGCCTCGTAAAAAAAGAATTATTGCGAAAATATGTAGATGACATGTTGGAAGAAGCAAACCCAAAGAATCCAAAGCTTTGATACCAAATGTTATACAACCAACTCAAAAAATTGAAGAAAAGATAGATCAACAACTTAGAAATCAACCTTTTTGAAGGGGAAAACTCCTTTAAATTACATAAATGAACAACTCTTTGATGATCCAAATGATGAAACCTACATTTTATATATAGGAGACTAAGAGGTCACAATATAATCAGAGTCTAAATAAGATTAATAATGTAAGGGCACTAGAATAACAACAGGGATTCTATGTGGCACAGCAATAAAAATATTGGGACTACATGGGAAAAACAATAACAATAAGGGGGCTACATTAGCAATAATAATAAGGGGCTACATTAGTATTTAAGGGATGTAAAAACTCATCAAGAAATTCACGCATATTTCTTATCCTATCACATCATTGCAAAGGAAAGGTAATAACTTTTAATGGACAGAGGAATGTGTAGCCAGTTTTGAGAAATTGAAGCAGTTGTTGAAACATCCTCCAGTGTTAAATATATATTATCCAGAAAAAGAGTTTGTGGTATGTGATGAGCTCCATCATTAAGTATAATTGGATTGGTTAATTGTCACCCTTTTAGCCTTATTAATTCTCCCTTTATCACATTTAAATTATATTATTCTCTTATGTTGCTATTGTAGATGGTGATTAAGGCTTGTCATACATCGAATGCATAACATGAGTTAAATGCGAGATAATCACAAAGATATTGGAATTTTGTTGAAGATTTTGCAATTAAAGCTTGGAGTAGGCAACACGGAGAGATTATAGGGGGATTTACTGCCTCCTTAACTCCGAAAAGCATCGAAGGGATCCTTGAGATTCCATTCAATAACTCGAAATCAAAGGCAGTCAAGGAAATGGGAGATCAAGTGCACCAAAGCTCCACTTCCCTTGCAGTCAAAGAGGACATTTCACCTACTTTTTAGAGAACTGTTGGTAGTTACCCTCTAGGTTAAATAGGGTTGAGAAATAGCTCATTAGGCTTCAAAATTTGAAGGAAGCTAATAGAATCTCAACTCTTGTAATAGGTTTTCAAGATTTTATGATTATGTAATGAGACTATTTTGTGCAATAAGATGAGTATTCAGATTTTCCTTCACTGATCTAGTTTCAAAGGGCTAGGATTGTGGGTTAGGGCACCTTAGTCTCTATTGTGTATTCATGATTATTTTAATGTCATTGTAGCTAGTTTTATTTATGACTATTGGATACTTTGCTTACATTTCAATTCACTATTTTTAGTTTGCTTCCATTTTTATTTTGTTGCAGTTAAGCTTGAATAAATGTTGGTAGAATAATTTTTATACTCAGAAAGCTGTGTGTCAAGCCTCCCTCTCTCATATCTTAGAGTGGGGGGTTGACTTGTACATTAGCACGCTTTTTAATCTTTGATACCATTGGTCCCACTCCAGTTAATCATTGCCCCAGCCTCATAATCACCTCTTCATCCTTGTTCACTCCTTCTTCACTGATTTTACTTTCCCAGGTGGAATGTACCTTTTAGTTTTCATTCAGTTTAACTTTATGATGGTTGCCCAGTTAACTGACCACTTTTTTTTTCCTTTCAAGTCTCTAAACCTCAAAATTGAACTTTTTTGGTCATTATGAGTGCATAGCAAGAGGTAAACCTAAGCCTACCTAGTGCTGGTGTGTTGCATAATAATTTGGTGCAAAGAGCCAGAGTTTGGGGTTACAGATATTATCTTCTTCTCGATTTATTTTTATTTTTTGTTTATTTTCTGAGTGAGAAACTTGTTTTCTGAGTGAGCTGTTTGTTTTCTGAGTGAAAAAATTAACATTTTATTTGTATTTTCTTCTTATAGGTGTTGAATGGAGGTCCTCAGGTGCCTTGGCTAGTGTGTCCACTCTCCTGGAGTATGTTGGTGAAGTCCTAATTTGTTGTGCTACCTGAGCTTGCAAGAAGACTACTTGTTCATGAAACAAACATTAGCAAATCCATGATGAAGGAAATGGAAAAGATGAGTTTAATTTGGAAATCAAACCTACTTTAGCATTAAAAAATAAATCTAACACAATATTCTAGATATGTTCATGACACTACAACAACCTAACTATCTTTTCCAAGAAATAATAAACTAAAGAGAAAATTTGGCCTATGGGGAAGGTCTTCTTGTGAGAAACCCTAGAAGTGCAAGATGAGCTTCTCAAAAGTTTCTAAGATTTTCCAAGGGGATTTCCACCCTCCACTCATCCAAACACACCTTAATTCCACCTCCCCTTTTTCTCCACCATTTTTGCCTCGGATTACCCTCAGACTATTTCTCGTAGAAATTCAAGAATATCCTGTAGCACTATAGGAAACCTATAGCAGCACCTGCAACATCACTAGTGGGCCTCTCCTTAAACCCAAAAACTATCATTCACCTCATCGAGACTTGTCAAAACCATAGAGATGCCATCAACCCTGCACCCATGAGTTCAAGACCTTCCTAAACCACCATACCGATTTCTCCTCCTTGCTTCAAAACAATGCATTTACAAGAATAATTAGGTCATGGTTAGATGCATGAGAAAAATCATGTTAGTTAAAACATGAAGTTGCAAGAGTGTGTTTAGCCATTTTTCCCAGAAATGTGTGATTAGGTTATTATTATTTATGCAATTTCAATTTGTATATTTCTTCCATTGTAGAGTAGCTAGACTTTATTTCTTCTTGTAGAATAGTTCTTTGATTGCTGATAGAGTAATGGATTTGAATCACTTGTACCCTTAGGTCTAAATCCATAAGTGTGACGGACTTCATTCAGAAACCCTATAAATAACACCCTTTCATAGGACTCATAAGAGGATGACATGAAAAGAATGCATCTATTGTGTATATAGCACTATCACCTCCAAGTATGTATGAACCCTAGGCTGATAAAGTAAAGTAGAGTAGCCTCTTGGATTTGCAACATTATTGGTGCAATACAAGGGCTCACTAGTATGTATTGATGCTTGCAAGAGAGGGCTTGGTGGATTCCTTATGCAGGACGGACATGTGGTATGTTATGAGTCATAGAAACTAAATTAGCATAACTAGAACTATCCAACACATGATCTTGAGTTGGCATTGATCATTCATTCATTGGAGACATGGATGCACTATATTCTGGGTTGATGATTTATATTGATGAGTCATCATAGTGGTCTGAGATATGTATTTGACCAATCAAATCTGAACGCCAGTAAATCTAGATAGTTGGCCATGATCAACGAGTTTGAAATTGAGATCGGCTATTTTCAAGGTAAAGAAAATAGGGTTTTAGATGCTCTTAGCATGCAGATAAAGGTGAATCGTATAGAAAATATGAGTTCTTATGGGATAGATTTATAGGATAGGATATTGTAGGCATGTTAGCAGGATTTCAAGTATATGGAGCTTAAGCACAAATTGCACTAGAGTACAGGTACAAGTATAGGAAGTGGTACACAGACATATAAAGGTACAACTACAACTACATGTAATGGTACAGGTCCATGCACACAAGATTTGGACTATCATCTCATAGAAGATATTTTGATCAGGTTTAGAGATAAGATATATGTGCTAGACAATAGTGAAATCAAGAAGGTGACCTTGAGGGAGTTTCAGGTGAAGCCATACTCAGGTGACCTAGGCTATCAAAAAAGGTTGAAAATAGTGAAGAATTTTTGCTATTGGCCAAATTTTAAGAGAGATGTAGCAACGTTTGTGGCTAGGTGCTTGGATTTCCAACCTGTCAATGTAGAGTGTATGCATCTAGTGGAAATGTAGACAACATGATTCCATCATGGTTATGGTGGATAGGTTGATGAAGGTGGCGCACTTAATTCCAGTGAAGTCTAAATACTCATCGAATGATGTATCACATGACTTCATCAAGGATTTGGTCAAATTGCATGGCCTTTCCATAGAATATTATGTTAGACAGGGATGCAAAGTTCACTTCCAATTTTTGGAAGGAGTGGTTTGTAGGTTTCGGCACAAATTTGGACTTCATTACAAATTTCCATCCATATATAGATGGAAATATAGAGAGGGTCAATAGGATATTGGATGACATTTTGTATAGGAGTTAAAATACTCCCATCATTTGGAGTGATCTAGTTAACATGGTGTTGATTGGACCATACATGTTTGCGGACATGGAATAGGAAATGCAGGTAATCAAGAAGAATATGAAATCAAAATGGGATAGGAATAATAGCTATGTAGATTGTAACATGTTGTTTAAGGAGTTTCAGGTTGGGTAACAAGTGTACTTGAGCATAACGCCGAACATGATCTTCTTGCAGATTGCATTGTGTGCCAAGTTGGCACCTAAATTTTGTGGACCTTTCAAGATTATTGAGAGGATTGGGCCAGTAGCCTATTGACTTGCACTACCTTTGAGAGTGAAATTCTATGATGTTTTCCATTTGTCATTGCTTAAGAAGTATGTTAAAAATTTTTATTATGTCATTGACTGGTATGTATTACAGGTGGAGCTAGAAGGAGAATTCTAGTCGGGACCTTAGTGCATTTTTGCAGAGAAAGACGTTTATGCTTTGGTACCAAGAAATTGAGCAGGTTAAAGTGCAGTGGAACCACTTTTCCACTGATGAAGCTACCTAGGAGATGGAATATCAAATGCGAGCTATGTATCCTTCCCTATTCATTGGTTTAGAAAATATTTTTTCATGTGCTTTGGTATATCTCTTTCGTATATGCTTTGGTATGATGTTTTGGATGTAAATACCACCGTGAGATATGTTATAAAGCTTCAATAACTAGTATGGGTGTCATGTCATTATGATGTTATATTTTTCATGTTTTCATCTTAGTTTTCTTCTGAGTAGGTTGATCATTGTAAATACTACAACAAGCTAAGTTATAAAGCTCCATGGTTAGTATAATTTTCTTACAAAAGTCTTGGTGGTTGTAGGTGTCATTGAACATAGAGGACTTTTTTTTGCCCAAGGGGTAGGGTTATGTAACAACCCTCGTTAAAAATATGTGTAAAAATTAATAAAGTTAAAATAAGAACTTGGTCATGGGACATGTATTCCAAGATGAATGTTGAGAAAAACATCCTAGTTTTGGTGTTGATATGGTTTATTATTTATATGGACATTGGAAAAGGAAATGGCTAAGGATTTGGAAAGGTAAAGTGGTATTTATTTATGAAAATATTGGAAAAATAGTAGAAAATGAAGGTGAAACATGTTGAATGTGAGGAGGAAAATGAAGGAAATAATGGAAAATTGAAGAAATTAGAGCCCTCATTAATAAAAGGGTTTTTGAGGATCAGTGCACAGAATTTTATCAGTTCAGTTTTGGAGCTCTCATTCTATTCTCTCTCTCTCATACTCTTGGACACTTATATTTTTATTTGTGCACTCTTGCAGGAGTGTGTCATACTTGGAATTTTGGAGAAAGAAGGAAAAGGAAGAGCAGGAAATTTCAAGAGGACATCGGGTTCAGGAGCTACAACGATTTTAATTGAAGGTGTCAAGTTGTGTCTATGTTTTCCTCAATTTTTTTAGCACACATGTCATATGCATGTGGTCTTATGGTCATGATCTGTCAATAGCATGGAGGATTTCCTGGACTAAAAATGGTTTTTACTAGCCTTGTCATTTCCTGGATAACCATGGTATTGTGGTTCATTTAATTTTATTTTTTAGTTTCTTATAATGTTCCTTTAGATCTGTTTTGAGTTACTAGTTCCTAAAGCCTTGGCTGGAAAAATTTTCTAGAGACTCATAATAACCTGGTTTGAGTTACTAGTCCAAAATCCTTGGTTGGAAAAGTGCTCTAGAGCCCTTGGTGGTTTGAGTTACTAGTCCTCGAGCCTTGGATAGACAAATTATTTGGATCCTGACAACAATTGTGGGTTGAGTTACTAGCCCTAGATTCTAGGTTGGAAAAAACACTCTAGAACCCTGGAAAACTTAGGTAGAGACCAATTCGGTGATGGTTTGTGATGTCTGACAGTGAGGTGGAATTACTTGTGGAGGTTTGAGGTGGTTTGGCCTCTGAAATCCCTAGATTGTTTTTGATTTATTTGCTTTGTGAGATTCCACATTCATGATTGCAATATGGAATGATGAGACTGACTGAAAGAGAGATTTGGTTCAACCATGTCTATGGTCAAGTGGTACGCGGAAGTCCTATAATTGTGTTCATTTATCTTATGGAAATAAGAGATATTTTACTCTTGTATTTATGGGTAAATATACATGTTATTATGTGGATTATATGGTTGTTCTATGATTTTCATTTCTATTGTTTATATCCTCATTATGAATATGTTCTATGACAATGATGGTGTATGTCTCTCATCATGTTTTTATTTGTAAATGAATGAAAATTGATCTATGACCTATTACGTGGTAATGCAACTAATGTGATGTGGCATCGATGCTTCTAAGTGATTCTATGATAAGTATGAAATCCCCATGCTCAGATCTGTTGTTTGAACCTGTAGATTACAAAATTTTGACATGTCTGATGAAATGGCTATCATTTCTAGTAGCGTTCTGGTCAAGTCCTTGTTCAGTTAATCTCACTTTTATAATTATTTCATTGTTATCCTTCATTCCTGGAAGTTTCATGGAGTTGTGGAACGTTACCTGAGCCCTTGGCCTGAAAAAGTGGCTTATAAATCTGAGTCGCATGCACAAAAATAATCGTGAAATTCCCCAGTCGCATACACACCCATGTTGTGGGAATGACTACAGGGTAGAAACCAAACTCATGACCATGTCATGGGATAGGCTGGGGGATTAATAAAAAAACTTAGTTTGTCTCAGGGGCTAGTCACGTAGAATGTTTGGATGGCTCTTAGGCGTTCTATTGTAGGTGTAGAAGGTATGTGTTGTTGTGTTCCATGAACTCCACTTCATTAACTCAAACATAGGGAGTTGAATCATATCATAGTAAATATTAATCACATGTTTACCCTGGTTGGATGGTTACCTGGGTAGATGTGGGATGAGGGTGTTACAAAACTTGAACAAGGAAAAAATCCAAAAATGCCTAGACATGACAAACATTATGTAAAACACATCATGAACATGTAATATATACGTCATATAAACACATGTGAACATCAAGAATTCATACTTATCAAAGAATAACCAAGAAGGAATGATGTCTTCTAATAATAGTCACATTACCATCTATTAGGTCATACATTCATTGTTCATTCATTTACTAAACAAAAAATAATGAGAGAGATGACTAAGATATATCATAAAAACATGTTTATAACCAGTAGAAAAAAAAAAGATAGAAAGGACATGAAGATCATGTTATACCAAGCACATTTACACTTAATACAAAAGAGGAAGATAATTCCTATTAACACATGCAAAATCCAACTAGGTCTCGGACTTTCATGTACCACATGACCATAGATTGAGTTGAACCAAATATTTCTTTCATCCAATCATCCCAAGCCATATTCCAAGCATGAATGTGGGAACTCATGGAGTAAAAAAAACAAAACCAAACCAAGACTTCGAAAGGTAAAACCACCTTAGCCCTCAACCAGTGATTCTGCCTCATAGTCAGACATCACTAGCCATCACCAAATCGATCTCTACTGAGTTTTTCAAGGGATCTAGAGTGCTTTTTCTAACTAGGGATTCTAGGACTAGTAACTCAACCCAAAACTGTTGTTGGGATTCTAGAGAATTTTCCAACCAGGGCTTTGAAGAATAGTAACTCAACCCTCCAACGTCTTCTAGAGTTTTTTTCCAGCAATGGATTCGAGGACTAGTAACTCAACCAAGTTGTTATAGGGTTTCTAGAGAGTTTTTCCAACCAAGGCTTCCAAACTAGTAACTCAGACCACATCCACAAGGAACATTACCACCAATCATAAAACGAAAGGGGAAATCCACAACACCATGGCTATCCAGGAAATGGAAAGGCTAGGAGAAACCACTATAAATCGAGTAAATCTTCCATGCCAATGAAAAATCATAACAAAATATCCACATGAAAGTACCATGCATGCCAAAACTAGCAAGGAAATCATACATGAAACTCGGTACATGAAAATTAAAGTCAATTTAGCTATTAATCCCTCTATCCTCTTGCATTTTCCTTCCTTTTTCATTTCCTTCTTGCTCCAAATCCCAAGTTTTCCACACTTATCTAAGAGTGCTCTAGGAAAACTTTAAGTTTTTAATGGTATGAGAGAGAATAGAATGAGAGTGCCAAAGGCTGAACTAACAAAAGTAAGGAAAAAGTCATGAACTAATCCTCATTATATTTTTTTATCAATGAGTCCTTTATTTTCTTCATTTTTCATTATTTTCCTTAATTTTACTCCTCGCATGCAACCTATTACCTTCCACCTTCCTTTTCTCCTATTTTTCCATTATTTCATAAAGAAAATGCCAATAAATTCCGCTTTTCCTTTCCAAAGCCTTTTCCATTTCGAATTACATAAGTCTCGTTTCAAAAAAAAATAAAGTAGTTTTAATTTATTCCAAGGGTATATTGAAGAATAGATATCATTATTGGGTTCTAAAATGCCCCCTAAAAATAATTCAACACCCATTAAGCCTTCATAAGGCTCTACTATGACTAATTAAGACAAAGAAACACGACATGAGATATCAAAATTACAAGAGAAAGTACACCAAATTTCAGTATCGCAAAGAGCAACAAAAAATGAAATGGACGTTTTGAGGAAAGGCATGGAAACTAATATCGATGGTTTGAAGAAAGCCATGGAAGCTAAGATGAATGGTTTTGAAGCTACGATGGATGGCATGGAAGTGGGCATGGAAGCTAAGATGGATGGAATGCAAGCTAAGATCGATGAAAAAATTAAACGCAACATGGAAAACATGAAGAATGATTTGGCAAAGATGATACAAGAAATGTCTCCTAATGGCGAAAATATAGTAGAGGAAACTAATTATGAGACAAAATAAATGTTAATCATGATTTCATAAACTCTAATGTTGGATGGAATAACCACCATATTCCAAACATGGATATGAAGAAGTTTGATGGAAAGGATCCCGTAATATGGATACTATAGATGGAGCAATATTTTGATCTCAATAATGTGAAAAACACGCAAAAGGTATGCATTTCAACATTACATTTACAACAAAGTACATTTGTAGGGTATCGATGGATTTGTTCCCGTAAAAAAAAAATTCACTTGGTCAATTTTTACGGAGGAAATAATAGCAGATTATAAGGATACAAAAAGCAACACCTTTATCCAATTGAAAAATATCAAACAAAAGGGTTCAGTGGTGGAGTACATTGAGGACTTCCAAAAATTGAATATAAGGGTAACTGATATTCCATAGGAACACAAGGTTGATGTTTTCATAGGGAATTTAAAGGATAACATCCAACATGAAGTTCGCATTTGGGAACATGATTCTTCGGAAAGGCATTCAGGTTGGCAAGAAAAATTGAATGTAAAATTATGGCAACAAGGAAGCCTACTACTCAAATATCTAAAGATGGAAGTGTTGCTACTCCTAGACTTCCACAACCTACAAGGTTGACACCACAAAAATTGGAAAAAAAATAGCAAAATGGCTTTGCTAAAGTTGTGATGGAAAATACACTAAAGGTCAGAAGTGTGCTGAGAATAAATTATTTTACATAGATTGTGAAGAGGAAGAAGAAAATAAAGAATAATCTTCAAAAAAAGAGGATATACAATAGGATCCAACCCTAGAAGAGGAAGAAATGAGTCTGACCATATCATGTAATCCATTGGCAAGAACTACCACTGCTCAAACTCTCAAGGTAGAAGGACATATCCAGAAGAAAAAGGTAATAATGTTGATTGATTCGGGTAGTACCCATAATTTTATTCATTGTAAGGTAGCCAAGGAATTGAATGGTCTCATGTAGCCAGCACCAGAATTTCAAGTGATGTTTGCAAATGGAGGAACTATAAATTTATCTAGAAAATACCATAATATCAAGCTAACCATGGGGGAATATGTATTGAATATTCCAATGCTTTCCATTCCTATGGAAGGTGCTGATTTTGTACTCAGACTACAGTGGTTACAATATTTGGCGATGGTACCTTTTAATTTTCAAGAACTTTGCTTGAATTATTTTTCAGAAGGAAAGGAAGTCGAATTACAGGGTATCGCAGGGAAGCAGGGAAAGGTAATAAGCTCTAATTTCATGACAAAGCTTCTGAAGAAAGAACAACGAGGTATAGTTGCACAATTATGCAAACTAGAAGTTCCAACATCAAAATCATCTATTTTTGCAGATCTCCAAAAATTCTTCAATAATCATTCCGAGGTGTTTGAAACTCCCAAAGGACTCCCACCTATTCATGATCATGATCATGCTATTCATTTGATTCAAGGAAGTGTTCCTCCAAACATCAAGCATTATAGATATCACCATGTCCGAAAGAGTGAAATTGAATGTATGATTGCAGAAATGTTAGAGGCTGGTATAATTCAACCTAGTCAAATGTCTTTCTCTGGTCCAGTAGTATTGGTGCACAAGAAGGATAGATCATGGTGCATGTGTCTCGATTATAGGGAGCTCAATAAGCTCACCTTTAAATATAAATTTCCCATTCTTGTGATTGATGAATTATTGCATGAATTACATAGAGAAAATTATTTTTCCAAATTGGATCTTCATTTAGGATATCATCAAATTAGAATTAATACTGAAGATATTCCGAAAATAGCATTTCGAAATCATGAGGGTCATTATGAATTTTTGGTCATGCCTATTGGCCTTACCAATGCGCCTTCTACATTTCAAGGATTAATGAATTCCATTTTCAACCGTTCCTTAGAAAATTTGGGCTAGTATTTTTGGACAATATACTAATCTACAGGAGGCCTTGGAAGGATCATGTTCAACATGTTGACAGGGTGCTCAAATTATTGCAAGAGAAACAATTATATGCAAAAACATCAAATTGTTTCTTTGGAGTACAAGAGGTGGAATATCTGGGTCATATTGTATCTCACAAGGTTTTTAAGGTAGACAGTAACAAAATTAAAGCCATTAAGGAATGGAAAGTCCCCACAACCATAAAGAAGTTGCAAGAATTTATCGGGTTAACAGGGTATTATCCCAAGTTTGTTAAGAATTATGGGAGAATAGTAGCACCTCTAACAACATTATTGAAGAAAGATGCATTTTGATGGACTCTTCAACCAACTAACGCCTTTGAACATCTTAAAGAGGAAATGTGCCTAGCACTGGTATTAGCTACTCCAGACTTCACAAAAAATTTATTGTGGAATGTGATGCCTCGGGAAATGTTAGGTCCCTATATTACTAGTATAGTCCCTTATTGGTTTTAGTGTAACCCCCTTATTGTTATTATTATACCCTTGTAACCCCCATATTGTTATTATTGTGCCCTTAAATTATTATTGTTAGGTCAGCTAGGATTACATTGTAGCCCCACTAGGATTACATTATGGCCCCATGCACTCCTATATATAGAAAGGAGGTTTTGTAATTTTTGTCATCCAAGAATTATTCATTCATGTAATGTATTGGTGGTTTTCCCTTAGAAATGGCTTATTTCTAAGGTGTTGATATCTCTTTTCTTCTATTTTTGGAGCTTGTTTCACCACATTTGGTATTAGAGTTTTGGATTCTAGGGTTTTGCTGCTCCAAATAGGTCATCGTGGAATATTCGCTATAAAATTTTTTCTATGAAGTTTCAGAAGCTGAAACTTTTATGGTATGAATCTGAAATCCTAAGGAACATCTTAAAAATATTTTAGAGCTTGGTTTGCAATATTTTTGGAGATATGATCTATGGAATTTAGGTCTTTTTGCAGGCTCCTCAATTTAATATAAACAGGTCATCGTGGAATTTGCTCTATAAATTTTGGTATACGAACGTTCAGAATCTGAAATTTTTAGGGCGTGAATATGAAATATTGAGGAAACTCAGCAAAACATTTTAGAGCTTGGTTCACAATATTTTCAGAGATATGATCTGTGTAAGGTAGTGCTTTTTCAAAGAGGTGAACGTGGGAAAATCTTCATAACTCTCTCTCTGAGCATCAGATTGGAGTGTCGTAAAAGGTGGTCGCAAGTACACGGACTGTAGTTTCTTTTCTAACAATTTTAGAAATAAAATATGAAAAAGTAACACGTGGCAAGTTGTACAATTTCGCTCTACTTAACAAGTCCATAATTAGGTCATTGTGGGAGATTGGACATAACTTTGCCTTGGAGAATCCAAATCAAGTAAGAGTTGTGGCATTCAAAAGATAATTTAGACGGATACCTTAGTGCCCAATTTCAGATATTTAAGAGCCACAATCACAAAGATAATACAATTTCAATATCGAGCTCCTCAAAATCAAGAAAAAGGTGTCTATTTTTTTACGAATTGCGTAAGTCTTGTTTGAAGAATCAATTTGAATTGATTCCAAGGGAATATTGTAGAATATATATCAGTGTTGGGTTAAAATAAAGTTCCCTGTAAAAATAATTCAACACCCATTAAGCCTTCAAAAGGCTCTACTATGACTCATGAAGATGAAGAATTGCAACATGATCTATCAAAATTACAAGAGCAAGTGCACCAAATTTCGCTCTCGCAAAGAGCAACAAAAAATGAAATTGATGTTTTGAAGAAAGGAGTGGAAGCGAAGATGGATGGTTTGAGGAAAGGTGTGGAATCTAAGATAGATGGCATGGAATCTAGGATGGATAACATGGAAGCTAAGATCGATGAAAAAATGAAAGACAACATGGAAAACATGAAGAATGATCTAAAAGCAGACATGGAAGGTTTGACAAAGTTGATACAAGAAATGTCTCCTAATGGTGAAAAGATAGTACAGGAAACTCATGATGAGAATAAAATAAATGTTAATCGTGACTTCATAAACTCTAATGTTAGCGGGAAGAACCACCATATTCCAAAAATGTATATGAGGAAGTTTGATGGAAAGGATCCTATAACATGGATACTACAAATGGAGCAATATTTTGATCTCCATAATGTGGAAAACACACAAAAGGTATGCATTGCAACCTCACTAGAAGTTCCAACATCAAAATCATCTATTTCTACAGATCTCCAACAAGTCTTTGAAAATCATTCCAAGGTGTTCGAAACTCCCAAAGGACTCCCACCTATTCGTGATCATGATGATTCTATTCATTTGATTCCAGGAAGTGTTCCTCCAAACATCATGCCTTATAGTTATCCTTATGTCCAAAAGAGTGAAATTGAATGTATGATTGCATAAATGTTAGAGGCAGGTATAATTCAACCTAGTCAAAGATCTTTCTTTGCTCCTGTAGTATTGGTACACAAGATGGATGGATCATGGCGCTTGTGTCTGGATTATAGGGAGCTCAATAAGCTCACCATTAAAGATAAATTTCCCATTCCTGTGATTGATGAATTATTGGATGAATTACATGGAGAAATTTATTTTACCAAGTTGGATCTTCATTCAAGATATCATCAAATTAGAATGAAGACTGAAGATATTCCAAAAAAAACATTTCCAACTCATGAGGGTCATTATGAATTTTTGGTCATGCCTTTTGGCCTTCCCAATGCACCTTCTACATTTCAAGGGTTGATGAATTCCATTTTCAAACCCTTCCTTAGAAAATTTTTGCTAGTATTTTTTGATGATATACTAATCTACAGCAGGTCTTGGAAGGATCATGTTGAACATGTTGAAAGGGTGCTCAAAATATTGCAGGAGAAACAATTATATGCAAAAAAATCCAAATGTTTCTTTGGAGTACAAGAGGTGGAATATCTGGGTCATATTGTATCTCACGAGGGTGTTAAAGTAGACCCTAACAAAATTAAAGACATTAAGGAATGGAAAGTCCCCACAACCATAAAGCAGTTGCGAGGATTTCTCGGGTTAACAGGGTATTATCGCAAGTTTGTTAAGAATTATGGGAGAATAGCAGCACCTCTAACAACATTGTTGAAGAAAGATGCATTTTCATGGACTCCTAAAGCAACTAAGGCCTTTGAACATCTTAAAGAGGCAATGTGCCTAGCGCCTGTCTTAGCTACGCCAGACTTCACAAAAACCTTTATTGTAGAATGTGATGCCTCAGGAAATGGAATTGGTGTTGTTTTAATGGAGGAAGGAAGACCCATTGCTTTTGAAATTCGTCCAATCAAAGGAAAGTATTTACAGAAACCTATTTATGAGAAGGAAATGTTAGCAATACTGCATGCACTAAAGAAATGGCGAAATTACCTAATGGGAAGACACTTCAAGGTAAAAACTGATCATGATAGTCTTAAACACTTTTTGGAACAAAGACTATCTTCAGAAGAGCAGCAAAAATGGGTCACAAAGATCTTGGGTTATGACTTTGAAATAATCTACAAAAAAGGAAAGCTTAATGTTGTTGCAGATGCACTCTCAAGAAAGAATGAAGAGGTGGAAGCATTGCTTTGTGCCATTTCTATTATCCAACCAGATTGGATAACCGAAGCAAGAGATGAATGGAAGAAGGACAAAGATATATGTACACTCATTCAAAAGTTGCAGCAAGATCCTAGTACATCCGATACATTTAGTTGGAAAAATGATTCCTTATGGTACAAAGATCGCTTATATCTTTGTAAGAATTCCCAACTAAAAAAAAAGATTCTTCTGGAATTGCACACTTCTCCTTTAGGAGGACACTCAGGATTTTTAAAAACTTACCACACGGTGAAGAAAGAATTTTTTTGGGATGGCCTTAAATCTGATATTCAAAAGTTTGTGGCGGAATGTTTGGTTTTCCAGCAGAATAAAGTGGAAACAATTAAGACCCCGGGATTTCTACAACCTTTATCCATTCCAAGTCAACGTTGGGAGGAGATTTCAATGGATTTTATCACAGGTTTACCTAAGTCCGAAGGAAAGAGTGTCATCATGGTGATAGTTGATAGAATTACCAAGTATGCACACTTTTGTGCATTATCTCATCCATTTAAAGCAAGTACAGTTGCTACTACATTTATGGACAGAATTCAAAAGCTACATGGAAGCCCAAGGGTTATTGTGAGCGACAGAGATCCCATTTTTACTGGAAATTTCTGGACGGAGTTATTTTCTTGTTTGGGTACTCAATTAGCTCATAGCTCATCTTATCATCCTCAATCTGATGGTCAAACTGAGATAGTAAATAAATGTTTGGAAGGATATCTTCGTTGTTTTGTATCCGATAAACAAACACAATGGGTCAAGTGGTTACCTCTCGCTGAATGGTGGTATAACACTTCCTTCCATACCGCAGCAAAAATGACCCCATTTATGGCACTTTATGGATATCATCCACCATCCATCACATCATATTTAAGAGAAAATTCGAAGGTTCAAGCAGTGGAAGATCACATCGAGCATCAGCAAGAAGTTCTGCAACTCTTAAAGGATAACCTGAATTTGGCACAAAATCGAATGAAACAACAGGCAGATCAACATCGCAGCGAGAGAAGTTTTGATGTAGGAGATTGGGTATTTTTACGGCTACAACCATAAAAACAAATGTCCCTCAAGCAAGCTAAGAAGGATAATAAATTATTGCCAAAGTACTATGGTCCTTACAAGGTGTTGCAAAAGATTGGTACTATGGCATACAAATTGGAGCTTCCTGCTTCTTCACGAGTGCATCCAGTTTTCCATGTTTCATGCTTAAAGAAGATTATAGGTGAAAATCTTCCAGTTCAAACAATATTTCCAGAACTTGATGAGGAAGGAAAAATCATATTGGAACCTGAAGCGGTCACGGAAACAAGAACTCGACATCTATGGAATCGATCAATTTCAGAGTATCTCATCAAGTGGAAGAACTTACCCACTGAAGATTCTACATGGGAGGATGAGAATTTTATACAGAAGCACCCAGAGCTACTCAAGCATTGAGGACAACACTTTTTGGAAGGAGAGGGGCATGTTAGGTCCCTATATTACTAGTATAGTCCCTTATTGTTGTTAGTGTAACCCCCTTATTGTTATTATTGTACCCCTGTAACCCCCATATTGTTATTATTGTGCCCTTAAATTATTATTCTTAGGTCAGCTAGGATTACATTGTGGTCGCACTAGGATTGCATTATGGCCCCATGGACTCTTATATATCGAAAGGAGGTTTTGTAATTTGTATCATCCAAGCATTTTTCATTCATTTAGTGTATTGGAGGTTGCCCCCTCGAAGTGGCTTATTTCTAAGGCGTTGATATGTATTTTCTTCTATTTTTGGAGCTAGTTTCACAACAGGAAATGGAATTGGTGCTGCTTTAATACAAGAAGTAAGACCCATTGGTTTTGAAAGTCATCCAATCAAAGGAAAATATTTACAAAAAGATATTTGTGAGAAGTAAATGTTAGCAATAATACATGCACTAAAGAAATGGAGACCTTACCTAATGGGAACACACTTGAAGGTAAAAAGTGATCATGATAGTCTTAAACACTTTTTGGAACAAAGACTATCTTCAGAAGAGCAACAACAATGGGTCGCAAATATTTTGGGTTATGAATTTGAAATAATCTACAAAAAAGGGAAGCTAAATTTTGTTGCAGATGCACTCTCAAAAAAGAATGAGGAGGTGGAAGCATTTCTTTGTTCCATTTCTATTATCCCACCAGATCGGGTAACTGAAGCAAGGGATTAACGGAAGAAGGATGAAGAAGTGTGGACACTCATTCAAAAGTTGCAACAAGATCCTAGTACATCTGATACATTTAGTTGTAAAAATGATTCCTTATGGTACAAAGATCGCTTATATCTTTGTAAGAATTCCCAACTAAAACAAAATATTCTTTTGGAATTGCACACTTCTCCTTTAGGAGGACACATAGGATTTTTAAAAACTTACCATAGGGTGAAGAAATAATTTTATGGGGATGGCCTTAAATCTGATATTCAAAAATTTGTGGTGGAATATTTGATTTTCCAGCAAAATAAATTTTAGACAATTAAGACCATAGGTCTTCTACAAGCCTTATCCATTCCAATTCAACGTTGGGAGGATATTTCAATGAATTTTATCACAGGTTTACCTAATTCTGAAGGAAAGAGTGTCATCATGGTGGTAGTTGATAGAATTACCAAGTATGCACACTTTTGTGCATTATCTCATCCATTTAAAGCAAGTACAATTGATACTACATTTATGAACACAACTCAAAATCTACATGGAAACCCAAAGGTTATTGTGAGCGACATAGATCCCATTTTTACTGGAAATTTTTAGATGGAGTTATTTTCTTGTTTGGGTAATAAATTAGCTCATATATCTTCTTATAATCCTCAATATGATGGTCAAAATGTGATAGTGAATAAATTTTTGGAATGATGCCTTCGTTGTTTTGTATCTGATAAACAAACACAATGGGTCAAGTGGTTACCTATCGCTAAATGGAGGTATAACACTTCCTTCCATACTGCAGCAAAAATGACCCAATTTATGTCACTCTATGGATATCATACACCATCCATCACATCATATTTAAGAGAAAATTGTAAGGTTCAAGTAGTGGAATATCACATCAAGCATCAACAACAAGTTCTCCAACTCTTAAGGGATAACCTAAATTTTTCACAAAATCGAATGAAACAACAGGCATATCAACATCGTAGCAAGAGAAGTCTTGATGTAGGAGACTGGGTATTTTTATGGCTACAAACATATAAAAAAATATCCCTCAAGCAAGCTAAGAAGGATAATAAATTATCGCCGAAGTACTATGGTCTTTACAAGGTGTTGCAAAAGATTAGTACTATGGCATACAAATTGGAGCTTCCTGGTTCTTCGCGAGTGCATCTAGTTTTCCATGTTTCATGCTTAAAGAAGGTTATAGGTGAAAATATTCCATTTCAAACAATATTTCCAGAAGTTGATGAGGAAGGAAAAATCATATTCGAACTTGAAGCGGTCACGGAAACAAGAACACGACAACTACGAAATTGATCAATTTCAGAGTATCTCATCAAGTGGAATAACTTACCCACTGAAGAATCTACATGGGAGGATGAGAATTTTATACAAAAGCACTGAGAGCCACTCAAGCGTTAAGGACAACACTTTTTTGAATAAGAAGGGCATGTTAGGTCCCTATATTACTAGTTTAGTCCCTTATTGTTATTAGTGCTGCCCCCTTATCGTTATTGTTGTACCCCTATAACCTCAATATTGATATTATTGTGCCCTTACATTGTTATTTTTAGTTCAGCAAGGATTATATTGTGGGCCCAAGGAGTCCTATATATAATGAGGTTTTGGTCATTTGTATCATCCAAGAATTGTTCGTTTATGTAATGTATTGGAGGTTCCCCCCTCGAAGTGGCTGATTTCTAAGGCATCGATCTCTATTTAATTCTATTTTTGGAGCTGGTTTCATAAATGTGATCAGTTCCAGAGAGGGATAGATGCTGTAACTGGTCAGGAGGACTAGAATTACAGTTCAGAGAGAGAGGCAGTGGTGATGTAGAAGAGGAAATATAGTCATCAGAAGGGGTAACATAGTTCCTAAAGGTAATTACATAGAAGTTATGCAGTGCCATCTATATTCAGTCCAGAAATAGTTGTGAGCTGGGGTTTTTGAGACAGGGGTCGAAAAATTAGTTTCCAGATCAACTTGATAATTTGCAGAGGAAAGGTGATGTAGTTTTTTAACTTTCCCATGTAGGCTTACGTAGTAGCAGTGTAGGCATCATGCAGAGGTAAAGAGGGGGTTCAGCAGTGCTATTAAGATCAGTGGGGGACTTGTAGAGCTAGGCATATCTCACATTTCTTTCGTTGTGGATATTTTCTCTGAAGGGTGAGCCAGATATTGGCACCCTAGTTGTACTCAATATTCTGCTTCTTAATAATACGCATTGGTTTTCCCAAGTTGGGTTTTTTGGAGGAATTAGTTGAAAAATAATTGTTTCAAATGTTGATGTTTTTCGCTGTATTTTGTTCAGTTTGTTTCAATACTTAGATTAGTTCTGCAACATTATTTGTGTAGACTGCTTCAATAATTACTTAGATATTTCAATGTAATGAAATAATTATGGAAAATAATAGAATAAATTTAGATTTGTCGCAGTAGAAATCCATATTTATAATTTTTGATATGGTATCAGAGGTCATTCAAGCTAGAGTGAAAAATGGATTCTCTACTTAATCCTCAATATGAAATAGGTAATTGAACAATCCACCATTCATAATAGATGTTTTATATTGATTTACGATTTTTTGTTTCCTAAGTAATGTGACTTCTAAGAATACTGTTGTACCTAATTTGTGGCTTGAGTACCTAAGATTCATGTAAATCTAAGCCATCAAAATAATTTGGGGATCACACCTAACCTTGGCAAGACCAAATTTTAGCATGCGTGGATTGTTTACCACATAGTTTCAAACCGATGACCTTTGCACCACAGAGTGTCCTAAGAGAATACTCGGTCACCCTCTATGAAGAGAATACTTTGTCACCATCTCTTCTACGCCATGTTGGATTTTTATTGATTTAATATTAAAGCGAAGTAATAATTAATGTTTTGTATGTATTGACAATTAAATAAAATTTATCGAAATATTCATAATTTGTATTTAATTAAATTATCTAATTTAAATTAACATTAAATTTTCTTGTTAAATTTAATTAAAATTTACTTCAATTGTCTCTATATGTGTGTGTGGGGGTTTATTGTCTTATTTTTATTAATTATCATTTGTCAAGGGAGGAGAGCATCCAAAAATTTTGCGGTGCAAACATATAGAGTAAAAAACATTAAGAAAAGTTTGCAAGGGATTATATCCCTCTTAGCATTTGATAGATCAATTAACATGGATCTAAGCGAGTTATGTGCACACACACACACATACACACATATATATATGTACATGTGTGTGTGTGTCTCTCTCTCTCTCTCTCTCTCTCTCTCTCGCTCTCTCTCTCTCTCTCTCTCTCTCTATCTATATATATATATATATATATATATATGTCTATTCCATACTAGGCATGAAAGGAATTAGATATCTCCTTCATTTTGAGAACCATTCTAAAAAAATATCTTAACCAAGTTGACAATTAAATATTTTATTCAACATGGCTATTAAAATATTTTGCTTACATCCCACGGGGGAAACATGTTTTCGATGTCCATATTATGATGTACTATGTAAACCATGTTATTGAAGGTTTAAATCCCCCATCAGTTAAGCCAAATATATATATATATATATATATATATATATATATATATATATATATATATATATATATATATATTTTATTTATTTCCAAAACTTTTATTTTTATTGGTATATTTTTAAATACACATCCTATTTATATTGAAAAGTAGGAGGTGTATATTTATGTGATGGTATCTCTGTCCTTGTATCTATTTACACACATTGAATATATTTTGTTATTAATATTTTAATAAGAATGTACCTATTAAAAGAATAAGGAATTCTCTATCTATATATTGAGATATTTTTATTATTGATAACAATCTTCCTATTTCGTATGGAGGGGCTGAGAGGGGAAATATATATTGTTACTCATATTTTAGCACAAAATTTATATTCCAAAAAGTACGAGATGTGGTCTTAAAAACCTCTTTCATTTGTCCAAATAATTTTTAGCAAAATGGGTTTCAAATCGTATCCATGTTGTAGGTCTATGGGTGCAGGTTACTTTTCAAAATTATATAGAAATTTTTATAGCTACCATATGGATCCAATCTCCAAGGAAAATGATAGACAATGATTCTATTATATGGAAATCCATATTCAAATATTTTCATCTTATTGGAAAATATCTTAGGTATAAATTTTTAAATGTGTTTCATATAAAAATTGGCCTTAATCCTTGGAT